>CM046035.1:81308762-81813762 GCA_025215565.1 Flaveria ramosissima
ATGTATGTATGTATGTATGTATGTATGTATGTATGTACGTACGTACGTATGTATGTATGTATGTATGTACGTATGAACGTACGTACGTACGTATGTATGTATCCATAAACTTGTATACTTTTTCATATATTATATCAATTTAAAGAAAATATATATATCGGCCGGTCACCCTGAACAAATAATAAATTGGCGGCATAGGTCATTTCAAATTCTTATCCGAACGAGTTGAAGCTAACTTTTTTCCGTTTTTCTCTTTTATTAAATAACTTGTTAACGACTAATTAAAAATACTATTTAATTTAATTATTTTTCAAATAAAAAATAGTTTTTAATAAAATTAAGAAAAAAGATCTTTCTATAAATGTAATTTCTAAAGAAATATTTTTTAAAATAAATAATTTTTCTAAAATATCAAACTTTTTAATATATATGAAATAGTTTAAAACCTAAGTTTCTATAATATATTTTTTTATGAAGTGAAAATTATTAAAATTTGAAGTTATAATAAGAAAATTTTTAAAATGACTCGTTTTGATCAAAGCAGATAATTTTGAAACAAAATGTAATAAAAAATTAAAATAAAAAGCTTAAAAAATGATATCGTCATTTTATTATTTATAATTTTTACTCATACGGAATTTAATCCTATTTTATCTTAAAATATGGTTTTATAATTCATAAATTATAAGTACTAACTATTTAATATTTTATTTATTCAGTCCATATAATATACGAGATATTAACCTAGTTTAGTATAATGTTTAGAGTTCTTTATGAATAAATGTTTAATGTTCCAATGAATAATTTATGTAATACTAATTATCAAATTAGTTATGCATTATGTTTTGTACCTTAGGTTTAATAGATTGTATCTTACTTTTTTTTTTAATTTTTATACCTATAGCTCTCATCTTTTACATTTAACCTTAATATTATTTTTTTATTTTTAACTTTAGTCTCATATACTTTTCATCTTTTAAAATTTTTTTATTTAGGTCTTTGTATAAAATTTTCGAGTTAACATACGGTCATATGGATATGTGGTTTAACGTTTTTACATCTATTATTTTATATTTCACGACCGCGTTGTGTTATACGCGTTGTTCTAATTTATACACATTAACGTGCCGCAACGCACTTGCATGGTTTAAAGTTTTTACGTCTATTTTTCGTTCGGTTTTATTTATTTTGTTTTACGAACTTTTTTGGTGTTAGTGATCGCTAGCCACAATGTGATATTAATGCTATTTGGTATGGTTTTACGCCCCACTGTATAACACGTGGGATTAAATACTAGTTAAAGATATTTATTACGTGAAAAAGGTACAAGATATTTGTTTCAATGAATAACTTAATGTTAAATGCCCGTCAAAGTGGGACACCCTGGGCCGTTACTTCTTAAACGTCCTTGAAGCCTGAATTGAAAGTCTATGTTTACTTTTCCGAAAATAGTCAATATTCAAACAATTTAATCGCTTAGTTTTAAAACAACTGAAAGATAATTAATTTACCATACTCTTAAAGAGAAAAAGAATCCATTACATAGTAAATTACAGAATTTTGTTTTCTAAAATTCAAATATTGTATTAGTAAGTATTCTTTTAAAAACAATATTTTTAAAGGGTTGATGTATAGTGTGCACCATGGCGTGTCTAAAACTTGTAACAATAATACATTCAATCCAATTTCATTTGTGTGCCTAATATCACCGTAGTGTGTTAAATTCATCTATTTTATTGTTTGTAATGGGTTTGATTAATAGAGGTACTTGTTCATATATATACAACATTGTCCACTACGTATTTTGCTCCAAATCTTGCATACGTAAGTAGTTGATGCAAATACACCACACTTATAATTAACGCTACACCTGAAATTAAACTATGTCATGTGTTGCATCCAGATCTCTTCATACTTTTTAGGATTTTAATTTGTATAGCATTACTCCTTCATAGCTCTAGGAATAAAACATTCAAATATGAGAATTACATCACAATTAAGTTCTTTTGGTGTAATGTTTTAAGAGGATGAAATTATTCATTTTTTGTTTAATGGATTCTTTGGCTTTTAAAGGAACTTTTAAAAATACATCGTTTCTTTATGCCCAAAGCTTCAATTTGGGCAGTGACCACAATCCCACTTCTCCTTCAATTATATGCTATATAACTAGTTCTCTTTCAATAATATATTAATTTATTTCTTCAGCTTTTTAGTTTCAATTTCACTATAATCATCTCTATACATATAATAGACAACAGGAGGGATTAAAACCATCATTTTTGAAATTAATAAAATTATTTTGATAGGATTATATAGTTGATAGTTGATTTCGTGTTTAATCTTTAAATAGTACTTTTATAAATTACCACCGCCTTAATTTGATAGTTGTCACAATTCAACCAGCAACCGAATGAACAAGCACAATTGATAGAGTAGAAGTAGTAAAAGTTACCTCGTTTCATTAGTAATATTATCTTTACTAGAACTTATTTACCAGCTAGTAACTTAAAAGTTCTCTATGACTTCTTGATTATCATTCCAAGCTTGCTCTTAAATGTTCTCCTATATATGTCTGTAATATACTAATATGTATATTATAAAACAATGTCAGTTTATTGCTGGTAACCTCATCAGATACATTTTATAATAACATATATATAGATTTTATTATATGCAAATAGTTATTAATTTAAAAAATATATCATCAATATGAATATTTATATATATGTAAATATATATTCATTTTTTGTAAATTAATTTTTACACACAAGAAAATATTTATCATTAATATATTTATATATAAAAACAATATCATATATATTCAAGATATAGTTTTCAATGTTCAACAAATTTGTAAAAACCGAAACGTTTTGCTGTTAACATTTGTGTAAAAAAAACTTAGATGAGAGAGATGTTTTTATTGTTGTTCTTTTTTTATTTAGTTATTAATTTTTAAGATTAAAAACAAGGAGAGATCTATATTAGCTTTACTACTTTAAGAAACCTTATATTTGAGATCAAATTATAGAAAAAAAAGTCTATTTGATGGGTATTTTAGGCATATCTATTTTTGTTGACTTTTTGTAAGTTATCATACTTTTTTTAATGTTTATAACTTTTATATATGATTTTATTTTTTTCATAAAAGTTTACAATAAAAATGAGTGTTCTTTTAATCTTTAAAACAAGTATATAATCCTTACTTAAAATAACTAAAAATTTACTTTTCTTAGCTCATATGATTTGTGCATACCATTGTCTTTTTACTGTAATTTTTTGTGTCTTTTCATTTATTATTGTATTATTCTAAACACTATTTTGCGTTATAAAATGATAAAATTTAAAAAATATTATGGTGAAATAACATTACTATGTACTTCTAGCATGTAAAAAATACAAAGATAAATAACAACTAGAGTAAATTACATGAATAGTCCCTGTGGTTGTGTTAAAATTTTAGATTTAGTCCTTAAAGTTTAAAATTTTTAAATATAGTCCCTAACATTTTTTTCATTTTCATATATGGTCCTTAGGTCTGTTACGTAGCCGTTAGTGATGTTAAATATTGTAAAAATTAGCATTTTACTCGCATTAGCCATCTATTTAATTTACCTTTTAAACTATTTTATTATTTTTATTTAAGAAAATTTTATATTTTTATTTTTGAAACTTTTTTTATTTTTATATTATTTTTATAATTTCATTATTAATAAGATTATTATTTAATAAAATACATTTTAAATACACAAATAAAAACTTGTTGAAAACATGTATTTTAAAATGTATGGTTTTTTAATTGTAAACTGGTTGGTTTTCTAAAGTTTTTTTAAAAACCATTCATTTTTAAAACATCTTTTCTTAAAGAAATTCTTAGTTTTTTAAATATTTTCTAAAAATAATTTAGTTTTAAACATAAGAAAGACGACATTTTATAAAGGTTTAAAAAATCCGCATATTGGTTTAGAAATATTCAAAACCACATTTAAAAGAATATGTTTTTCAAAATATTTTATTATTTTTGATTATATAAAAAACATATTTATAATAAAAAAATTATAATAAAATGAAATTACATTGATAATCCTTACAAGTTAAATAGTTATTTTGACAAATTTAACATTACTAACTAAACTAACAGACTGGGAACCATTGATAACCCAACCTGACACTAACGCGTTTGTAAATTAAGCGATAACTCCTCGCAACCGAAACAAAGTAACATCAATAAAAAAGATCAGCCAATCCATCTAGCATGATATAAATTATAAGATAATTAAAGTAGTTTCGTTAACAATTACCTAGCTATGAGCACAAGAAATCGCTATAATTCATTAATTTCTTTGGAGGGAAGGAGCACGTGAGGTTCACAAATTTTTTCATGGCGGACGTATTTACATGTATGTAATTGTATCATTACATGTTCATATTAATAGATACAGATATTTAATTAATAATATACACACACATATTTATACACAAAGTAGTTCGTCTCTTTCTCTCTCACCCAGACTCTCTCTCTCTCTTGGAAGACCATTGCAGAGAACACTGAGTACTGTAAAAGAGCAACAAAGAGAAAGAAAAGGGAAGAGACATAGAAAAAGAAAGAAGAAAAACGACACTCGATCTCTCTTTTTCATAGAGGTTACTACTGTATATATATTCATACGTTATGTATATAAAATAATCTTTACATTTTCTAAAAATTCACCAGTTTCTGGTTTATTCCTTTTGTTAAAAACTCGAATTCCACAAAGAATCAAGAAACACTCGTACGCTTCTTTCTCTTTTAGTTTTACCCCTTTTTGTCTTTAATTTTCATCAAATTCGATCTGTGTTTCTATGGATGTAGAATGAAGATAGCCTCCATGATGATAACAACAACAGCAACAACAATAATGATATGGTAGTTCAAAGATTCGAAGAGGAACAACACCACAAGCAAACAATCACCTTCAATTCTATGTCACAAGATTACATCTTCAATTTCTCTCATGGGTTTGAAAGACCATCATCTCAAGATCAACAACAGCAGCAACAGCATCAGATCGGAAGAGATAAGCTCCGGGAGCAAGGGTTTGAGCTGCAGCCGACGTCGATGATGGGGTTAGAAGATGAAGGAACCAGTGGGATTCCGGCGGTTTATGATCACACCGGAGGTGGGATGTTGTCGGAGATGTTTAATTTTCCGGCAGCAGGTCCGGCGACTGAACTGCTACAGAATCAAATGAACTACCAACAGCACCACCGTAATCAGCGGACAAAAGATTGGTATAACAACAGTGCTCAAGCCATGCAACTGTTTCTGATGAACCCACAATCTTCTTCTCACCATAACCATAATCCTTCATCTTCTTCATCAACACTTCACATGTTGTTGCCGAACAATCAACAGCAAAGCTTCGGTAGCACCTCCGGCACTGGACAAGGTCAATTTGGTAATTCCACACAGTTCCCATGGATACCTACTGGTGGTTCAACTCATGATGGTGGTGGAGACAACCATGGGCTTTCTTTATCTTTATCTTCTACTTTACAACACTTGGAAGCTGCTAAAGTTGAGGAATTAAGGATTAGCGACGACAATCCAGCGACAGCGATGTTTTACTTCAATCAAACAGCAGGTCATGATGGAGGCGATCCATATCGGAATATGCAACTACAGGGAGTAGGGGTCATGGGTCCGACCCACCATCCAATCGGGTATGGGTCGTCTTCTGTAGGTGTAGTGAAAGCTTTAAGGTCTTCTAGGTATGTTAAGGCAGCTCAAGAATTGCTGGAAGAGTTTTGTAGTGTTGGAAGAGGTCAATTCAAGACGAACAAGTCAGGGTCCAAACATATATCACCGAATCAGAATCCGAGTAGTAGCGGTGGTGGTGGTGGTGGTGGTGGTGGTGGTGGTGGTGGTGGTGCGTCGTCTTCTTCGTCGAAAGATCTCCCGAATTTGTCATCTGCTGAAAGAATTGAGTATCAAAGACGAAAAAGCAAACTAATATCCATGCTTGATGAGGCAAGTCAATCTCTCTCTAGCTCTAAAGATAGTTCTTGGATCAATAATAGAATAGGGTTTCATCTTAGAGGATATATTCAATTTTCTTGAATTTTGGTAATTGCTAATCGGTTATCTAATATCTACTAAAGAATTTTGTTTTGCAGTATCAAAATGTGTAGAAAAGATGTCTGACCTCAACTCATATGGTTGAGGATAAGTCCTATGGTAAACGAAATATATGTAGAATTATAAGTATGATTAGAGCTTGTATAAATTATCTGTGTTTAAAAAGTTATCTAATGTCTACAACTCCTCTAGGGTTACCTTTCGTTTGAATTTGGTAAAAATCTTGACTTGCTATCATAGAGATTTTCCCTCGGTTTACCAACGCCCTAATATTCAAACATGGATTGCAACTAGCTACATTACAACGTCATCATCTATAATTAAGATATTAGGTGGAAGTTTAAGATTTTGAAAGGGATGTCTAATTTCATCACCATTACAAAGTCTTGACGCATACTATGAAAGATTAGTTTCAACCTCTTTAAATAAGTTAATGTTATTAATTTAGTATACGATACATATATATTATATATTATCAATAGTTAGCTAGTTGCATGTGTGCTTGTGTATGTAAATGAAATAAATTATTGTTGCTATTGGTTATAGAATGTACTTCAAGAAGTGTACTACTGATCATCTTACTGTTTCTATTTAATCAATAGGAAGTGATGAACAGTTGAATTTAATATACAAGACAAAGTTTCTTTTCTTTCTGTTGTTGTATAATGTTTATATACATGTGGTTTGCTAGAACTATTATATTATGAGATGAGAGTTTAATTAAGTAAAATAACATTTATATCGCGTGAAAACCAGGTGGATCGGAGATATAATCACTACTGTGAACAAATGCAAATGGTGGTGAATTCATTCGACATGGTATTGGGCTTTGGTGCGGCTGTTCCATACACAGCATTAGCACAAAAGGCAATGTCGCGCCATTTTCGATGTTTAAAGGATGCAATCGCAGCCCAATTGAAGCACACCTGCGAGTTATTAGGCGAAAAAGATGTGAGTACTTCTGGAGTGACCAAAGGAGAGACACCAAGGCTTAAATTGTTGGAACAAAGCCTAAGACAACAAAGGGCGTTCCATCAAATGGGGATGATGGAACCAGAAGCTTGGAGACCTCAACGAGGTTTGCCCGAACGTTCGGTTAATATTTTGAGGGCGTGGCTCTTCGAGCACTTCCTACACCCGTAAGTTCACCTTCTTCTTCATTATTTCTAGCTAATTATGCATTTCAAGTTGAATCTTGGTTATAAAGATTCAGTCTTTATGAATCTTTATGACAAACAAAAGAATTTCTGATGGTGGGAATTAAAGATTAATGATGAGGTCATAGATAAGAAGAGGGTACTTTAAACAATGCTAGGGATGTATGAGTGTGTGTGGGTGTGTGTTTGTTGGGGAAGCTTTAATGATTGAGAGCGATTAAAGAGAAAAAAAGATAGAAAAAGCATGAGCATTTGTGGTTGCAGTCTAATGTTGTCTCTCCAATGATAAAGCTGATAAAGTGGTTATTTCGTAATATGTCTTACATGTTTTACCTTTCTTTTAACCTCTTAAAACCTGTCGTGTCATTGACCCCTTTCACTTAGTAAAAACAATTATTTTTATCAATACACGTACGTTAATGATGGGGCCTAAAAGTTTTTGGAAGATGCTGCAAGAAAGAGTGAGTCGTTATAAAATGATTTGATGGTCAGTTTTGAAGGTTTCTTTTACTAAACTTTACATCAAGATAATGACAAATGGTATTATGCTTATTAGTTATTAGTCACTAATTATTAGACCTTTTTTAAAGTGGTGTACGTAAATAAAACAATTTACTGTGTTTTGAGGTGGAATTACTGACAGATCATGATACATGCATGATCACAGAATTAAATGACAAAAATCTAGCAAGAGATCGTACAAAATTGTCTTATGTTGATGCAAGATAATCCAAAAAGCAAAAGTAAATAAAGAGATCTAATAATCAATAAACAAAAATGATATGTGTACTTAAATAGGTTAAATATATAGATCTAGTATATGAAATGCATCATCATCGTCATATCTAGTGTCTTTTTAATTGGATAAAGTTGTTCTCAGGTATCCAAGCGATGCTGATAAACATCTGTTGGCGAGACAGACTGGCCTCTCTAGAAACCAGGTTCATTCGTACTCTGATCTCTCTCTTTCATGCATATATATATAATAGATTTATTGTGTTTGAGCTTTCATTTTCATCAAACTGCAAACTTCAGCAATGATCATATGAAAATGAAGGAAAAGATAACCAAATTAATGAAAAGTTTCATGGGATCTTACTATTCATATGACTGTTTTCCATCATTGTTTGATTACACTGAATCATTGCAAACAAATCCACATGATTTTTGTGAAAATTTAACATCAAGAAATGCGAAGAGCAACCAGGCTCTTTATCTTCTTTTACACATTAAACAAACAAATAAACGTATTTAGTAATATCTGACATATAAACTAAGGTATGATAGTGTGATCGAGATAGGGCAAATCTTGTCTCTATTTCATGAGATAAAGAGACTTCACTCGCTTAAAAAACCCCACCTGCACACTGAGAGAAGCAATAAATAAAACTGTGTACATGAAATATAGAAGCAGTTGTAGGTCTGCTTTCTCGTGCTTTCTTTGTCTATAATCATTTTCTCTTTGTCCTCTTTCTTTGCTGCCATCCAACTCTCTTACCTTCATTTATGATTTTAATCCATTTCCCCATCTATGTCATACAGTACAATTAACGCCAGTGTGTGTATATATATTTTGGTCTTATTAAGTTAACTATTTAAAATATTTATTTAATGCTTGATTTTATCAAAGTTTTAGAAATATATATATCTATATATAATATTTTTTTTGACATTAATATCATCATGCATCTATACACCGACAACATTTGAGTGTGACATACCACCCAAATTTTGGTAATCAAGTTTTTAATTGAGCATTAAGCCATTAAGGTTGTATAATGATCACTCGATTAGTTTAATATCAACCTTAGATATATATAACAAAGATAACTCATTATCTTGACTATTATTACATCCGATCTACATAACACAAACATGAAGGCACATGCATTAGCTATGGACCAGTACTAAACTTCAATTAGGGTTGCTGTCTGGCAGGGTCTCCTATTGTGTCTATTTCATGCAAAATCTATCACCTTTATTTTATAAATGTTTTAGGAAAAAAGACGATATTTCCTTTTCTTGAAAGCTTTGTTAAACCAACATATTTGTCTATTTCCATTTGTTTATTCATTTTTCGGTTATAAAAGCTCTTTTATTTTACTATTACAAAATTCCAGCCTATTTTACTGTGAGGATTCGTAAAATGGAAACAAAATGTTTATAAATATGAAAGTTTAAGTGATTTCATTTTCTAGTTATTAATTAATTTCCATACTTTTTATCCCCTTTGAAAGTGAAAATAGTTTTGAGGAGAAGGATTAAATATTTATTTTAATCTTGTAATGGATGAAAAGCTAGATTGGTGTACTGCTAAAAAAACCTAAAACCAAAAATACATGCAGGACTGCTAAAATGAATAGCAAACCACACAGCTAAAGACAAGTACCCTTGACTTTATCAGAAGTCTGAACAAAATGACAGTCCAGAACAATATTGGTCCCATTCATGTACAGCTTTTATAATCATGATGAAATACTATTATACCATATGTCCTCCTTTTGATCATCTCATCTAGGCCAGTTTATAAAAGCTGCTTTCATCTCTTCATTCTGAAATTAACATTTCACATACACAGTAAAAGTTACATGCAAACTAAATTTAATACTAACTAATTGTATAGGATTCATATACAAAAAAAACACCTTAATAGCTCGTTACGGATAAGATTTTACTTGATATGTTTGTTTCTTATAAAGAACACCTTAAATTAAAGTACTAACTTATGGTTCATAAAGATTGTGATGATAATTACTGCAAGGTTTTATTCTATGTTTAGCATGTCAAACTTTTTTTCTTTTTTGAACGACGACAACCAAAGAAAATCTATTGAGAAAGATCTAGCGAGGAGCGGGAGAAGTTACAAGATTAAAAACATGAATACCTACTCTTTAGGAGAATTAAATACAACACCAAAAAAAAGAAGAAAAAAAAACCTAAGAAGATATATTAATTTGATTAAGAATTGAAAAAAGTATTTCACTTTTTGCATTGTTCCCAAAAAGAAGTATGTTTAAATGTATAAAGTGAGTATTAGCATGATTGGATATATGGTTTAATAATGGCTGATTTTGCAGGTGTCAAATTGGTTCATAAATGCAAGGGTCAGGTTGTGGAAACCCATGGTGGAAGAAATGTACCAACAAGAAAGCAAAGAAGAAGCTGAAAACAATGATCATAGCCCTCATCAACAACATGATCAAGATAAAGGTAATGATAACAATGATGAAGAAGATGAAGAAGAACAACAACAACAACAAGAACATAAAGAAAACACAAAGTCTCACAATCATCATCACAGCTACCAAAACAAGATTAACAGTGGCCACCCTCCACCACCGTCTTCCGCCACAACACAACCTGCTCCGACAATATTCACCACCAGCAGCAGCAGCACAACAGCAACACATGCAAATAGATGTAATATAAATGACACTGAAAACGACCCTTCACTCCTTGCAATCAATACACAATACTGCAGCAGCTTTGCGGAAAACCAAGCTGCAGCAGCTACTATGTCCTACTCCTACTCACCCATCGTAAACACAACCACCGGAGGAATGATGACCACCGTCGCACCACCACCGTATGATGCTGACACATGCCGACGAACCACCATGCTTGCAGCTGAATACAGGACCACCACAGGAGATGCTGATGCTACTGCTGCTGCTGCTGACATGGGGTCAACACTCATAAGATATGGGACCACCTCTGGTGACGTGTCACTCACTCTAGGGCTACGTCACGCCGGAAACCTGCCGGAGAAGGCGTCTTTTTTCAGTTAGAGAGGGTTGGATCAATTTGTTATTGTTAGGTAATCGATCATATCATATTTTACCAAGCGGTTAAATTGGTTTAATTATTGTTTGCTTATTTTTTAGGTGGTCATTATATATACCTTGAATCTCATACTTTTCTTCTTGTTTTTATTCTCTTATTTTAAGTATAATAATGACAAGAAAAACCATATATATACACCTAGATTTCCACTGAATTTTTTCAAACATATTATTGTATTATATTATTACTGAAATGTTAAAAAGAAAATATAACAAATGAGTAAAAGTGTATTCTCTATATGTTATCTTTTCTATTACATCAAAATGAAATGAAAATCTCTATATATAGGTCTGATTTGTAACTACCTTACTACTTTAGTATTTAGGTTTGACTAACTGCCTCTATGTTAGCGGTAGCAACATAACACCCTTGTGAGATTTGGCCAAGATTATAGCTCTAGTGAAATGTAAAGCAATCGACCTCAAGGTGCTTGGTTCTTGATGATTATGAGATTAACAATCAAATAAGCAGCGTCAACTTTGTCACACTAAAGAATAGGTGTGTAGCTAGAAGACAACTATACTCTAGCATAAGTGACATGATCCACCGCAACTCGGCACATAAGCAACATGAGCTAGATGTTCATATTCGTGTTGTAGGAAACAATGTTTGCTTTTTAGTACCCTTAAGATACTTAAGGATACGTTTAACTCTCAATCAATATCGATCCATAGGTTTTTAAATAATGTGAAAAAAATTACGGATACCATAGGTAATCTAGGGTTTTGTAAATTGCATACTCTAATAGTACCCTTATAAGGTAATAGATCGTCCATAATTAAGTACTCCACAATGTCTAGAAAGTTACATGCCCGAAGACACTAGTGTTGAAGGTGACTCAATAACTTAAGGAAGTACGCGTTAATACTTCTAATAGATAATTTTGCTAGCATAAGTGTAATCTTTCATGAGAGAAAGAGGACTATATACTAATAACATAAGTCAATTTGAGTAAATGTTTTAAGGAAAATTGGAAATTAAATTGTGAAACCACCTCTAAAACAAAGCTTAAGAAGCTCTTATTGATAATAATAACTTGAGCTCTTATTGATAATGATAACATTAATGTATACAAGAAAATAATATCTATCTAATTTGGTAATGATCAAATAGTTAAGGTATTAGAGATACACTAAATAGATCCACGAGTAATGGCGCCTGATGATTGCTTGAAAAACCAAGCGCTCAGTGTTTACTTAAGGTTACAAAGGGTCTTTTTCAAGAAAGTCGGCGTGGTGATGGCATGTAGAGTCAAATAATAACCAAGGTGTCGTGCCATAGGCATAATCTTAGACAAATCACAATGGACAAAGGCATTGTTGACATATACCTTCTTAATATCCCAACTATAGGAAAAAGCAACTAATAAAACTAACCCACAGATAGTGGTTGGTTTGACAATTAGATTGAATGTCTTAATGGAACTCATGACATCTCTCTTAAATGGCTTAGGCTACAAATTAGGCTTTATATCGATTAACGTATCCATCAAGGTCTCTCTTGATCCTATATACCATTTACAACAGAACATTATTTGCCTTAGAGGGATTATACATCAATACTTAAGTTTGAATAGAATGTAGAACGGTAATTTTCATACACATGGCACCCTAACATATCGGCCATGTCTGTGCCTAAAAAAGATAGTAGGCTTAAAAATGGTAGTGGATAAGGCATGAACAAGTACACGATCACATAATTTTTAAGCTTGTTAAGTATATTATGACAAGGTATAAGAAAATGTGTCACATGGAAAGTGGAACAACCAAAAGGAAGGGTATGGTAATTATAGGTAAATCAAAAGTGACTCTAAATAGTATTACAAGCTTAGAATACTAGAATAATCTCATTAGTGTAACATGTTGGGAAGTGCATGTATAAATCGTTAACTCGTATAAGGATCACAATAGAGGTGTTCTTTATAGATATGAGCATATTAGGTAAATCTACATTCACATATTTGAGGAACGTTTTTTGGGTCGGATATACTTGAGAAATGGATAATCAAGACTCTTAAATGTGCTTAAAGTGTGTAACCATGCTTAGAACAAAATTAAAGATCATATAAAGAAGAATAAGCTAGTATGTAGGAAGGTAAAAGGTGAAAAAGGTGGTTGTTGTGTATACATCTACCTCATTTTGTGGTAGTTAAGCATGAATAGAAAGTCTTGAGAAATCTCGAGTAGGTGTTCATCTAAACGGGTTGTTTGTTTCATGTTCTTGATGGTTCAAATGTCTAAATGATTCAGCACTTAATGGTTCAGATTGTTAATTTGTTTCACGAGCATATGTCTGAATGATTCAGACATTTGCATTTGAATAGTTAAACATTATACTGAGTCTGAATAGTTAAGACATCTTGTCTGAATTGGTCAGACATTTGTCTTTGAATAGTTAAGCGATATACTAGCTCTTAATGGTTCAGACCTCTTATCCGTTCAGCACTTAATCATTCAAAAATTATCAAACAACTCCTAACTCATTTTGTAAGGATGTGTTAAAATATTATATTTGATAGCTATAATAAGAATCTAAACAGAATTGATCTATCGATCTTTGGATTAGCAGAAGCACTGTCACATTGTATCGTAAAAGATATTTTCTTTTCATCAGAACTTTTAAGAGTGGCGAGTGGTGAAACAAATTAATGTCTTAGGAATGGTGAGTCAAATAGATAATTCCAAGTATAACGAATAAAATCATGTAGAAAATTGATTAATCAGCAATAGCCAAAATAAGATACCATGGGTGCATGAGGTAGTGTAACACGAGATAAGGATGATGAAAACGGTAGTCTAGTAGATTTAGAAGTACTACAAGCATAACATCAACTCTTTATAGGCTTATTTATGAGAAATACGAAGAAATGATAGATATTGATCAGAAACATATAATCAAAATGATGACCAAGTCAATAATGTCATGTGTTATAATCCTTTGTGGTTTTGATAGAAAAATACTTGTAACTTGAGTGACTAGGGCAGAAAGCTATGTGTTATACTCTCGTGAGTAAGTAGGCGTGGATGATGTGATAGGGGCGTCAAGCGCGGAACATTGCCCCTTTGGACGTGAGAGGGGTTAGTTTGTTCTCTGAGATATGAGTATGGTCACAAGTGTTACCCCTTTCTAAGTTAAAACCATCAAAATTATGTATGATCTTCTAAATATCATATCATATTTAAAAATGCTAAATCAAAACATCATATAATTTAGAATCTTTTTACTTATTTTACAAATTTTATCATGTTGAATTAGTAGTTTCTTCCTCTTGAAAAGAATGTGCTATTCCACATAAATATATACAAAAGAGAAGAAGCTCATATTCCCAAAAGATTTTAGAACGAAAACAAAGGTTATAGGAAACAATTGTATCATGAGTCAGCACGAGGTCACAATACACTTGCTTTAAATTCGTATGTAGTATTGTAGAAGAGAGAATTAATGTGGTGTACTATTCTAACATCAGACATGGAGGATCAACAATAAATTTACAACTACATGCTGATTTCTATATTCATTATTTTAAAAAGAAAACGAAGATGAGAATTCTTGCGTAATTAAACATTGTTGGTAAGGTCCATCAAACAGGACAAAAAACTAAAAAACTGTCTTTGAAAGCAAGATCAAGAATCTTTTACATATATGCTATATGTTGTTAAAACGTCAAAATCTAAGTGAGTGTAACCTAAAAGTTAAAACCCATGGGAATTTATAGAGTTATTTCAGCGTCAAGTTTCAGGACTTGCCTAGTGTTACATTCATTGAAAGGGAAACTTCGAGCAGATTGTCGTATTTTTTTTTACTTGGTAGTGAAGGTAAGTAAAAGCATTTTTGTACTAACATTTGAATATATATTGAAAATGAAATAACTTTGATTGTTTATACAGTATAATACTACAAAGTACTGGACTTTCACCGACAATAGACTATGTTGGTGATCATAGAATGATTCATGAACTCGTAACAAAATGGTATCCAGAATAAAGATAATCTAGAATTATGAATAACATTATTTTTTTAATGATCTTTTTATTTATTTAGTTTAACTTTATCTTTAGTTTGTTAGGTGTTTATCATTGTTTTCATGTTCAAGGATCTAGAATTAATATTAAAAATTTGTTGTCGTTTATTAATTTTTTATTAAGTTTAAGTATAAGAACATTGTTTTTGAAACATTTAGTTCAATTTATCGTCTTTGATTATTACTATAACTTTGAGACATTTGGTTGCTTTTGTAATTACGTGAGACACTTTAGAAGAACCTCAAAAGAAAAATAATTTTTCAAAGTATATTTCACCAATGGATCACCGTAAGGCCTAACAATCAAATATCACATACATATATCCGACGAGGGTCTACGGAACATAAAAGTACAAGAATTTTTTCAACTCCGTCGGTAATTATCTACGAGTTTTCATAGATAAGTTGTCTTTCTAACCGTATCGGTAATAGGGATAAATTTGAGAAGGATCTACGAGTTTTTATAAATTAGAGAAAATAAATGTGTCCCAATGGGTATACGTATAAAAACACCTATCACTTTAGTAGAAATAAATAAAAATATAATAAGCCACATCATCAATACCTTGAATCTTCTACAACTTCGTATTCTCCATGTCAACATATTTTATCGTATGACTAACCAGTGAACATGAAAATAACGTGTCGAACATCCGATGAGGTAAATAATTAAAAGAATCTATGGCTTAAAATCATGTTGTCGTTTTTTTAACCCCATATTCATGAAAATAAAATCCAAGAATGTAGTAACCAAACCTCTTTACGAAAAAACAATGTCTTTCTTTGTGGGCCTAGCCCAACATCACAATCACGTGTATGACAAATAATTTAAAATATTGGTCACGACTCACGTGTATCACAAATAATTAGAAGTTAAAACCATGGATTATTCAATCAATTAGTTGATATAAAATACTCAATCTCCACGGAAGTAGATGGTTTAGGTCGAGTTAATGCTACTTAAAACTTGATCGTGCCAAACTGGATAGGATTAGACACTGGTTTCTAAAGTAAAAAAATTGCTCTGGTTTGACACCGAACCAGATTGGTTTTAATTGGTTTCAATGAAAAGAGCCTCAAATTAATTTTAACCTGGTCGGTTTCAAAAGAGGATTCAGATATGGTTTCAGATCATGAATTGGTTCATTAGATGATAAAAAAAATAATTTTATAAAAAATAATCAAGTTTTAAAATTATTCTAAGTATGTCATTCATAAAAACAAATAAATTCTCAATCAGCCAATTAGGCCACTAAAGTTTATTTTGATATTCCATATACTTAACCTAAATAGCAAGTTTATCATTCCTTTATGTCATTCATAAATTGCAAAATATTTTTAAAAAAATTAGATTATTTAAAAAATTAACAATATTAATAAAAACTGAATTATTCAAAAATAATTTGCGAATTATTTAACAAAATTACAAAAAAATACGAACGACTTAATTGGAAAACTCTCAAAATATGTTTACTATTCTGTAAAATTTTATATTAAAAAAAAAGAATAATTAAATAGTTTATTTGAAAATCATGACAGATTTACCCGGTACTCATGTGTATACCCGATTACTTATAGGAACACCTTATACCCATGAGCGTACTCGATGCCTGTGGATAATTTGTAGCAGGATACCTAACAAGTGTAAAATCTTGTACAAGACAACAATCGGGTATGGAAATACCCGTCCTAGCATCCCTACAAAGTTAGATACCATTTGTCTCATCCATGTTTCCTCACTAGTGGGATGTTCCATTTTATTTTTCTTTCTTTTAACAAATCATAATAAACTTTCAAGTTTTCTCTCTCACCGTGTATTATCTTAGATAGACATTAAATAACAACCGTAAGAGTTTGTAGTCTATCTACTCTAATAAAATAAAGTTTTAAGGTGTTACTTGTCATAATATTAGACCTCGTCTAATTTTTTCGCTTCTCTCTCATATTAAATATTTACATTAATTACTAATTATATTATTTAATTCTTTTGAGATTAAAATAGTTTTTAATAAATTAAGAAAAAGTTCTTTTTATAAATGTAATTTCTAAAAAAACAATCTTTTGTATAACATAAGTAATTTTTTAAAACATCAACTTTTTTAAAAATACAAAATATTTAAAATCAGTGTATTTAGAAATTTAATTTTTTATGAACCATAAAAATTTAAAATTCAAAGTTATAATAAGAAATGTTTAGAAAATGACATTTTTTTAAAATGTTTTGATTTAGAACGAGTTTTTTTAGATAAAAAAAATTAAAACAAAAGTTCAAAGAAAATAATATCATTGTTTTATTACTTATAGTCCTTACTTATACGTAATTTTAATCATATCATATTTCAAAATATTATATTATAATTAATAATTTTTATTACTAATTATTTAATATTTTATTTATTCAACCTGTGTAATACACGAGATACTAACCTAGTAATTAGATAAAATACAAATAAATTATAATACTTTAACCCCTTATACATCGTTTATTTGTTATCCGGCTTGTTTAATAAAATCGTATTAGAATAATTGTCACATGGCCAAATATACCTCTACCCCTATCCCCACACTCCCATACCCCATGTGAACCCTTCAAAATAACTTGCATAATTTCTCATAATCTGTTGGGAATAAGTATCTATCTTTTTCATACAAGTCGTATATGAACGTATACAAGCCCTTATACAGTCGTAAACAAGCTGAAACGACATATACAAGTGTATACAACTATACAAGACCTTGTATGGCCATGTACGCATACTGTTTAAAAGAATCAAATCAATACGGGGCATATTTACTAACACGGGATTGGTTTACTGTTTAGGTATGTATGTCGTGAAAAAGGAAGAATAATAGAGGCATGGGTTAGGACCACATGCAAGATAAGGGTGCGCATGCATTTGCAGCTCGATCAGACATTTTTACAAACTGGACCACATTCCTTCCATGTTGATCATATGCTTACACCCCATATCTCAAACTTACACAATTATAAACTATAAAGTTTCATATACGATTATTAAACACTTTGATTACTAACACTCCAGTTCTTAAACACGAATCGATAAACGAAATCCACACTATTACATATTCGTTACAACTTACAATCACTCACTCGAGTTCGAACCACAAACAAGTCAATCCAACGGTTGTGAGTTGCCTTGGTCCGTATACGGTCTAACAAACGTCCTACGCCACCATACCTCAAATGCTTTCTGCAGATTCGGGCAGTTATCACCTGCTTTCAAGAAACTACTCAACCACCCCAGCATGACAATCTGCTGATCCTCGAGCGGGAGTGTTAATATGGTCCTCCCGATCCCTTCCTCCACAACCTTTCGATCAAACGACTTGCACCCGTGTTGCAGCCAGCTGTAATCATCAATCAACGGCTGTAACCAAGTCTTTAACAGTAAATGGCGGGTGTCTTTACTGGATAAGATTTCGCCTCTTCCTATCCCGACAAACAGCCTGGCGGTTATACAGCTAATGTGGTGGCGGTTCACTATTGGAACCCTAGGGTGCAGCCCGGCTAGTTCTTGTTGGCTAGCCCACATGACTGCGTACTCATCAGCTGCGTGTCTATCAGCTAATATATCAAGTAACCATGAAAGGTTATCAGCTTCTAAAACCATTTGTTTGATCACAGGGTCTTTGACATTGATTGGTTGTTCTGTAAACTCAGGTTGGGCCACTTGTCGGAACAAAACCAACAACGAACCCAAACAGGTCGTACACGAGGCGTAAATGGTTTCATTACAGAGGTCACCTGAGGCCAACGAGCTCGAGTTGGGGTTAGACTTATTATTATTTTCTCTTAAGAGTTTTAAGACGATTGACTTCATTTCCCTACGACCTTTCTCTTCATTGCTTTTGAGGACAAGTTGGAGGACGTGAGAGAGGGTGTCTATAGCTGGTTTGGAAACATCTGAAGCGACCCGTTTTAGAATCGGGCTGACCCCTATTCCTTCACTTTGAAGACGTAAAACAGAGGACACGACTCGTTCTTCTTCTTCCTCTCCTACCCACGGGACTGCCTCCAGGAAATCTAAGCATGATTCCATGCATGTCTTGAACCCGAGTTGCTCTGCAACCTATAATTAGTTTTCAGCAATCATGTTAATTAAGGAAGTTGACTAAACTTTAAAAAAAATACTATGTTAGCCATTAAACTATCCACCTTCTACCAATATGAAAACTAAACACAAAATCATCAAACCCCATTGTAAAGATTGAATAGGCGGTTATAACCAATGAAGCCTTACTAACCCAAACTAATTTGGGTCACCCGATTGGCATACAGCTTCAGTAAGCAACTTCATGTTGAATTGAACATGCTTAAAGTTAGATAGTTGAGTGCTAGAAAATCACTCAACCGCATAACTTCCCCTAACAATTCTTAGAATCTTGCTTATTAGAGCGATAATTATACAAATATATATTAGCAAGTTATGCATCAATCTTTACCAGCAACCAACAGCCCGCTGAAAGCTTGCATTACACATAAAATACTCAACACGAAGCATATTGTCATCTTCATGGAGAGCATATGCCCCTAAAAGACTGGATAAAGAGTCACTTTGGTTATTTGTGTATCATATACGGTAAGATTGCTCTAAAAGATCATCTTTAGATTCCTTTTAGGACGTGCAAACTCCTATCGGTACAGAGGTACTTAATATCATTTTGGCACAACGAAAGTAGATATTGTCATCTGATAGGGAATGTTTTATGGTATTAACTCATTAGCCAACAGATCCTCATCTTGCCAACTACTTCAATTAATTGCAGAAACTCATTGGTCAATAGTAATAAAGACTAATAACATCTTCCATTATCACCTCATCTTCACTCACAAACAGTATAGGTAGATGGTATGCAACCAAACTACATTATCAGTCAAACTGCAAACTTAATAAAGAAATTAAATGTCATCATAATTCACTACACACTCAACTGTTGGAGGATTGAAAAATAAGTTCTTGGTTGTTCTTAAAGATCAAATGCAAACCTTTATTCTTACAACATGATTGTAAGAACAAAAATCATATAAAGGTATTTTGCATTATGATTAGAGGGTTCACTTAATTAGTTTGATAAGCTCCAAAAAGGTTGATTATAAAATGATGGTAAAGTTACATCTTCAAGCAACATAAGCACATCCAAACAACATCTACCAGTAAATTTTATTACAGCCGATTATCTGATTTTCTATTATTCAATTATCGCATAATCACTTACAAAACACACATCTAAAAACTGGATAAATTATGTATCATGAACTCAACTTATAGAAATAAATTGATATCAAAGTTAAATGCCTTTAAATATGGATTTGCAACTAGAAAGATCAACAGGAACAAGTCGATTACCTTAAGGATTCGAAGAACCCGTGAAACACTTTGCTTGATCAACCTCTGCTTCAAATCCTTACAATACATCAAACCCACAGTCTCAACATATGTTTCAACATCCTCACAATCATCAATTTCAATACAATGGAAGCTAGGATGTTGTGCCAGTAACTTCTGAGCGAAAAAAGTGCTATTCTCTTCAACAACACTCTTATGAACACTCAATTTCACAATAAACCCCTGCTTACCAAACAACACAACTTTCAAATCCCCTGTTCCATGTTCACCAAATTCAATAGACACCTTTCTTGGCAAGTTTTCGGCATTTGGTGGTCTTACGGCTGCCCTTTCGGCTACAAGGGCTGCACCAAGAACAGGTGGTTCGAACCCATTTTTCCCTTGATCATCAGTGACAACAGTTTCTGACTTTGAAGATGCACGTGACGATTTCTTTTCAAGTTCTTGTGAATGTTTTCTGTGATCAGAAGGGTTTTTGGTAGGTGGGGATGATGATGATGATGATGACGACGACTTGGGTTTGTTCAAAGGGTGTTGTGTTTTTAGGGTTTTTTGAAACATAACAGGAGAAGGACAACACCAAAATCCCTCAGGGGTTACTGCAATTGGTACATTTCTAATCTTGGTTTGCCCCTGTTCTACCTTTTTAACCCTAATTTCCGCCATTGCATCACACTTCAGACCTCGATTAACCCAAAAAGAAACATGATGGAAGTTCGATCAAAGGAAAAAAGATTAAAACCCACAAAAATTCCCAACAAATTATCAAACATTTGTCATCAGATCACTCTCTTCTTCATCTTTCTTGGTGGGTTTCAAGAAACAGGATGAAGATTGAAGAACCCTGGTGTTGAATGTCGATCAAGATTTCTCGAAACCCTAAAAACACATGATGAAAGAGATTGTAGGTGGTAATGTAAACTGTAAAGCATAATAAAGCACGAAAAGAATAGAGATTTAACAGATGGGAATGATTACAGGATCCAAATTACACATTATGAACCGTGATAAAGAAGGAACAAGCTGACCCCAACAGAGGAAAAGAAGAGATGAAAGAGGGAGAGTGTGATGATGGGTTGATGCTTTTGCAGTCACTGTGTAGCAATTTCAGCTTTTGATTTTAAATTGGTGAGTGTGGGCACATCATTCTTGATTATCACTGCACACTTTTGGACACAGAGTGACTGTTGATGGGCTGTCTGTCAATCTTGTTTTTGCTTTGTTTGCTTTTTAAACTGTCTCCATCTTCGCTAAACAAGGGACATCAAGATGGTAAAAAGGGTTAAGCTTTAATTAGAATCAAGATTTGCAACACAACTCCCAACAGGGATGGATGCCATTGGTCACTTGCTCATAAAGATTTACAATTTAGGCCCTTGGATAATGCAGAAATGAAAAAGAAAGAATCTTTCAAAATGGTTATGCAATCACACCTGTCACGATCTCAATAGTTTGAGGTTGGCTAGAAGTACCTCAACATCTTAAATTTTCAACCTAAAACTCACCCTTGAATCGTAAAATCGGTGGTATAGTTTAATGAGAAAATGAAAGCATATAGTTGACGTGATAATTTGGAAAAATGTGTAATAAGTAAGCATCCTAAAATTGTAAATCAACACCTTAAATTTATATACGTGTAATATAGTATCATACGCGTCGTATAGTCCTATACGAGGCGTATAACCTCTATGACAGCCCCGTGAATTTTAAAAATTTCCTCGTAGTCAGTGTCGAAATTTGCTATGCGCGTCGTATAGCCCTATATGTGTCGTATAAGACTATATGGGGCATATAACTCTCTGACAGCCCCCCCCCCCCCCCTTTAATTTTTCTCGTTTTCAGTGTTTTTGACCCTATACGCCGTGTATAATACCATACGAGGCATATGGGAGGTGTCGATTTATTAGAACCCTAAGTAAAAATCAAATGATAAGGGTACATTTTGTACAACTAGGTAGCTTTTATACTTTGATGTCACTATTGTTTTTAGGTTGCTTGAAAATACTTCTTTCTATTTTTATCTTAAGCTCTTAAAACATCAAATTAAAAACATTTATATATTTAGCGTGAAAATAAGAGAATATTACATATGTTTAAAGTTGGAAGGAAATAATGCAACAAGTATAAGTGAAAAGTTAAATAGTACGTTTAGCTAAAACGTGTATAATTTTTCAAGCTTATTTTTCTAAGAAAACTATTAATTTTACTATTTGTAAACTCAATTAATAAGAGATACGCCTGAACCATGTTCTCATAGAATTTAGTTATGTAACGTCGATTAGACATCAACATAGAATTCAAATACTTTTCTAATTGTTAAATTAATAAGAAATTGATACATGTCAAAATCTAAGTTGTTGATGTAATTTAGTATGCGTGATATATTTTGATAGGAGAGGATGTAATGGTTTTTAAAGATGAAATTAATAAATTTTGAAAGAATGACTATTATATGATTTTTTTTCCTGTTTTCACATAAGAGTGGTTAATAATACGTTCCTTAAGATCTAATACAACTATTAAAGAATAGAATAAATGACAGACTTTCAGCTAGATAATGGGGTGGCATTGGCTTGAAAATGTCAACCTTTTGAAGAATCTGTTTTCCTTAAATAAAATTCTCTTATATCTAAAATTAAAAGTATGCTTTATAACAAGTATGTAGTTTGATATTTAAAAGATATTTTTTTCGGGTCATGTCAACTAGTAGAATTAAACAATTGGATCATGTTACTTGTTTCTCCTGGATCATTTGTTATACAAAAAATATATAATATCTTTCATTTATCTTGTAAGAATGTATGATTGAGTTGTATAAAGATATCAAAATAATTGATACATCATTCACATCCATATTTGATGTAAGATGGTGTTGTTACTTAATGTTTATGAAATGCAAGCAAATAATATCTTATAGGCCTTGTATTTTATTCATTTATCATATTGATTTTACAAGACTCGTCTACTCAAATATTAAAAGAAATGAAAATGTAGTTCATAAATAGATTCAAATGATATATGTACAAATCTAATCGGTGCTTGGTGGTAGCCTAGTGACAAAAATCAATGATTTTTTGATGACCATACACATTTAACCTAGTTAGAAGTACTTTATGAGATTTAAATATAAGGCGGTGTTGATAAAAACTAAAATCTAATCTCGATAATCATAAACCTATCATGACCTAAGGTTAAATAAGAGTGTGAAAAGACGTCGCTCAACTTTGACCGGGAATGAAAAGATATAGCTTTTTCAAATATTATGTATTAGGTTTATGTAATTTTATTAGTAAACATCTAATAAATATTTTTTTTACTAAGACTTAATGTAATTGTTCTTATCTGATTGCTACGCAAAAAGAGAGTAGTAGATTAAAATATTAGCTTGTTTTGTTAAATAAAAGTGTGGTATGTTGAGTGAAGATGAAGGGAATTGGTGAATAGTTTATTACTAATAATTCTTAGGTATGAGGGAAAACCTGAGTTGTCATGTGCACATTGTGGTGATTTAAATGAAGTTTGTACTATGTTCTAAGCAGGTTGACCAACCCAATTCATTAATCCATGTTACCTCAATTAACCCACAAAATTTGATAATTTATTAGATTACATTCAATTTAGACAACACCTCTTCATAGATCTATAACTGTGTAATATTATATAAATACAATTTACTGAAATTGTAATATACAATAACAAGAGACATAAAGATCGACATTTATTAGAACCTTTGAAGGTATTAGTATAATGGTATCTATGTGTTGGAGAAAAGATGAACCTTTTGCTTTAGAGAAGGCTTGAAGGAGAAGTGCAATGATACAAGTTGCAAATGATGATAGTGAGGAAAAAGGGTACAATGTTGTCATTTCATTCATTGCATTTCACTGAAACATCTCATCCCTCTTGTCTTTTTGCAAAGATAACAACAAATGTGATCTCTTATGTTTTGCTTTATATGCAAATTATGTTTTCTGATGTTTTTTTTTGTACTGAAATTGAAGAAAAAAAAGGAAGTTAAGGGATTGTTTTGTAGTTTATTGAATTTGGCGGATGGAAAGTGAAAAAAGTGTATGAAAACACATTCTTGTTATCAATAAACTCACAAGATTTGTCAATACAATGCTAACACTATGATCAAGTACATAATCAAGTGTTTACTAGTGCCTGCATGATGTCAAATATATCTATGATGTTTTCACCCTTTAATGTTGTAAATTGCGAAATTAACCCCCAAATTTTCTAAGCAGCAAAACCCATGTTTAACACAAGCCTTCTCACTTGATATGCATCACCATCACAAAAGAGCAATAAACTATAGTTGCAAAAATTTATACTGCAAGAAAAGGATTTTGTATATCCACAAATATTGTTTAAGATTTATGGAACATACACAAGGAAAGTCTAAGGTCAAGGTCAAAGTTCAAAACTTTCCTACAGTTTTAACATCTTGACTGGTAAAACTATTTAAAAAACCGTTAATTATACGCAAAATTTTATTTAAATCTAACAACTAATTCATGTTTCCTAACAAACTTCAAGAACGAAACATGTAAAAATCTACCAGAATTACATTTCATTAAAAGCAAAACAAACTAAATCTGAGATTATGCACGCCCAGGATTTGATTCAGAGAGACATCTAGGTTCTTGAAATCACTGCACGCTGCCCCTGCAATTGACGGACCCACATCTGCATTCACGCCCTTTACCAGGTGGCGCCCTATACATGTAATCAAAGCACAATTCTTCACCTGCTGAAATCTGTGGCAAAAAAAGTTCATAAAACAAAGCATGAGTAGAGAGGCACTGGGAAACTGCAGCTAATTATTGCAGAAAATGAATATAGAATATTAATATTCTTACATCTCGACTAGCATAGAGACCAATGTGCGACAACTCAGAATCCATACTTTCGATAAGAACTTGATGATTCTCAAGATTTGGAGAGCAACTACAAAAGATCACATGATCATCAGAATAACAAACTAATAGCAGGGATCAATGAAATCTGACCCAAATAAAGGCAATATTCCTTCTTTATAAATAAAAAATTAAAAAAAAAAAGATTAAAAAAAAACATGTAAAGGAATAGAATCATTGCATTCCTACTATATTTTTGGTTTAGTTTTTTAAGTTTGAAATGGAACTAGACTGATTAACAGATAACGAAAATTTTACCCCTTGTTTTAAAGGCTATAATTTGCATAAACAATGTTCTTGAGTCGATATCTCATTATAAGACCATGCGTTTTTATGAATTATCTTAACCCTCTTTATATCCACACTACTGTCTACTATTTAAAAATATAAAAATTAAAAATAAATGAAATTTTACCTGTGATTAATGTATCGGGAGACGTTCCCATACTTTGTTGCGTCAATAGCATATGTAGGCTCTCCCTCAATTAGTCTAATCATGTCATTAACACGAGCATCAATCTCATAGATATAGCTGCAATCTTCTCTACCCAGCCTTGTTTTTCCAAAGAAAATATTAAGAATTTTGATATTCATAACTATTAATATTAAAGTTGTTGGTGAATCGAAAATATGTCAAACCTATTGCGCCTTTTATTAGCTTCATTCTTATCTATGACCTCGCCAATATACTCGCAAACAAATGTGCCACGCTCGATTGGTTCCCCAGCTCGCACTGCCCAACCCTGCAAGTTTAATATATGGATGCTAATAAGTATAACAGTTATAACCATCGAATATTAAAATACATATAGAGATGAATGAGGTTACCTTGCCCTCTGTTTTGAAGACCTCCAACTTCACCTTAACACCATTTTGCAAAACCCTATTCGGACAGTATTTATTGCAGCTGCAATACATGTTGCATTCATATACTAGGTAGCCCTCCTGATGAACGCAAAAATTAAATTAATTATGGAGTTTGCAAGAATAAAGGAAAAAACTTCTGTTTATCATATATATTTTCCAAACAAAAATAAAAATAAAAATAATTTTTAAAAAAACACCTAAAAGTTTCAGGTTTAGATACAATTCCAACTCAAATGGGAAATCATGATTCAGTTCTAAGGCTCTATATCATAGACTCACCCTTCTAACAGTAGCAATTACAACTCGTTTATGTGAGAAAATATGTCAATGCTAATAGATCAAACTGATAAAATAAGAAAAAATTTAACTAAAAAGAAAACATGTCAAACGGTTTTAAAGTCAACGATGACATAATCAAACGCTTTCAACCTCTCAACTGTCATTCTTCTATAATTTTTGCAAACATATTCAATATACTAACTGTATCTAAAGTTCAAGTGTTCAACAAATAAAAAGAGAGAATTTAATAATAAAAGGAAAAAAGTGCTTGCGTTTCAACCCGACATGAACACACCTGTTTTGACTGGAGTTACTAAGTTACCTTTATTCAACCCGTCAATGGTCAACCCATCAATTTTTGCCATATATACTCCCTTTATTAAGCAAAACCCCACAAAAGTTCTACATTAATTCAGGTTAAGAGATATTTTGAATTTCCTAGTCCATTATGTACATGTAAATCCATGTGTGGTTGAATATCTTCTATCTTAAAAATACAGAACAATATCTTTTTCGCTTTCATCATTTATTATATCGTGCCCACAACTTAGCTGTCAGAGTACAAAAAAAGGACATAACATTTAAATTACTAGAGAATTAGTAAAATTACCTCGAGAACAATCCGACCTTTATCATCATAAGGAAACCTTCCTTTCATGGATTTCCCATTTATATCCTTTGCATCTTCATAATCGTTATCAAAGAGATACACATGATCACACCCCTTTGGAGAGCATACTAAATGTCCACACCCACAGCCCAACTGTAAACTCTATCAACACAAATAAAATACCATAAATAAACAAAAACAATTATATCTAAGTGAGACCACAAGAAACAGTTATAATTACCTGTGATCCAAGATTAATAGACCGATCAATTAATGACTTTGTGACATAAGTAAAGCTTTCCCAAGGCAAAAAACATGCATTACTCTGCCCTTCATCATTATGCAGAGACCCTAAAAGATGTTCATCCACTACACATGCAACGGGAACTGATTCCTTTCCAAAGCTGATGTCATCGCACAAAACTATTCCTGATCTTTCACCAGCTTCTGGTCGGGAATTATTAAAGTTAACAATATAATGACACTCGTCCATAGGCCATTCGGATGGTGGACTTGTTTCAGTCTTCGGACTCACAGAACTTTCTGGAAGATTCTTTAAAGGAGGCAAATGATGTGAATCGTCTGTGATCAATTTACATCCTTTTTGGCATATATACCCCTCTTGATGCCACTCAATTACAACATTGCGTTCACTGCAAAGTTTTGCTGCTTTGAGGTACAAACGTTCAGGCAAATCTCCATATTTTTTCTCTAATGAAGTTCGGAAACTCGTTTTACAGCATGCAGAATGGGCCATTGATAACAGCTCGATGTTACCAGGATGCGGTTTTGTTTTGTTGATTTTGGAATATAAAAGTCTTGCAACATCTGAACAGTCAGATTCTGCTAATCTACCAAGATTGATTGATTCAGTTGACTGAAATTCCCCTTCTGCTACTTGTCTGAATGGTTCTTGAATATGTTTCTTTATTGTTCCAAGACCCCTATTTCTCATTCCCAGTCCCTTTTTGAAGCGCTTTCCAGATTTTAGCTTGTTGGCTAAGAAAGTGGCACTCGCACCCCGCTTACGTGGACCGCCCGTATTCAAACCCATGTGAGCCGCTTGATGGTGCCGACCAAGATCCGGGAGCAAGTCAAATTTCAACCCACAAAACCGACATACGTACCTTCGTGATCCAACTTGATTAGAATTATTCACGTTCTGTACCTGAATAGAACTATTACCAGCACTACGTGGCGGAACCAGAACAGTGTTCTGCAGCTGCTTGAAATTGGCAGGGTGACGTAAGACCACATGGGCCCATAATTGGTCGGGACTCCCGAAACGGTTACCACAAGGGATACATTGGTAAAGCATGCATTGTTCAACAAACTCAACATGGTGCCTTTCTTGAACATGTGCTTCTAGAAGGTTATTTTTGGTAAAAGAATCAAGACATATGGCACAAACATACCGTTTAAACACTGATCGTGCTTCCTTTTTATGATTATCAATCCAATGTTTAGCAAGCATTTGATCATCAACAAATTCCACTGAGCAGATGTTACACTTTATGATAATATATTCATCGTCATTATTTTTTGGCATCACAGCTTTGACTGGTTCTATATATTGTGCAATGTTGTCGCTGTTAAACCCCCAAAGTCTAATTAATCTTTCCTTTTCACTACAAACTAACTTCATTAAGAAATGCCCGGTTCTTGCATCCTTTGAAGCTTCAGAAATCACCCATTGGAGCTGAATTTCTTTAGGAACCGGGCTTCTTAGAGATAAAACGCTTTTGAAAAACTTATAAAACAGCTCGCATGCTTGATGTAGATGTAGTTTTTGTTCATGTGATTGACAACTTTTAAGAAGATCAATAAACACTTCTTTCGAAACAATCCTACTCTTTCCATTTCTTGCCCGTTTCAGCCAATTTGGCAAGTGTTTATCACAGTACAATGTATGCTTTGTGGGAGCTTCGTTGCAACCAACATCATCACCTACACAATGCATGGGCCCACTGCCGTTGTACTCGATTAGCACTGGCTCAGCAACTTGAGTTTCAAAATGGCCTGATAGTACAATTTCCTTGCAATTATTAACCTCTGCAACCTCTCGGGATTCATCCTCTAGCTTTCTCTTAAGTTTGTTCTCGGGTGGAGAAGGTGAAATTACCCCTAAATCCTTATTGGATCTGTGTTTTTTACAGGATGAAGAACCAGGTAAAGCCCGATGTTTGCATTTAGTACCGAGAACAGTAATCCCGTCACATAATAGGGCATCAGATGGTGGCGAGTTGAACTCTGTTTTAACCACAGTGGGGGAAAAACGAGATGATAAATGTACACAACAATAAACGTCGCCATCATTAGCCCATCTAACACACCGTCTTCCTTTAGCTTCAATAAAAGCTGTACATTGTTTATCCTTATTTAATGGGGTAGTTTCTAAATTACTAAAATGGGTCTCTTGACTATCATTTCCAGCTTCAACTACAATCTCACCCCATCTATCGGGTTCAGTTGTTCCCAGTAAAGAAACTTCGCCACTCGGGGGTCCAATAGACCCGTTCAAAGATCCCAATCCAGTTTCCAACTGGGGAGCTGACACCTCAGCACGTCGAACTTCAAGCTTGGGCCTTTTTCTGCTAACTTGAAGAGTCATGTTTGGAAAACTGTCATTGTTTTGTTGTTCTATGTTTTCACTGTTAAATGAAGGA
Organism: Flaveria ramosissima; assembly: GCA_025215565.1. Classification (NCBI taxonomy): domain Eukaryota; kingdom Viridiplantae; phylum Streptophyta; class Magnoliopsida; order Asterales; family Asteraceae; genus Flaveria; species Flaveria ramosissima. The sequence continues at coordinate 81,338,609 of CM046035.1, forward strand.
TTTGATGTTGAAAACCATTTCATAACCTCAGGTTTCATGGTTTTCCATTCAGAATTGACTTCAGGATTCACTGTTGAATTTGAAAGTGCATGCACTTCATTCCATTTAATTGCATCACTTAACTCCTGATTAATAATATAAACGCTTGTAAATGCATTCTTAAGCCACTGTCTTTATAAATGAACACAAAGAAAAACGTACCTCCTTCAGCATTTCAATAGATTCAGCAGTGTGAGCAGTCTGACATTGTTGCACCCATGTTTCAAGAGAATGTTCCAGCCAGTAAGAATCTATGAAACGCTGCAATATCATCTGAAAGGAAATTGGTAATGATTAGGGAACATGTTCGTTAATTAATTAAGTTGAAAGATCCAAAAAAGGAGAATACTACAGGGATTCAAATGTGCAATCTAAGTTTAAAATTTCATATATCTCCCACAGTTTTTACTATTTAATACTAGGATATTGTAACTTTTGCTTATATCCGTTGTAAAGCAACTTCCATGAACATGCACACACACACATATACATATATTGATATGCTTGCATGCACATGAGTATATGCAACTATGCATTACAAATGCATCTGATATGTAGTTGCATCTACATTTCTTTTGACGTTCTTCAATAAAAAATGTTTCAAAACTTATGTAACACTTCGACAAAGATATACTAATTGTAAACTTTGTATATTTGTCGAGTTATATGATCCACATTCAAAATTTTAATTAGTTACAAGAGTTCTTAAAGCTATTTAGGTTATTAGTTGATCCCACACACACACATAGAATCATGTTTAGTGTAAATAAAGTGTAAGAAGGGTTGTAGTGATGGCGCGTGTCATGATGCACGTTGCATCATGAAGAAAAAAGTTGTGCATCATGAAATGTGTCAGCAACAGACTCCTTCCCACCACGACCCGTACCATACTGTCCCTTCATGATTCACTATACATCATGACACATGTTAGCAACATAATCCTTCCTACGCATTTTACATATTTGGGATTTAGGGCGAGTTAAAACCAAGCAATGCATGAAGTTAAGGCCATAAGAGCAAGAGTATAAATAAAGAAACATCGCTTTTAAAGCAAGTAACCTTTTCAAGTTTGAGAAGCATATTCCCAAGATCAGAATAATCTTTACATCTGGAAGCTTCTAATGCAAATTCCTTCCACACTACCACGCTACGAGCATTCTCAGTCAAAGCCTAAAAGGAAAGAATGGTTGTAAGATAATAATTATGAAACTAACAACAATAACGAAATATTTCTAAGCAATATTGATGGACCACAACCTCGTTGTTTAACTGTTCAATAGTATTTATCATGCTAACAGCAATCTTTTGCATGATATATCGACGTGCAAGAGTCAAATCTCTGACAACTTTCACTGCAACATTATGCGACCTATATGCTATTGGCTCTGGATGTTCATTGATCGGCCGAAGAAGCAACACATCTGCCCATGAATAATTTCTTTTTCTTGGAAAAAATATTACAAGATATTGTTTCCTATCATGAGTAGGCTTCGCTCTAATAGTTGATAATGGCCAATCAGATCTTGCACACCTTATACCTGCTTGCCACTTCCCTCTCCACTATATCATCAAAAGAAATCAGTGCATAGATCATTCCATAATGTTTAATGCATATAACTGTTTGATAGAATGACAAATTACAACTTACCTTAACCCAAACTGGCATGGGTTGATCCTGTTCAAGCCACTCGGGTTCTGAACGAGATGACTCACATTCCTGATTGCTAGCTGGCAATTCTCGTCCAACTGTATCACCATCTAAGGTGTCAACTCCGGAATCACGAGTGTTGTATGACACATCAAGGTCATGAGATGGCTCATTATTAGGATGACCTTCATCAAGTTCACCAATTTGTTCATCACCAGATGTTTCTGCATTATCTAATGCAGTATTTCCATCTTGAACTAGTTCCGATTCGACATTATTGGCCCCTTCATCATACACAAAGGCTTTTTCCGAACCCTGATTAGGGCTATTAGATTCTCCAGCATAATGCACGCCGCTACAAGGAAGCACTTGCATGATTTCTCACTAGATTCTGTTTTACAATAAAAGGTTTAGTCGTAAATGGAAGCAAAGAAACATTAAGCAAAGTAGACAGAACGCAACTTAATGCATATTACATATATGAACATGTACAGAAAAGAAACAAACCACATTGTATCGTTATCACATTCAAATTTAAATGCATACGTAAAATTTGGAATCACGTTCGTATTTCACTTCAACTATTCTTCAAAGATGAAACATGGCCTCTCAATCAACTGAAAAGTTTAAAGAAAATGAAACCAATTAAAAGAATTATGAAGATATACCCTGTAATTATGAAATCTCTGCAACAAGATGAAAGAAACTTGGTTTACAGAAAACTTGGTTCACATAAAACATCCAAAAAATATGAAACTTTTTAAAATTTATGATGAAAGATTGAAAAAAATTAGTAGCAAAATATATACTTTCTGGATGAAAAAGAAATACAAATAAAATTAATAAACTGTTCTAAGTTTTAACAATGGTGATAAACCATAAATTTCTATCACTTTTTGGGGATAAAAGTTCAACTTCTACCTCAACAAATGGTGCCTAAATCCTATCTGAGATGCTAAGTTTGTCACTAAAAGATGCTCTGAAACTAATTATTTACAGAAAGAAATAAATAATAAATACCATCATCTAAACGCAACTTCAATAGTTTAATGCTTTGAAACTAATTACACCACAAGTTTTTCTCACCAAATATCTTAAAATTAAGTTTAATTAACTCTGTGCATTCCAATTGTTGAAGAACACAAAAAACCCCCAATTTACAGGCAAAACAGTGTAACAACGTGATGGATTGAAACTATTACCTAATTGAACTCCATTTGCTATCAAAACAACAAAATCAAAGAAACCCACAAATCAAAAACCCCTAATTAGCATAATGTTGGACTGAAAGTGAACAAAAACCCTAAACCAAAAATCAAGAATAAACCCCAAGATTCTGACACATCAATTGCACGTTAAACGCACCAAAAATCGTTTTATTTTCCCCTGTGACCTAGAAACAAAGGTGGGTCCAGATCAAGAATTCCCATTAATTGATTGAACCATCTACGAACCCCCAAATTGAAAAACAAAATCATCGCTCAAGAATCTTGAAAAATCAAGATTTTCTTGATTCTTGATACATTCAGTACACTTAACAAAATTAGGCTAGATTACTTAAAAATCTATAATTTTTAGTCTAGGGTATGGTCTTATTGGGGCAAAAGTCACCAAGAACATGTACATATAACACAACATATATGTATATATTTGTATGCACGTAAGTAAATTGGGGAAGACATAGAAAAATGGTGATTATATGTAAATGTACCTTTTGCAGTGCGGGGGTGAAGATCACCTTTATGCCATTGTTGGGGGTGGGTGTGGATTTGGTATTATTGTGGTTCAATTTGTTTATAAAATATAAAAAATCTAATGGATTTTAATTTTGGGAAGATGGGTGTAGACTAAAAAGTGGGCATGTAGCAGGTCCAAAACGAACAAGAAGACCTGGATGAGTGTAGAAAGAGAAAGAGGGCGATGAGAGAGAGACAACAAATAAAATTAAAAAAACATTAATAGATTTGGAGATGGTGGGCTTTGTGTGAAAGTTACAAAAAACCCTAGAAAAATGATAATAAAAGGTTTCAAAAAATCAATGCTAATGAACATGTATCGTAACAGTGGTACAAGATGGGGTGCAGACGGTGTGGTCGAGGTGCGCCCCTCGTTTTGTAAAATATAAATATGACATTCAAAAGTGGGTACTTTTCATGTTTTAGTTTTGATAATTAATAATACATTGAATGATTATTTAATTGTTATATTATTTTGTGGTAAGTCATCTTTAATGGTTTTATCATATCATATTATATCACACCACATCACATCATAGTTTGTGTGTTTATATTAACATCATATCACCACGTCACAATTTCTCCAACCACTTTAGTGGTTTAATGGCGTCACTCCACATTTCACTAACCTTTTTTTTAATTTCTTTTTTGTTGTTTTAACTATTCTTAATCTTTTCAGTGTTCATCTCCGGTAAGGTTTTCAATTGAGGTAAAACAATGTTTTAAGATCAAATTTATATCATTTAAAATTTAAAACAAAGTGAATTTATCAAGTAATCATGCGCAAACAAGGCTAGTCCCAATAACATCATCTTTGCATGATTGTACTTGATTTATACTCGATTTCACTCACAATGATAACTGAATAAAAACGATAAATAATATGAGCGAAATTGAATGTAAATCAAAATGCTAGGATTGTTTTTTTAATGGCAAATCTATTCTACTTTCACTCTTATATTGCACTAAATTACATCATGTCTGGGATTGAATCCAGAACACCCCCCCCCCCCCCTCTTCATCTCTAGTAAACAAAATATTTACTAAATGGGTTAGCCTCACATTAGCTACTAAGATTGTTTTTGGTAACAAAAATAAATATTGATAGTGTCACTGTCAAGCTGATAATATTTACTACTAATTATTAAAATAAAAAGAAATTATAAAAATCATATAACGTATATCGTATCACATTATATACCGTATCATATCATATGATTATATCATATTACATCTTATTATATCGTATTATAACATTATCACATGATATCTAATTATATTACAGTTACACTACATCATAAATATAGAATTTTACGTGATAAATCAAAAGCATGATCTTTGTATTTATAAACCTTTTTATACGTTTAGATTAATAAACATTACTTATAAAACTTTAAAGGACATATTTGTTGCTTACCTTAGCCATCGCTTAACACAATGTACAATAAGAGGGCCGATCATGAAAATGACATAATGGATTTGTCATATTGTTTTTTTTTTTATCTTGACTTAAAAAATAAACAAAAGTATTAATTGTTAAACTCAAATATTTTTAAGAGCCCCTAAATTACTACACGCATGATCTACTTTATGTCTCAAGTGATACTTGAACCTATCATCATTTGAATGGAAGACATACACCTTTGTCATTTTGTTATGCTAGTGGTTGTGTTAGGGATGACAGTCAAACCTAAACCTGAGGGTAACACCCGAAACTCAAGACACGTGGGACAGGTATGTGATCGGGTAAACGGGTATGGGACCAGGTTTGAGATTACATTTTATTATCTTCTTGGGTATGAGATTACATGATGTACCCATTTACCCGATTAAGCATACTCGTTTACCCGATTATATACACGATTTTTTTTGTTACTTTAAATTATTTTATATATTTTTTGTTATTTTAATTATATTATATTATCTCATATCATCAAGTTTTTTAGTTTCAAATTTTTTCTCATCGACCAATTTTCTTATCTTCTATTCGAGTAACTCGGCAATCAAACTTTTAGTTCTCTTTCAAATCCTAGTCACAATTGAAAAGAATCAGGTAGCGCTTGGTATGCAGTAACGAGAGTCGGAGTGAAATGAACTATCAAGGGTGAATAAACAAAGACATGTTTGGTTGGTGAAGGTAATTGAATGAACCATTATATAGTTAATTCTATTCGCTCAAATTCATTCCATCCACTCATCCTTCTTTTTTTTCATTCTATCCCTTCTTCCACTCACTCAACCACCACAACAACCACCGCCGCCGCCACCGCTGAAAACCACCGAAGGCCATCGCCGCCACTGGGAACCACCACCGGCCACTTCCGTCGCGCAAAACCATGGCCGCTAGAAACTACCGCCGCCTGGTCACCGACGCCGCCGCAGCCGGGGACCAACCCCCGGGCCACCGCCGCCGCCACAGGAAACCACCGCTGGCTCTGCCGTCCACCGCCGCCGCCGAAAACCGCCACCACCCACTTTTACATTTCATTGACTCGCTTTTTCATACATAACAAACAACACAAAGTAATGATTAATTTATTTTTAAAGGGTAACCAAACAGGACAATAGAATGTAATGATTAATTTCATTCTCTTATCAATTCCACTGCCTCGTTCATTCTATTCATTCGTCCATTCCATTACCCCATACCAAACAGACAACGATAAATAGATTTGGTCAAATAGGTAGACTTGATTAAATTAACATCTATCATCCGAAATAGAATTATACATCCCTTATAAAAAAAGAAGAAGTTAATAATCACTTGTGTTTTCCTGATTCATAAGGCATATATACAAATCAAAAGAAACAAAATCAGTGGATAAGGTAGAAGGAAAATCAAAGGATCAGATACAAAAAATAAAGGATAGCTAAAATTATTTCCCCCCGGAAAAAAAAATGATAGGATTTCTCGTGACAATATAAAAATATCTATTTATTGGAAAATATAGGTATGAATTAATCAAGGATTAAACAAATATTACATATATAGCAGAAAATAATACTACACAAATACAAATGATGAATTATCGATATTCACAGCCTACTAACATCCTCTCGAGTAAAATCTTTTATGGTCCGTTGAGCTATACATAGATCCCAATCGAAAGGATAATTACTATTGTATATTACATATAATTCAAAGATTAAAGAATTACAATGGATTTCAGTTTAGGATCAAATCTATCTAGTTTTAATTGATGATGAATTGAACAATAGCGATTAGCGAGGATAATGATATAGCATAATCACTGGGCTGAGTGAATCCATCAACATGACTGGACCAGCCCATATCATTTATTTTTCTTAAGCCCATTTAAGGTCCAACTAGGCAGCTATAGAGCTCCATTGTCTTTACCTTTTTAGAGCCCAGCAGTAGCTCACATTAAAAACTTGCAATCTAATGTATTCTTACACATTCTTTAGGGCTTTAGGGCCTTTAGGAGTATCGGTTTGATTTAGTAGGCCTCATTTGTTGATATTTTTAAACAAAACTCCAATAATCTTCGGAGTACAGAGACTCCAGATTACAATTATATCTTTCTTTTAACGATAACGAGAAAGCGTCCAAGAAAGCGTCGGTACACATTACCATGGAGGCGTTGGTCATATTTGTAACTTTTATAAAAAAAAGCGAAAGATTAACGTAGATCACGATCCAAGCACAAAGATTATACGCAAAAAATAGAAAAAAAGAAATCAATAATAACAAAAGAGCACTTGACGTACAAATACAATTAAACTTACAATAAAAAAACCAAGAGAACTAAAACAATAATAAAAGGGAAAAAAGTAAAATAAATGAAAGAATTAAAATAAAAAAGTTATCTCACGTATACCCTTGGAAAACCCTGACCAGTTTCTTCCAACATATTACAATAATACGCAGATGATAAACTTGAAAAAAAAATGAACATCCAAGAAACATGTTACAAAATATACTTGAGGGTGCAAGTGGAAAACAAAAACAACATTCAAGTGGCTCAACGCCTCAACATATTACAAAATAAAATTATTGCGAGCTTACTAAGCACTTCTAGAATCCATTTAAAGGCCCTACTTTTATTCCTTAGCAACATGAAATGTTACCTAAAGTATGTACCACGTACATAAGTTAGTAAAGCTAAATGAATACATTCAAGATTTAAGATAGAAAACTATACCACAAACATTTCTAAAACAATTTAAAATAATAAAATAATAAAATAAAAAGAGGGGAAGATTTGTCATAGGGTAATCATAGACCGGTCCCTTACCACAAGGCTATGATGTCGATAGCTACGCATAACCCAATTCACTATACCATATAATTTCACTAGCTAGCTAGTACAAGAGTGAGTTTATACTATAGTGGAATAAGTAATGCCCACATCTCAAAGGATCAAGAAATTAACAAATGTGCATACAATTATACAACAATGGTGAAAGGATATCTACAACGTGTTCTTTTATGATATACTTCAATAACATTGGGTTACCACTTACCACTATGACAGTCCCCAATATTATTGCCCATTTACCACATGTGTGAATATTATTCATAATATAAACCACACGCGTGAATCACACCCCACAATTACACATGCAAATCAAGTCCACAATATGTGAATCAATGAAATTAAGCCCAATTGTGTAAATCAAGTCCTCATGCAAGAGCCAAGGCTACCACATTTGCAATCCGAACAAATAGGAATCAATAGCGGTGTAAGTGATTGTGAGAGAGGAGAAAAAACGTTGTGATTTTGTTAAAGTCATGTTATGAGTTTTTAGAGTTTTTAAAGGTGTTGATTAAAGCGAATAAGGTAATTATAAATATAATTATTATAAGGGTTAAATGAGTTATTATAAGAGTGAAATTGTCATTTAAAAAAATAACATACATTTGAACTATCAATAGAAAATTGTATGAATAGTGATCTACAAGTTTTTAGAACACAAAAACTGTACAAGTCTTGAAGCTTTGTTTAAGATGACATCTTTTGAAAATTGCGACTCATTAACAATAAATATTTTGACTTTTTGTTCTTTTTAATGTTTGTAACTAGTTTTAAATACCTTTTTTTATAACCCTTAAAAATAATATTGTTTAAATTCCAAACATATGCTGCGGTATATATATTTTTGTCTACGTTCCGATATATATTTTACATAAAATGAATTCGAGTAAAATATTATATAATTTTAATTCTTTTATTTTGAAATTCACTTTTGTGTTTTTTAACACTTATTTTCACAAAGACTTCAAGAATTACTTAAATTTTAAATATAACATCATGACATGCTTATTATTATTTATATTTTAATATAAATTTATTTAAAATCAATTGTCGTGATGTCGTAACCCATTAGTTACTATTCTTATTAAAACCTTTGGTCGGTGATTTTTTTATGTGTTTTTATACAGTTTGTTTTGGGTGTGAGTTCGAGGTTTGGGGATGAGGTTTTTCTTGTGGGTTTTTTTGTGTCCGGACACGTCTCTTTGATGTGTGTTTCGATTATGTTTGTTGGCGTTGTCTTTCTCCGTGTTCCTACTTTCTTTCTTTCGTTATCGATACTCTGACGATCCTCGCTATTAAGGTTTGAGTTTTCCTTTTGTTTGCTTTTTTTGGGGCTTTGGTTTTCGTCGGTTTTTCTATTTTGGACTGTCGCCTTCTTGCAGCTTTGATTTTCGTCTGTTTTGTGTATGGTGTTGGGTTTGATTTAGTTTTGGGTACTAAATATTCTGGTGTGTTATGGATTTGGGGATTCGGGGTTTAGAGTTACGTTAAAACTCGCATAGCCGCGGCAACACGCGGCGACAAAACCTAGTTTAAATAAAAACATTTATATACTGTAATTTTAAATTCGAAATGATCAATTCGTGCTGTGATCAACTTAAAAAGTGCATGCTCATGTTGTCTCAATCCAAATAATAATAATAATAACCACCATATTGATGCATTCATATTCAAATATCGTATGATTACATATTGATTCATTCATATTCAAATACTGTATGATTATTTGAATGATCATTTTCCAATTTTGTTAGACAACATTGAGTTGGGATTAATTATATCATATATGATATACTAGCTTTAAGTGTCGTGTATTTACACAAATTCAATAACTAAAATAGTAAATGCAATAAAATTTTATTAATTATAAAACGATATTTTAAGATAATATAAGATTAAAATTACGTATGAGTAAAAAACATAACTTGTAAAACAATTATAATCAATTTTTTAAACTTTTTTTTAAAGGTTTTTTTGTTTTTTTAAATAATCATTTTGTTTCCAAATAAATTGTTTTAATTCTTATTATAACTCTCAATTTTATTTATTTTTGGTTTATAAAAAATTTTACTTTTTAAGAACACTAATTTCAAAATATCTTATATTTTTAAAAAGGTTTGTTGTTTTAGAAAAAAATTATTTTATAAAAGTTTGTTTCTTTAATAAATAGATCATTTTCTTAATTTATTAGAAAATTATTTATAATCTGAAAAGTATTTAATACTATTGTTAGTAATTAATATAATTATTTAATAGAAGAGAGAAACGATAAAATTTTGCTAAGAAAGAACGTGGTGCTGTCATATATACCCCTTAGTTATTCTTTTATAAAAATAAGAAGATTCTTATGTTTTCAAGATTTATTTTTACTGTTTAATATAATAGATTTATATTTTTGTTAACTATATGTAAGAGTAGAGTTCAAATGAAAATCATATTTATAACTAAATATTATGAAAACCAAATGTAACCCTTGATCAAACTTAATAAATGATTAATGTTAATAGTTGTATTTTTATAAATAATATATAACTAATAGCCTTAACTAAACCCTACAAGAATATTTTAGGAAGATTAATTTCCGCAATCTCCCTATTGATCACTATTATCTCTCATCTTTTATATTTCATTCTTCTCTCTCCTAATTTTTAATCCATTCTTCTCTTCTCTTTTTCAACAACTAATCTCTTCTATTTAAGACGCACCGTATTAAACATACGTAACCTAAATTTAATTGGTTTTGTGTCATCGTGTTATGTATATGCAACTCAAGTTCAAGTGATTTGCAGACATGGTTATATTTGTGTAACTTGCCAAATTACATGTACGACAATTAACAACATCATAATCTAAACATCAGTGTTACGTAGACGTAATAGAGTGTGACGTGTATGTAACAATAATGGTGGGGACAAAGATGGCTGCCATTAACTCAGTTTAAAGAGAAGAAAAGAAAGATGATGTAGCTTGTGTTTTATCTAAATTATTTAATTTATAAAATAGATAATGTGTACTTATTAGTCAACATAAACAAAACAAGAAGAGAAATCAAGAGTGTCAAAATTACAATATTAAAAGAATAAAAAATTAAAAGAGTGTCAAAATTACGTTATTAATCTTTTAAATATAAAATAAAATATTAAAAAAATTAGATTGGTTGAAGGAAGTTTTCATGGTTTTCAATTAAAAATAAAGTTTTTATTTTACTAATTGTATTTATTAATATAAACTATATTACACTTTATGCAATAAAAGTACATACAAATGTATGAACACTTGTATTTTTTAGGTGATAAAAATAGAGTGTATTTTAAGGAAAAGTATATTATATTATGTGTTGATGTAATCCACTCCTATAAATATTAAATAGCGTTATAAATAATCCAAAAGTGCATGCTTATATTGACGTAGAATAATGACCTTGACCCTATTCAAGTCAATGTATTGTACAGTTTAATTAGGGGCTTAATTTCAACTTTGGCGTAACTTATATTATGTTGATGATATTGTCTTTTATCTTGTTTTCTAAGAAGTACGAAGCTTTAGAAAAATCACATGTGATTATATTTAAAACTATATCACTGCACACTGCTTTTGGGTATACAGTAGATAACATATTTTAACGCATATCAAAGAATTCTTGCTGAATTTGAAGCTAAAAATAAAATTTTTAACCCTTAAATACAAAACATATATAGAAAACATCAATTTATAATATCTCAACATTAAAATTAGTTTCTTGATATGAACAACACAACGTTTAAAATAGTAAAAGCGTGCAAAGCCAATGAAGACAGGTCCTAGATCATGGTCCCAAAATTGTTTTACTGGCCAGTAAATAACAAACCGTTATGTTTTATAAAATCTCATAATAAATATTATGTTTTATTTCTGGTTTTTGACCATTATACAACTTATTCTCGGCATTCCTATCCAAAATTCTTTTTATTAGCATTACTTTATAAGAAGTTCAATAAATTAGTGTCACGTAATATAATATTTTTTAACCTAAATCAGTCTCTGTCCCTATTTGGTATCTTTATGTTCCTTTATGTCAAAAAATATGTCACAACCATATACATATATGATAATTTTTTCCCAATTACATCATATAAAGTTGTAAATTATGAAAAGTCAATGTACAAAATATGGTGAAAACCTATATATTTTATGTGTTTTATATCAATAACTTTTTAATATTATTTTTTATAAAAGGTTGTGGAAAAGGGAGATAGCTTTATACATCCATACACACATCATTGGCATTGACTCACTTGTCCAAATGCCCTTTGGAAATAAAGCAAAACTTTTGGTGTCGTTTTCTGTTGGGATTCTTCTTCTTCTGTCCCATAAATAATAAGTTATAATAAACATGTAAAAAAATTGTTTGAAGAACTGTAAATAAAAGACTACTGACTGTCGAATTGTGAGTCTAGTATTTTCTTTTTCTTTTCGTTTTTTTTTTTTCATATATTCAGCAACCTGATATATTTGTTTTTAATACTCGTTGTCTTCTATATGAATTCATGTGTTAAAGAAAAACAATTTTTTTGGTTTTTGTGCTTTCAAGATTTCTTGAAATTTACTTGTATGGAGAAATGGAGAGCCCTTTGTGTGAACTCAGCTACATATCAGGATTGAGTTTTTTTTTTTTTTCTTTTGCTTTCGTGAACATCAACTTTTTTACTTGTATATACCGTATAACTTTATACTTATAAAAATTTAAATCCACATTATTTTTCTAAAGACATTCATTAATGTAGTTAGACTACGTACAAGACTATAGACATTAGGATTAAGAATTAACAAATTTTTTTATAAACTAAATTGTGTAAATTTTAAGGTTGTTTGGCTTGATAATGATAAATGATAACAAGTATATGTTTGAAAGAAAACACATGAAAGAGAAAAGAAGAATTTTAACATTATCGCAAACAAAAAATTAAGAAGAGAGGAGAGAGTTTGTGCGCGATATAGAGAATAAAAGAGTGGGAGATAATGAAAGTGTGCGGAAAATCTAGGGGTGTAAACGAGTCGAACCGATCTTGAGCTCACTTGGGCTCGAGATAGGCTCATTTTAACTTTAGAAAACTCGAGTTCATGAGAAGAATTTCAAGCTCGAGCTTGGCTCGTGTATCATAAAATTATTAAAGTTTTATTTTTTATAATTAATTTTATAAATATTTATAATCACTACTTATTATAAATAAAATAAATATATACTTAATTATTTTTAGCATAATTTTATATCCAATATTATTTATATAAACATAATATGTATATATATACATAAAATATGTAAAAATAATAATATAAACAAAAAGTCTGTTTAGGCTCGCGAGCCGGGTCGAGCTAGATATTTAAAACTCAAGCTCGAGCTCGTTTAAGCTTTGCTCGATTCGAGCTTTTTTTATCCTATCCCAAGTAGCTTGCGAGTCGGCTTGACTCGTTTACACCTTTAGAAAAACCCATCATTTAAGTGGGTTGAGAATTTGAGTTATATTCATCAATTCCAAAATCCATTATCAAACAAATGTTTTTGGAATAATTTGTATTCTCTTATGTTTCAACAAAAGCCCGGACGTCCTTAAAACAGTGAATATTATACGTCTTGTCATATGAGAATATCGTGAGTCAAGTTTAACAAAAGAGTGGATGTTTAGTAGTGGGTGAGTAGAGAAGAAAGATCTAGTACAAGATATCTCATAGTATTACTCTTATCAAAATATCATATTTTAATTGGATAACAAAATAAATCATATACACTTTTATAAAAGTCAGGAGTGTGGAGTATTATACATGTGTTCAAGTACTATTATAAAATCTGACACCAATAAACCTGGTGATACAAGAGGACGAAGCCCTCTAGTGATCAGGGGTTTCAAGGGGACAATGCCCCGTTGACATCATCTCAATCTAAGAGTGATCTTTACTTAATCAAAACGATTGTCTATGGTATTCCAAACCATAGAACCTAGAAATGGATACATGTAGGTTAATAAAGAGTAATATGTAAGTGATAGTTTGATATTAATGTTGTTTACTATTCACATGTCATACCGATAAGATATGTCCATTTTGTGTCAATTGTGTTACCATACCGAGTAACAAATATAGTCACTTTGTCGCTTGTAGGATCACAACTTCATTTGTATTGGCGTGTAACATTTAACACTCTCAGTTGACACGAACACGAACCTCTTTTAGTTGTTTGGCATTTAATCTGCTAGATGTCACTGATGGTGATTGTCTGTTCTTTTAGTTCAAGTGATACTAGTATCTAGTACACTAATAGTTAGAAATGATCTTTATGTGTTATCCGTTGAGGATCCTATGAGCGTTTAGAAATTGCCCGAATATTTTAGGTTGTCGGGCTTATAGTCTGCCTTAGACGTATGCCATCACCTTACTCAAAAATTCACTTAACAAACACATTAATTTCTATTATTTTCTAAACAGTGCATACACATGACTTAAAGATATTTAACCACATATAGAAGGTCCTACAACTATGTTAAATAAAGTAAATTTGTTTATAGAACCATGTGCATATATAAAAAGGATGTTGCTCATGGAGATTCTATAACTTAAAGAATAAGATTGATTATGATCCAAATTTACATAGAAACACAAAGTATGTTTGTCAGATTTTGAGTTGAAAATGCAAAGATTCTTCACTTACTTCAACCTAACATTGTTTACTTGATCCTTTTTGTCCTAAGCATCTGCTTATAGTTCTTAGATTGGCATTGGGAAAACCCCACACATTATTCTAACTTTTTTTCGGTAAAATTTGACAACAAAGATAAAATAGAAGTTCTATTCAATGTTTATGGCTTAAGTTTAGTTAATTGCCTCTAAAGTCAGTCCTTATTTAATTGAATCATGCTTTAAAGATTTAACTGATAACAAAACAATGTTATGGCAAAACTAAAAACTAGCTTGTTTGTTTGATATGGATTAAAAATACTATGGAAATGTAATCTGAAAATTAAAGCCAGCTTGATTTTTTAACATAAAACTCTAATAAAAACATGTTTGATAATTCATGACGGCTTTCGTACAATTGGTACAAAGTACTTGCATCGTTAACTTTTTGACGTGTTTTGGTCCTTAAAATGACATTCAGATGGTAAGATGTCTTTATTCTATAAAACAGATGCAAATATAGATGATTAATAAAAGTAGATTAAGAAATGCTTTTAAGGAATTTTTTGGCATGTTCCGGAAGCTGTACTCGTATTTATTTATTTCCTATTTAGAAAGAACAAATTTTTGCACGTTGTAGTGAAGGTGTAAACCTGTAAGAAAAAACCAATGTTGAAACTTTATTATGCATGTTATGATGGTAACAATAACGTGATTAAATATATAAAAGAAACGTATGAAGTTGTTGTGGATCTGTTTTGAAGTTTGAAACATGTTTTGTGGATAATTTTGAGGGAAAAACAAGGTTTTATAGATAACTCAGAAATTGACATGTGTCAATATAGTGACAAACGATCGACCTTACTAAATTAGTTATATATAATAATGTTTGTGTGTTTTTGCATGTTGCTTTCATTTGTTTGATGCAATTAAGTGGTATCAGCATGACATTTTTCCGTCACAATAGTCCTTTGTGTTGAAATGTATCTTGTTTTCATTTAAGCTTGTGTTCTTGGATACAAGTCACCACAAAAGCTAACCAATCATTAACAAGTGGTTCAACAAGATCACTGTTGCGTTGAATCATTAATCCCTGCATTATTACAACTAAAATTTTGTTTATCTGCACTTTCTCTTTTTCTAGAAGGCAGTTTTTATGCACTTTCTATTCTAAAAAAAATGTTATTATGGCCACTCGATCGATTGATGGAAAACAAGAAAAACTTAAGAGATAGAATTACATTGCAGGCACTAGCAGCAGTAAATATAATGAAGAAGAAGCTTTTGTTGATGTAGTGCTGACAATTGCCGATCTGTTTATGACACGACTAAACCTGTTTAATAAAAAAAGTATTTTTCAACTTTTTATATTCTTAAAAATAATTAAAATTAAGAGTCTAGAGTTCATTATTTCACATTCTTGGTTTATAAAAACATATTAAAAAAAAGTATAGACATAATATATTGATAGTTAAACAAATCTTTTGTATGTTTGATACGTGAGCTACGCATGTTTGATACGTGAACATAATTAGATAAAAAGAACCCTAACCCTTGAATTTGCTACCTTACATAAATCATTTTCTAACCGGGTATCAAAACAGAAAAAGTCAATAATGATTAAAGTTGCTTGCTTTTTTTATTTCAATATTATTTGGATTCTTTGACAAACAATAGTTCCCTTCATGCTTAACGACAATGTCATCTCTCTCTACATTTATAAGTTATATATCTATATCGAGAAAGTATACGGTACAAACTAAATAATTCGTCCGAAGTGTACGAAGTGATAACAACTATTGATTTAAGCGATTAACGCTTCAGATTAAAGATGCGATAATAACGTAAGAAATGTGAATGGAGAGACAGGTTTGAAAATAACCTACAATTATAAACATTTTTCAAATTCTCCCATTTTTTAAAACTCATATAACCTTTTTATATGGCATAATATTTTTAAAAAATATACCCCGTAAAATCGAGAATTTTATCCACTTTAATATGAGTATAATATTGCTATACTTTTCTTTAAATCAACATTTTTTTAAAAAAACGTCTATATGTTGTGCGTATAACTTACATGATTATTATTTGCGTAATTATGAACATAACTTGCGTAACTATTTTTTATAACTTAAGTAATTTTTTTTTGTGTAATAATAAATATAACGTGCATAATAATAGATATAAGTTGCGCTTATGAATATAACTTGCGTAATTATGTATCTTTTATGCGTAATTGTAACGTGGACGAAACTACCCATCTACCAAAAAACACATGTAACACTCTGATAACTTCGTACGCTTTGCTCTGACAACTCCAACAAAATGATACGTAATGTTATTCTTCCACCATCACCACTAACAAATTCCAATTCATACGAATCGGGGTTTAATTTATTGCTAGCGTTGTCGGCGGCGCATCCGAACTTGAAGACACGACACATGAAAAACATACATGTGCATCGTAATCGTGTAAAGACTCATTAGGTCCTCATGTAAGATTATTTTGTCGATGGGCCAAAACATGATTAAAATACATTTAAAAAGATATTTTAGATGTCAAATGGTTTATTTTTATAGTTTCTTGTTGATATAAATGTTAATTTTAAATGGTTTCAAGAATAGTTTGAAAAAAAAAAAAGTTTCACATCACTACTAAAATGCACAACTAAACGTGCTATATTTCTTTTTATCAAATTTATCAAATGGGCTGATATATGGATGATGGATCTCAAAGTTTTAAGTAAGTTATTTTGAAGAACTTGGTCTTTATTGTTCTTGTAATTAATTTCTATTAAGAATTATACAAACAACTAATGAACTAACTATAATTTCAGGAAAATAAAAACTGAACCACATGGAAACTAACCGGAACAATCGGATTCGATGGTTTTAAACCGCTTCTTTAAATTTCTTTAGCAAAACTTTGTATTAGTTTTTTAAGATTATTAAGGACTCTTTATTAATATAATACATATAATTTCATATTCCTAAAACAAGATTAAAAAAACAGTAAATGTAAATGAGCAATTTGTTTTACATGACCGGCTTCATATTCCACACTATTCGTAAATCATCAAATTGTCAAAACTGAACTGTAAAACAAACCGTATGTGAATTTGTATCCACTCAAACTTGTTCACTTGTTTCAATTTTGATGGCTTGATCAGTTTCTAACTATTACGAAAACCCGTAACTTTTTTTTTCAAAAAATTTTATATTAATTACAAAGTCATCTATATTTATACAAGACTTAGATGGAAAGAAAGATGGTTGTCCAGACCCTAATTATATCTGTGTTAATCATAGTTATAAGAAACAAAATTGTGAATCTTAAATGTACACAAACATTATAAGTTTATTATATGAATATATTGTTATGTTTCTTACGATCAAATTAAACACCTTTTGTTTCAAGCATCATTTTCTACTTTAACCTTTGTAGCTTTCAATTCTTTTGAGGTTGGCTTTTCTCTCTTTAGCCTTTTCTTTTTTCCTTTTCTTTTTCTTGTGGTTATTATGCATTGAAAATCTTGATTACAACCCACACAAAGACAAACTCATTTGGGTTAACGGCCCCTTTTCTTTTTACACTTGGATCATTACCTTTGGACGATTTCATTTCCGAAATATGCAAAGTACAAGAGGTAAGTTGAAAATATGATATTATTATCCAAATAATAAGCCAAGCATATGCCTAAACACATAAGTTCCAAACTTCACTTAAGCCCAAAGTTTGGTCTATATATGACAAACAAGCTATTTTGTTGCTGTTATTTGAGATACTAAGATCAAACAATTATATAAGTTAAGTGAGTATATTTCGAGTGACACAAATGACTCGGTTCGTTTAATACCATATAAGTTTCAAACTTCAATTAAGCCTACATGTTGGTCCATATGTGACAACAATGCCAGTTTTGTTAATTTTATTTGAAAGTGTGAATCGATACACTATTTTTATGAAAAAAATCACTCAGCATGATTTTAGTATATTAAATGCTCTCAACATTTAATAAATACATGAAAGTGTCACTAAACTAACTTTTATATATTAAAATCAATAATCTTGTCTGAAATATATCAACTTTTGAAATATTTTAAACATTTGTTAAATCTCAAATTAGTCAAAACAAGATAATACAATTTCTTTTTGTAAAGTTTAACTGTCAGTTTACAAAATTTAAGCAATTTAAGAGTAAATAATTCATTATTAAAAGAAATTTTCAAGCACAATCTTAAAAAATAAAAAGCTAAATGCCTTTAGTATAAAAACCAATTGAGTGACTTTTTCTTGTAAATTTTACAAGTATATGGACTTTAATATACCAAAATAGGTCAAGTCATTTTTCCATAAAATTAAGAAAGTATTTTGGTTTTTAATAATAATATTAATCCTGTCTAATAATATTTTCCATAAAATAGGTCAAGTCATTTTTCCAAAATAGGTCAAGTCATTTTTCCATAAAATAAATTGTTCAAACCTCGGTTTGATTCAAGCTTTTAATTAACAGATTAAGATCCACACACGAACAACCCGACTAATTAACATCTGAACCCTAAAGTACTCTCGTTTTTAATTTAATAAATGAAAACTTTTTATCTAAAGTTACATATTAAATTTCTCCTTCGATACACATATATGCAGTGAGTGTAGTATATATACGAGCATTTGGCAGTATGGGACAAAAGTGGAAGACGGGGACGGTCACCAACTCCCACTGGTCCAGCTACAACCGAAATTTGGGGCAAATATGATCTGATTTGCTTGCAATTAACTAACCTCCTTTTATATTAATCCCTATTTAATTCATCATCATCTTCTTGATTTGATCTGTTTCATTTATTAAATCCCTTTTCTTTTCTTCAAGTAATTAATTTCATCTTTTTTGACATTGTTCCACCTCCAATAGCAAACTTTCTTGTTCTCCCAACGAAAGTCCGCAGACCCTTTTACTCATTTTTGCTAAAAGTCACAAAGATTTTGTTCTCACACTCAAGGATTCATTACACACTGGATAATAGAGTGAACCCTTGAAGTTATTCAGTCAGCTGTTGAGTGTTCAGTGTACCCTTTAGCTCACATCATCTTCTGATTCCTGCAATGCAAGACGAAAAGTTGGGGTTTTGACCTTGATTTCCAAGGGTTTTGAGGACCCATTTCATCATTTGGGCTTGTGGGTCGGTTAAAAATCCGATCTTTTGTGTACCCTTGGTACTTGGTACTTGCGGTTGTGGTCAAAGATTGTGAAAGTTTTGGGTGTTTATGTATGAAGTTTGGTGGAATTTGTAGTGATTTGTGGAGATGAGTGTTGAAGATTGCGGTATGAGTAGTAGTGGACTGGGAGTGGTAACTTGTGCCCACAAGCGTTCTAAAAGGTATCCACCACATTTCTTTTAAAGTGTTCATTTCTTTTCATCTTCTGGTGTGTGATATTGATTGATTCTTCAACTGGAAATGGCGTCTGAAGTGGGTTACAGACCAAAGTTTGACGGTTAACTATGGTTGTTGACCTTTTGTTCACTTGATTAACACTCAAATATTATCGTTTTCTGCTGGCAAATCGATGGATTGTTTATAAATTATGTGAAATCTTGGATCTTGGCTACAGGAATCCCTTCTTTCCCCCCTTTTTCACAAACTTATTAAGTGAAGTTTTATGTATTTTGTCACAAATCTTTGATCACGCTTGAAAAGGGCTTTTTTTAGTTATCTTACAGCAACTTTTTACCATTGGCAGCTTTCCAGGAAAGAGTGGACTTCAAGAAGATGATTTGGAACATTCTAACTCATTTAAGTTGGTGAGTACACTTTCATATGCTTGAATTCATGCTTAATTTCAACTAATTTCATTAGTAATTTTAACATAAACTTAATTACTTTCATGTTTAATATCAGGATATGCAGAGTCCTGTAAATACGGAGAAGAATCATTTGCCTAATGCTGAAATAGAGAACTCATTGAGAACTGAGGTATGATTTAACATCACATTTTCAAGAAACTTCAAATCTACTGCTTTCAAATGTGACATTTGATTTATGAACTTAAATGTTGTCATCAGATAATGCAGCTTGAGAAAAGATTACAAGACCAAGTTGCTGTCCGGGGTGCGTTAGAACAAGCATTGGGTTATAAATCATCCTCCAGTGAGGTTACAAATCAAGCCTCTATCCCAAAGGTAATCAAGACAGATTCTTGTTAACTTTCTAAACAAAAATAATATTTGCAATAATAATTAAAGTGCTAATGCAACTGAATCTTTATATTCATTTTTATAATTGCAGACAGCAACAGAGTTGATTAAGGACATTGCAGTGTTAGAATATGAAGTTTCACATTTGGAGCAATATCTTCTCTCATTATACCGTAAAGCGTTTGATCAACAAGTTCCTTGTCCATCTCCATTAAGAAACAATGAACCGCTAAAATCACCGTTGATGAGCCCCGCAGGGACGCATCTAGAAACTTCCACACCTGTCATTTCATTAAAACCAGATAAAGGAAGCATTGAAGAAGAAGAAGTTGCTTTAGATTCTAATGTTCATCGTTGTCACTCTTCATTATCTCAACAGTCTATTTTGTCAGCCGAAACTCCCACAGAGACTCTTGGTAAAGCATTACGTTCCTGCCATTCACAACCTTTATCCATGGTAGAGGTAAGCACATATACAAACTTTTACTCCCAATATCCATTAAAAATGTTGTAAAGTATACATGATTATCACAAATTGCAAGAAATGAAATATATGCGATGGTTTGTCACATACGATTATGGATTCTTATGGTTCCTTATGTAGTATGCGCAGAATAATAGTTCGAATGTAATTAGTCTGGCTGAGCATCTTGGAACCCGGATTTGTGATCATGTTCCTGAAACACCTAATAAGCTCTCGGAGGATATAATCAAGTGCATGTCGGCTATATATTGTAAACTTGCGGACCCGCCTATTACAAATAATGGGATTTCATCTCCTACTTCATCTTTGTCATCAATGAGTGCCTTTTCACCAAAAGACCATTCAGATCTGATGTGGAGCCCGGGGTTTAGAAGGGATTCATCGTCTTTTGATGTGAGATTAGATAACCCTTTTCATGTTCAAGGGCTTAAGGAGTTCAGTGGGCCTTATAGCACAATGGTTGAAGTTCAATGTATTTACAAAGATGGCCAGCAATTGGGTGATACAGAACATATGTTGCAAGAGTTCAGGTAAATAATAACATAAGAAATGAAATTCTTGTTGCAATGTTGTTATTTATTGAATCATTGATGTGTTACTTTAGGTCACTTGTTTCTCGGTTAGAAGAAGTAGATCCTAGGAAACTGAAGCACGAGGAGAAGCTAGCGTTCTGGATCAACATACATAATGCCTTGGTGATGCATGTATGGCCCTCATCCTTTCACGCGGTTTTTAGATTAAGAGTTCATTATCTTGACTAACATAACATAAATAATTGATTTATACGTTTACAGGCTGTTTTAGCTTATGGGATTCCACAAAACAACATAAAGAGAGTCTTTTTGCTATTAAAAGTGCGTACACCATACAACACTTGTTTTCTTTTAATTTTATTCACGCAGGTTTTGAAAATCTTGATTTAAATCTTGAAAAAGTTGACATTTTTCTTGTTTGTTTCAGGCTGCATATAATGTCGGCGGTCACGTGGTGAGTGCAGACGTAATCCAGAATTCTATTCTCAGATGTAAAACAACTCGTTCTGGGCAGGTAGATTCAACATCTATGGATACACTTTAAAATGTTCCCGACATGTGTTTACACTTTCTAACCAAATTTTATGTTTATGTCTGTAGTGGCTTCGGCTGTTATTATCTTCAAGAACTAAATTCAAAACAGGAGATGCACGCCAAGGTTATGCAATCGATCATCCAGAACCCCTTTTGCACTTTGCACTCTCTTCAGGATGCCATTCTGATCCCGCAGTATGCATCCATGATCCTTAGACGTTATAAAACAGCTGCAAATAAATTTCAAATCTTGAAACATTATAATCTTGTTTGTTGTCTTGTTATCTTTCAGGTTCGCGTTTACACCCCGAAACGAGTGATTCAAGAACTGGAAGGAGCAAAAGAAGAATTTGTGAGGGCTACATTTGGTGTAGCAAAGGATCATAGGATTCTTTTACCCAAGATTATTGAGAGTTTTGCTAAAGACTCAGGATTATGCGCAGGTGGTGTGATGGAGATGATCCAGCAGTGTTTACCTGAACCGATTAGGAAGAACATAAAGAAACATCAACAGGTGAAATCGCGCAAGATGATTGAATGGGTTCCTCATAATTTTGGGTTTAGATATCTTATTTGTAAGGAGCTCGCGAAGTGATTGTCGAGTGCTTGTGGGCTCTAGCTTTTAGTTACATTTTTTACGTTAACCTTTCTCTGTGGAAATGCATGTAAATGATTTAGATGATTCTACTTTGGTTGTTCATAGTCCATAGAATGTTTAAACCAACAGAACCATCTAAACCGAGCAAATTGTTTAGTTTGAGAACCAAATGGTTCGGTCATGGTTCAGCAGTTTAACGCTTTGGTTTGTTTGAAACCTTATGTTAGATATCAAAAATGACAGGAAGCATTAATCAGCCAATTCAAGATGAGCAAATCTCCATAATACAAACTAAGTCTGATTATAAAAAGAGATAATTTAAAGACAACAAACATTAACACAGTCTCGCCTTATTTGTCACTACAAAAAGAAGTTAAATAACTGCTTAAAAAACTTATCTGTAAACCCACTGGAGTTGCTCCACAGATCCAGTTGGGTTGACCCGACCCATAGGATACTTATCACCTTATATTTGAAACATAGTTATGTATCTACATTATTTTAAAAGTTTTAATGTTTTTATAGAAAAATAAAAATAATAAGTTCATATTGTTAAAACTGTACCATGAACCGTCAAAACCATAAAATCGGTTGGTTTGCCGACCAACCCAACGTAGACCGTTTAGTTTGTCGTTTCTAAAAATTATAGTTAGCGGTTTAACCTGAAATTTTTATTGAAACAGCCGGACCAGAATAATCTAACATGGGCTATGATTACATATATTTATTAATGTAATCATTATTGGATGCAAGAAAAGGTACCCTAGGCTTTAAATATTGTACTGGCACGTGAACTGGCTTGGGGACCAATTAAGGTAAGGATAAAACTTAAAAAGCTGTAAGATGTTTATGGATCGGACCCAAATTCTGGTGATGCACTGGGCTATGATTACAGATATTAATGAGCTGGGCCCGTTCCACTCACTTTTTTGGTAGGTTCCAAGCCCATCTAAATAATTGGTCTTTTGACAGTTTGTAGAACTAAATTATATGTATCATTCGTGGGGTTGCCCCGTGACGGTGACTGCGTCTCCGTATGACTACTTAAATGTTGGGCTATTTGGGAGGCGCGTGATAAAAGAGTTTTTAAAGGCAAACAAATCTCCATCCAAAACATTAATAATGATATCAAGGCTTTGGGCTACCGTTGGATCAAAAGTAGGTTCGTATATGCATGAGTATGATCTAGAATGGAGTAATTGGTGTAGCTTTAATATGAGTTGTACTTATTCTTTTTCCCTTGTTGGTTCTTGTTTTGTTCTTTGGGTTTCTTAGCTTCTTGCTATGGTTCCTTTTGGCTTTAATGAAATGCTGCAATTCCAAAAAAAAAGAAAAAAAAAAACTATGATTCGTTGAATATAAAATGTATAGAGTTAGTTACACGGGTGGCACCTGCAATGTGTATATCATATATGGTTTCAAGTTTTAAAAAATTACATTTATGGTCTTAGCTACTTGTTAAATCGGAACAATAGTGGTTATTGATATGAACGGTACGTTGAGTTTTCCAGTTAGTGTGAAATAACTAAAATGTCATTTATATTAACATAAAAAAATAATTATTCTTTAATTAAAATATATATACTTAAAAATAAATATTAGTATTCAACATAAATCATTTTCCACCCACCACCACCTGCATGCCTCACCCTCCCCTCCCCCTTAGCACCTTCCCTCTCTTTTCTTCTCAAACTTGAGCACCATCATGAAACACAATCTAACACCCTTCAACATCTCCACCACCACCGGCACACTCGACCACCACAGTCGTCAGTGAGATCGTCCATCACCATTGTCGCCTCTCTGTGATTGCAACCATGTATGAAGAAAGCACTAGACTCCACTCTAGGCCTAATTAGGGCTTCGACTAAGGGAGAAGATGATGGTGATTATGGCGTTCCATTTGGGTCGTTCTTCAGCTTCAAACCATCACGGGACATCGTAGGGTTCAGGGGGCAAACCCAAGTGGTTCCCTTGAGGGTAGTTCGCTACCCATGAAATTAAAATTATTTAGTATATATACGATCTAATCTTGATCAATATGGATAACTTTCTAGCATCAGCACTCAAGAAAACTATAAAATGACATAAAGAAAACTTTGAAACCGACCCCAATAAAAATCAATTTAAAATTTTAATATCTATAATTATAAACCAATTATAAATTACTTAACACATTTACTAAAAAAATTATAAATCCCATAACTATATTAACAACTAAGCGTTTTACTCTATTAATATTTATGAACTCAGTTACCTAAACACCCAATAACTTTTTAGAAAGTTTATTAAACATTTATTCTAATAATTAACAAAGAATTGTATTACAATCTACAAAGTTACAATATTAGCAGCAATCTAAGGGTTGATTAGTCTGGTCATGAATTTGTCCATATTATGTTTACACGCTCATTCTATCAAATTTGATTCTAAATAAGCTTAAACCTTCATTTAGGTATTTTTTTAATATTTTCTAAAAAACTACTTTATTATTTGATTAGTTGCTTAATTATTCTTCAGATTATAGCTTGAAACCTGTTGGTTGAGTTAATGGTCATAGATTTGTAGATTAATAAAATATATTAAAGGTTTTTAATTCCTTTCTGATTTTTTATTATGAAAAAGTGACTTGAAATCATAAACAAAGATGATTTCTACATTAACCCAAGAAAGTTAAGACAAAACACAAACACATATACCAACAATATTGTAAGTATGATAAATTGTTTCAATAAGGTGTTAGCTATATAAAGCTTAAGAGTTTGGGAATCAGATTACAAGGTAACATCCAACTAATGAGAATTTAAGTGATAATTGTATTTGCTATATTAAAAATTATTTTCTTAGGAATGTTTTCTAGATGATGTATTGACTAGATAACTGTACGGTTGATGTATTGACTGTATTCCTATTTTGTTTCTATAATGTCATACTCTTATTATGTATATGAGATTTAATTTGATTTTATCTTTTTATTGTGTGATCCTACTCGAATCGTAACAGACCGAAAATATTTAATATTTAGTACAAAACCCAACTAAAAAATTTCGGACCCAATGAAAAAAATTTGTGGGTCTGCCACTTCAAAGTTTCAATTACAAGAGACATCAGCCGCAGACCATCACGAAGATAATGGCGGTTATGGAGATGATGATGTCTAGTTATATAGCCATACTTCCACCAACACCACTATTGATGTTGGGGCAGTTGGGGAGGGGGGTGTGGT
Organism: Flaveria ramosissima; assembly: GCA_025215565.1. Lineage (NCBI taxonomy): Eukaryota > Viridiplantae > Streptophyta > Magnoliopsida > Asterales > Asteraceae > Flaveria > Flaveria ramosissima. The sequence continues at coordinate 81,364,530 of CM046035.1, forward strand.
GTTGTGGAAAGCGCCTGTTGGTGTGGATGGAGATGAGTGTCTACTTGAATTGATTCAGGAAGAAAATGAAATAACACGATCCATTTGTGTTTACTTAGAACGGATTTAAGTGGACTATTACAATCGGTCATCATTGTTTGTTGTCCCCCCTGCTTGCCGCCGCCTCCTATTGCCTCGCTTACACAACCAACGCCACCAATTATGGGCGTCCAATTTCATTACTTTTTTTAAAAAGAATTTATGTTAATTGTTACCCTTTTTGGTAAAATTAATACACTTAAATCAATCTCATGATGAACAATTGTGCGTGTTTGTACGTGTTTAGAAAGTTTATGAGTTAATTAATCTAACATAAAACACATGTAAAGGGTGCTTGAAGTGAATGTAGCTTGTAAGTGTTAAGATGGTTGAGTTTACCTTCTACTTTTTTACTTTCCAAAAAGTATTTTTAATAAACTAGGCGATTAAAAATTAAATCTAATAACAAGTCATTTATAAAAGTCAAAACTCGGATTTCCTTTCTACAAAATATCAAATTATTTAAAGCCAGAACATAATCCATAGATATTAATAAAAGAAGATTTCTTTTGCCACATGTCATATTTTTAAACCACCTTTTTGACACTTGTCATTTTTTTAAACATCATCACTTTATTTTCCCTCCAAAAGGGTATTAAAGTAATTTAAACACTCAAACAATTTCTCTCTCTTCATAAAAAATAATTTTTGTCAATTAATATATTTTTCTCTCTCATCTATATTTTTTTTAAAATCAAACTATGTTTTTAAAAATAATTTTTATTAAGAAAATTAAAATTCATATATTTTCTAAGACATTGAATAAGTCCTTTTATAAAGTAATTATAAAAAATATGGAATTTTCTAAAAGTAGTTTTATTAAAACAACCAGAATAATTAGAAACTTGAGTTTTTAATAAACAAGATTTTTATAAACAATAAATTTGTATAATAAAATCTTAAAATAAATATTTAAAAATGAAACTATTTAGATAACAGATTTATAAATAGTATAATTGTTTTATCTCTTGAACAAGTACGTATATATAATTTTACATATCTTATATTAAAATATCGTACTGTAACTTTTCGTGTTTATTATTAACTATAATCCGTTTAACTAGACTATCTATTTATCTATATATCTGTCTGTCTATAATCTATATATTGTTTATTTACTTGAAATAGCTATTCATATGCAATTAGAATCATATTTTATCTTCAAACATGGTTTTATAATTCATAAATTTTTATTACTAATTATTTATTATTTTATTTATTCAACCCGTGTAATACACGGGATACTAACCTAGTTAAGGTATAAGTAAAGTAGGGTCACAACAAACCGCATACATGACAATTTCAGTCCATATTCATCTAACCTTTAATCATAACACAATTATTTCTATCTTTAAAACTATACATACTTATTAAAATTAATTGAAAAAAAACATAAGTTTATAGTAATGCACAATAATCATTTTGATTAGCAAAGAAATTCTAATAAGTGAAATGATCATTGTATTCTTATAGGATGCTTTACAATTCTTAAACCGAAATAACATGAATCTTGAATAAAACTACTATGTATGTATGTATTATAATGTACATATACATAAAATATATATAGTCTCTACAATAAAGATACCCCACGTGATATGTGAAGATTATGGTACCCTACGCTTTTAAATATTGTACCCGCACGTGAACTGTTTTCGGGACGGCGCCGACGAAACCCTGTAACATCTTACTGGCTTGATAGATACGACGGCCCAATTCTCTTAATCTACTGGGCTTATTTTACAAATATTTCACCGGGCCCATTCAATTCACTTATTGTAACGTTTCGAGCCCACTTAATTAATTGGTCTTTTGACAATTATTGTGCAACATTAAATGCACCATACTTCACGTATTATTCGTGGGGTTAGATAACAACATTTTCCAATCACCTATGTTTCTTTCATAGAAGGTTATATTTTATTTGTAAGGTGTTGTTATTTTTTAAAATGAATCATTTATTATTCCAAAAACGTTGTGTAATAGTCTTGTTTAACTTTATGTTATCTGACTTCAGTGGCGAATCTTGGGCGTTTTCGCGAATCTTGGGCGTTTTCATAAGAGGCTGGGGGCGAAATTAAATTTTTTTTTGAGGGGGAGGGGGGGGGGGGGGGGGGGTGGGGGGAGAGAACTCGTTATAACTAAAAAAATTTACACTACCGAACCAAAAATTTATTGTACTGGACAAAAAATTAACACTACTGATAGAAAAAAGAGAGGAGGGGGGGGGGGGGGGGGGGGGCTCCCGGCCCCTTCAATGCTTCGCCCCTGTTTGAGTTGAAGATGACGGATATAGTCGGCTAACAAATTATCGTGATGTATGTATTTAAGAGGCAAACCTTTTGTGAAAACGTATTTTCAAATACATATACTTTATGGCTAGTGGATTTAGGTCTTAACGAACAAAAAGAGGATATCCCATACACAACGTCTGAGCGCATAGTGTCATTCTAGTGAAGTTAAACTCGAAACTTGATCGTACTAGGCTAGGTGCGCTAGATATTTCAATCAATTAACTAGCGGACCCTACATCATAAGCTCTATCCAAGGAATCTTCGCAAGTTGTTTTTTGAATGGCTAAGTGAGTGAAATGCGGGCATGCGTGCTTTTCAAAATGAAAGGGTTGGGTGCAAAGTTGAGAGGGGACATAATGGATGGGTTATGTCATATGTCATATCGATATGTTTTTGAAATATGATGTATGTTTATATTTTTTACGCTTCTTAATTCATATCCACATGTTATTGTTTCATTTACAACTATTCATGTTTTGAATCATTCCCGAGTCAATGTTATTTGGACATATATATAATTGGATGTACGAAAACTACAAAACAAAAAAGGATGGATGTACAAAAACTTCATAACAAAAAAGATGGATGTGCCACCAAAACACATCCGAATTTACAAACATGTATAATTGTATAGATATGTGTAAACAACGTGCTTAAAGTTTGTTTTTAAAACTATGAGGGATGAATACATTGTTTTAGTTTACAAAGATTATCGAATATGTTACAATTTCAAGATAATAGCTTCTATTCAATGTAGTGGATAATGAGAGAGAATGGAAATACTATCAAAGGAAGTAAGACAAATGAGTAACCCTCAAGCCCACCACCGAAAATCACGTCTTTGAGTTCATTCCAATGAGATGCATGCATAATGAAAAATGACTATCTTAAAGCAACTACATCAATGTTAAATATTTTTTATGATTACAGGCAAATCATAAGTAAATGATAAGAGCTATAACATCTGTGATGTATATCTAAAAGGGGAGAGAGGGGGGGGGGGGGGGATGCTAAACCCAATACGACAATAGTTGTCGTAGCCTGAATATAATTTTGATGTAAACACAACACCACACACACAACTACCATGCATTACGCCTCTTTTAAGAGAAAACTAGCTAGTACGAATTATGTTAGTAAATTGACAATCATACCCTCACCTCAACTTATTAGATGTCGCGTGTATCTAGTATGTCATTTGTATTGTTTTGATAATAGTGTGAAAGACGCGTTGTCCCCACATGGTCCACACTTACAACAATATGGCGATGGTGTTGACGTTTTGTCCCTTGCAAAAGATGCTTATGTTTACGGCTCGAAAACAAACCTTCTAGACAAATAATTCTAAATAGAGTAGTTAACAAATATGTTCTTTCTCATTTTGTTGGCTTGTTATGTAGTTTTAGACGGATTTATCTGAGAAGAAACCTCAAAGGGTAAAATTAGGGTTTAGTACCTTAATTATATATTAACTTGCAAATATTTTAAAAAAAGATATGATTCAACATAGTTAGTTTTATCATGTACAACTTATCGAGCTTAAAGAAAGTTGCCTACATACAAACTCCATAAGATTCTTCCAGCTGGACTTCGTCGAGTAATCTTCGAAACCAACAACAACATTAAATACCAACTTCAATTCCATAACCATTCAAATTAACTTCCAAGAAATCGTTAACGACATTATCCTTTATATTTTAACTTTTATTTGAGAGCATTTACCCTTTTGGATCCACTTATAGCAGTTGATTAGTCACTTTTTACTAAAATTTTATCAGGCTTACTTATGCAATTATGTTTTATCTTAATATGTATGTAGTTTCAATTTTAATTCAAGGTAAGTAAATCAACCGACTTAGTTATTCTTTTCATGTTTTACATTTTAAGTATGTGGTTTAACGTTTTTACGTATAGTTTCTTTTCATTAGTTTTATTTTCTTTGTTTTTTTTATTTCTTTATTATATGAGCTTTTTTCAATGTTAATGGTCGCTGGTTGTGTTGTGGCATTAGTGATACTTGAAACGTTTTTACGCCCACGTCGTAATATTGGAGGCCTAATACTAATTTATATATTACTAATTGCCAACTCCTCTATGCATAATGGTGTTGTACCTTATGCATGTGGAGTTTTTCAAAAAAAAATTTGATTTTTTACTTTTGACACAAAGTTTTCATTTTTTACAGTTAAACTTCTTACATTTGACTTTGTTTACTTTTAACCCAAAACTCTTCATATATTGCAATTTAATCTCACAATGTTTATATTTTCAACTTTGTTCTCATATACTTTTCATATTTCGTAAATCATCGTTTTACGTTTCGTTATAAGTTTTGCAGTTAACACGACATAACATGCATGTGTGATTCAATATTTTTACGTTTCGTTCTAAATTTGGTAAGTTAACACAACACATTGTGTTTGTGTGGTTCAACATTTTTTACGTCTATTTTCCCTTTTTGAAGGGTTCGTCACAACACACGAATCTTAGATTGACTTATTTATATTTTTCTATGTTTTACGTTTTGATCTAAATTCTTCGTATCAACACACCTAGCAAATATACTAAAACCTAGCAGCCGGTTCCTAGTTTTAACAAGAAAAAAACAAGAAATGTTTTTTTAAAATAGGTACTGTCACACCCCGACCGACAGCGGAATCATCGGGGCGGACGAATGGGAGACGATTGCTCATAGCACATGGAACTAATTAAATTGAGATAATATTAAAAATGTCATTATTCATGATACATTACAAGTCAAATAAGTTCATACAATACAAAAGCATCAAACAAAGAAATAACATGTTAAGTTAAACTAGGTCCAAGTCCTATATGAGCACGAAGAGAATCCACAAGAAGTAAACCTGAAACATGATAAAAATAGAAGGTCAACTAAAAAGTTGGTGAGTTCCCAAGGTTTCATACATAATATAACAAGGTTACAAGTAGCAATTCATGTCATAGGTTATAAGTGAGTAAGGTTATAGAACACATATCGTTACAACCAAACCTCGACTTGATTACAAGTATATAAGATTGGCTAAGTGTATTTGGTTCCCATGATGAACAAGCATACGTCATCAGGAGTCGGCAATACATCGACTTTAGCACCAAATAGGCTTGTCAGGCCCAAAGATCTAAGACGTCGCCAGGCTAGCAATAGTTAATGATTGTAAACAAACTATGTATCTCATATAATCACTTACAACACACAAATAACCATGACAAAAATAAAAATGAATTGCAAGTGCTTTACAAGTCTCAAACGTTTATAAGTGTATGATGTATAAGTATCATGTTTCACCCCAAAATAGTGTGAAATAAAGTAAAAAGGGAGCAAGGAAACTCACATGAAAATAAGTATAAGAATGATGATAAGAGATTAAACGAGGCTCCAACGATTTCTTTTACAAGTTACCTAAACGTATAGATTCCAAGATTAAGTTCGATAATAAGATTATCAATTGGACATGAACTAGGGTTTCAATTGGGATTTGAGGGTTTAAATAATTAAATAAAATAATAAATCGTTTATGTTTTGGTTTAATAAAAATAATATAAATCAATTAAGTCTAAGAATAAAAATATCTCAACAATTTAACTTATTGATTTAATAGAATTTAAGTATAATATGTGAAAAGAAATAATTAATTATTTAAAAATTGATAAAGATAATTAATACATATTTAAATGACATTGAAATTATTTAAAATCATAAAGTTTTAAGCTCTCAAAATGATTTATTATAAAGGTTTTATAATACAAAACCTTTAAAAAAAATAAAGCAAATTATATTGTTTTATAATTTTCAAGAAGTTAACAAATAAATTTATTAAATAATTATGATATAACATGCTCAAATGATTAGATGAAAAATTAATTATTTAAATAATTATTTAAATAACTATTTGAATAATTATTTAACATATAAATCTATAATGTTTTAAAATAAACTTAAGTTTGATCCATAATAGATTTATAGCATTTAGAAATAATAATAATAATGTTTTATAACCTATGTTATTCTAAAAAAATAAATAAATTTTACCTTCATAAGTTTTTAATACTTTTTAAATTAATCTAATAATTTCTGAAATATTTTAGTTATTAAAATAACTTTTACTTTGATTTAATAACATATTAGTATAATTTTTGTAGTACAAGTATCTAAATAGGCTAAAAAAAATAGATACGGAGGCTGGGTTCGAACCCAAGACCTCCGGTTCAAGAGTGTTGTGTGCTAACCAGTTGGGCTAAGCCCAGAACTTGTTTTAAATTACAAATCAATTAACAAAAACCAACTTTCAAATAACCCCCAAATCAGTGAAGAACCCTAGTTTAATTTAGATCCAAATTGAACACCAAAACGAATACGTTTACAGAAATAGACATGGGGCTTTGATTCCCCATGTAATTTCGAGTATATGTATGTGTTTAATTTACCGGTATTGGTTTGATTTCGATGTCACGATCCGAAGAATAGGCGCGACCAAAATCTCGTACTTTCGCGATGCAATGGATGATGACATTCAAATTCATGACACAGGAAGCTTCCAAGGAGCTTGATGATTAAAAGCCCTCTAAAGATTTCACCTAAGATCAAACTAATGTTGATGAACACAACGGGTGTGGGTCGCGATGTATGAGCAGGTTGTTTGGAATGATCGAATGTGATTTGGATGGATTTGAGCTTGGTAAAGGTTGAGGAATAGTTAAACATCCGTTTACGTTCCAATTAATTAGGTTATCAATAGGTTTTAATTGCCGATCGGTTCGAAGGTTGATGGTGAGCGGTTACCGAACCCAAACGTTCACCTAACCAGCTTTAAACTTCAATTAAAACACATTAAGAGTTCGAGACAGGTTATGCGAAACGATTACGGTCGAACGGGTCATGATTTCAAGCGTTTCGGGTGGTCTTAAGGTCCACCGGTGCGTGGCCGGAGTTTGGCCGGCGATTGTCGCCGGAAAAACGGGGGAAAATGGGAAAGACATTTTGATTTTATTATTTTGACAGTTTTAGTCCTTGTGGTTTAAGGTTCATCATTTTATGCACAAAACTTCTCAATTAAAGTATCTACATTTGCAAAATAAACCCCCAAAGTGTGTAAAATCATATTTAGTTAACTAATCAATTTTTTTTTAGAAACAAAAAGAAACTTTATGAATCTTTAAAAAAAACTTCACAATTTAATTATACATTTTAATTAAAACTCATAATTTAGAATAAGCCCTATAACTTAGTAAACTTTATTTACATTAAAATAATATCACTTATTATAACCTTCATAGTTTTTATAAGTCTTGAAATAACTCTTTTTAATTATATATTTAGTTTAACAATTAGAACCCATAAATGATAATTAAATCTTTATTACTTTATAAAGAAATTATTTATAAATTAATAAATTCTTATAAGTTGATTAGATGTTTTAATGAGTGATAATTAGACAATATAGATTAAACTACGTGTTTGATACATTTGATTTATCTAAATAAGTAAGATTACTTAAATAATGAAAATTCACATTGTATGAAAATTCACTTTTAATTCGGGTTCGGGTTAAGAACTTCAAAATGGGCAGATGTTACAGGTACTAATACATATATTAAACTTAAGAGGCTGCTTTAACCATCACCAATGAAAAAGGACATGTGCAATCAAAACTAGGCTGTACAAAAAGTTCGTGACTCGAAGTTCGCTCGAGAAAAGCTCGAAAAAAACTCGGCTCGAAAAAAGCTCGTATCTAAACAAGACGGCTCGGCTCGGCTCGAATTCTAAACGAGCCGAACTCGAGCCAAGGTTAGCTCGGTTCGAGCTCGGCTCGTGGCTCGGTATATAATATATGTATATATGTATATATGTATATATATAGATATTTATATAGTATAATAATAATTATTATTATTACTACTACTATTATTATGATTATTATTTATATATTAGGGTTTTAAAAAGGTTTTCTTAAATGCAAATGGATTCTTTCTAGAAACATTAAGTATTTTGTTTAAAAAATATATAACTTAATAGTAAATTGTTTATATTCAGAATAATGATCTTTGTTTCCCTTATTACGGAGTACCAAACAAAAGGTAAAAGCCCAAATATATATTTTTTGTGTTTTCATATAAATTAATGTGAAAAAATAAAAAAAATAAATCGAGCCGGCTCGAACGAGTCACGAGCTGGCTCGGCTTTTCACGAGCCGAACTCGAGCCAGTGTTTTGAGCTCGTTAAAATTTTCGAGCCAGCTCGGCTCGGCTCGATAAGCTTCGAGCTCGAGCTCGAACCCATCCTGGCTCGGCTCGGCTCGGCTCGTTTACAGCCCTAATCAAAACTTGTAACATCTCGTATTTTTGTTAATTATAGGTTAATTTTTGTTAAAACTTATAAGACCTATTCATGCTATTTATATAACTTGGTGGGCTATTTATGTATAATCCTTTATTAAATTTAAAGTTTCTAAGATATTTAAACAATAATAACAATTATAATAATAACAATAATAATAATATTGATAATAATAATACCAATAATAATAATAATAATAATAATAATAATAATAATAATAATAATAATAATAATAATAATAATAATAATAATAATAATAATAATAATAATAATAATAATAATAATAATAATAATAATAATAATAATAATAATAATACTTGAACAATTAACAAGTTAGATTAAAGTTAGGGGGTCTTAATGTCATTTTTTAAACTTTAAATAGAAGTTTTATACATAAAATGATAAGAAGTCAAGGTTGGGGTGTGACAGATTGGTATCAGAGCCCATAACTATAGGGATTTAGGTTATTAGAAATGGTGACCTAGACCATAGCTTATGCATGAACCTCTTAGAGAAATATTTATATTCTTGGAAATATATATATTGTTACATGCTACATAATGCTATACCTTACTTATGTGCAACTTGATGCCTTAGCATAGGTTTGCCTTGTAAATGTTTAAACTTTGTTACTCGTCTCCCTAAACTTACCTTTGACACTTTGACTCTCCCCCAAAAATGAAACTTCTTAATCCTATTCTCGACGACACGTGGAATTGTATACTTATGCTTATGACTTGGATCCTTAGACTTATGTCTAATCTATGTAAAATCTCATAAAGGTTTTGATTTCATGAACCTAAGAAATTTGTGTGACACATAGACACATGTATTCTGGATTTCCTGGCAAAAGGCCCTCGGGCTAAGGCAAGCATATCGCATAAATCCTACGGGACTAGTTATGCTTACCTGGGGATTTCTGGGATGAGTGATAAACTATGGTCAACATACACAAATTTCTAAGACGAATGGGTCAACTTACCTTGACGTGTCAACGTTTCCAAATGGTAATGCGTTACCAAATGGAACCATTCCATGTGCCTTACAACTTTTGCCTTATTCTTGTTGATCTATGATCCTTGTTATTCCAATTCTCATATCTAACTCATTTTATATATTCCAGCATGTCTCGTCATCATGGAAAGCGTGGAAGTTCCGATCGTAAGTTAGCCGCCATGATTGCTCGACAAATGGCTGCTGTCATCCCGACCATGGTTGCTGAACTTAATAGCACCTTACTGACCAATGGTAGCAACAATGGAAATGGTCATGGGGAGAATAGCAACAACCAAAACGGGAACAACCAACACGGGAACAATCAAACTTGCACCTTCAAACACTTTAGTTCTTGCAAGCCCACTAGTTTTAGTGGCAAGGAAGGAGCCACTGGTCTTCTTGAGTGGTTCGAAAGCATGGAGAATACCTTTATCAATTGTGAGTGTCCCGAGACGCTCAAGGTTCGTTATGCCACTAGTGTGCTCCAACAAAGGGCACTTACCTGGTGGAATAGCGAGAAGAGAAACCGTGGACCTGAAGCTGTGCAAGCACTTACCTGGGAGGAGTTCAAGAACATCGCCATCGCGAAGTTCTGCCCACGAAGTGAGTTGCAAAAGTTGGGGGGTTGATTGTGTAAATTTAATAAAATCCCAAACCACCCGCCATTAACCCCGTTTTTCCGGTGAATGTTTCCGGCCTAACTCCGGCGGTCTCCGGCCACCTGGAAAACACACGATATGGGCCGATTTGTATACCAAAACCGTTCTAAATGCTTCGGGTAACTGATTCGAACTCAATGATGAACTTTAATTGTGTTTAAAACGAGGTTATTGTGGTCGATTGGGGCCGAGTAACCGATTTCACATGATATCAAACGGTTGACAATTAAACTCTCTTAATAGATTAATTAATCGAACCAAAACGACCGTTAAATCGTTCCTAAGCTTCTGATAAACAAAAATTCATCTGGAATTCACCCGTACTTCCCATCACACCATCTTCTATCTCACGAACCGATTCTCTAATCGAACATCATCACCCGAACACCAAAAACCAAAATTTACATAGGGCTTTTCATCATTTCGACCACTTGAAGCTTTCTGCAAAACGAATTTGGGTATCAATCTTGTTTCTATCTGAATCATTCGTGAAATAGTTGCGGTTTGTTCATCGTAGGGATCGAATTCAGATCATCTTCATTCGGGTAATTAATCATCTCTATATGTTCGAAATTACATGGGGAATCAAAGCCCCATGTCAATTTCAATAAACGAATTCGATTTGTTGTTCGATTTGGGGTTAGATGAATCTAGGGTTCATATGGGATTTGGGGATTTTTGTTTAAGTTGGTATTTAAAGAATGAAACCTGTGTTCTCACAGGCATAGGCTACCCAGCCTAATGGTTACATACTTACATAACAAACTTAAGGTCACGGGTTCGAACCCCGTGACCTGCATAATTTTTTTGAAAGCTTTTTCAGCCTCATTTTAATTATGAAAAATTCTTAATAAATAATAAAATGATTTTTCTAAACTTCAAATATTTTCTTATAACCATCTAAATTATCTTCTTTTAAAAAATATATATATATAATTTCTAATAAATTGTAAGAATATTCATTTTATAAATTTCGTATATTCTAAACCATTTAAATATTTTTCTGCAATTTATTATTAAAAATGTTCTTATATTTTATTTAGAGATTCTAAAAATGAATGTTATAGTTAATATATATATTCTATGAAATTTAGACTTAAAAATACTAGTTTATTATTTCAACCAATGTTTACTTAAGTTATTGTTTAAATCATGTTCATTTTATTATAAAACTTTATAAATAATATACAACTATTATAAATATTATTCTTATTGTATATTTTTATAAAATATAAGTATGTTGTTCTCACGAATATATACTTGTTTTCTCAATTGTTAAATATAATTGATAAAATCCCCAAACATCACATTGAACCTAGTTTATGTTAATGCATTAAACTTATTGTAAAACTTTAACCTTGTGAACATATATATTTAGGTATCTTGTGACGATACGACTTTGGAACGACGCTTATTATTAATCTTATTAATCTCCCTAATATACTTATTTGTCATGTGAGTTTTCCTTGTCCCCTTTTTATAATTTCACACTTATTTGGGGTGAAACATGATGCTTATATTACATACACGTTTAAACATTTGAGACTTGTAATGCACATGCAATTCTACTTATTATTTGGTCATGGTTATTTGTGTATTGTAAGTGTTTATATGAGATACATAGTTTGTTTACAATCATTAACTATTGCTAGCCTGGCGACGTCTTAGCTTTGGGCCTGACAAGCCTATTTGGTGCTAAAGTCGAGGTATTGCCGACTCCTAGGGGCCGTACGCTTGTGCACTAGGGAACCAAATACACTTAGCCAATCTTTTATACTTGTAATCAAGTCGAGGTTTGGTTGTAACGATATGTGTTCTATAACCTTACTAGCTTATAATCCATGACATGAATTGCTACTTGTAATCTTATTATGTATGAAAACTTGGAAACTCACCAACTATTTTTAGTTGACTCTTTATTTTCATCATGTTTCAGGAAATCCCCAAGTTTAAAGTGGACATTTGAAGCTTGCAATAAAACTAGGACTTGGACCTAGTTAAATAAACAAAACGTTATGTTATGTTTGAGTTATGTTGAACTTATTTTTTTTTGTGACTTATGGTTGTATTTCATTTTAATACTTATGATAATAATATTTGTAATTTAAATATAGCGTTATGTGGCTGTGAACAATCTTAACCCTCACATCTCGACGTTTCCGCCGTCAAGGTTGGGGTGTGACAAAACTATCTGCTGCACTAGGTTCGGGGTTACTTGTTAGCCTCTTAATATATATTAAATTATACCTTTTAATTTTTCAAACCTTTTAATGATTAAAAGGTAACTTTAATGATTAAGGGTTAAGAGCTATCATTAAAATTTAACATTTTAATTATTTAAAATTAAAGTTAGCTATTAACTATTAATATATTATAAATCACTAAAAAATAGCCTCTTAATACTGTTCCCAACGCTACAGTTCATCCTTCTCACAAACAGTGCTAATCAGCATGTCACATAAGCTTTCCACTCACCTCCACCTATTATTCCCACAAGCATTTTTTACCCCCAACACTATCCTTCCACAAACACCTTTATTTTTTCACCTCACATTTTCTTTTTTTATTTACTTTAAATAAAGATATTTAAATTATTGTAAATATATTTAATTAAAATAAAATAAAAACAACAACATAAAACAATAAAATAAAAACAATTTAAAACATAAAAAAATAAACTCTAATTAACTAGTTTAATATTATAAATGTAAAAAAAATTAAAATATTTTTATTTAATTAACTCATTTAATTAAAATATTATACTTAAATTATTATTTTAATCAAAAGATTTTAAAATATTTTAGTTAAAAACATAATAATTTAAAATTATTATTTATGGTGGTGGGGCCCACCACCCCCTTCCTTTCCGATGCCCTTGCCCACGGATCGGCATCTTCCTCCCTTCTCCCCCCATCGCCGCCCTTCCGGGCCCTTGCCCACGGGCGGCCCACAGGCAAAGCGATGGGGACGGTCTAATAAGCATTAAGAGACTACCAAATAACTATTTCCTCTCTCCTCTTTTTCACTAGCAATCCTTTCTCTTTTTTTTCCGTAATTCCGTCTCGGACAACCTGATTGACCACTCGTGGAAGAATGATTTCCCCACTTCCCCCTCCCCCACCTTTACTTCAAACCATGGGCGCGTCACAAGGGCTTCATATACGTCCTGTTCAAGGTGATGTTATAAAGTTTTGAAAAACCGACAAGTTATATTTCCAATTTGTGGATCAATCAATTTAAAGTTATAGTTTATTTAAACTTATAATCATGTGGATAAACTCATATATCAATAAATTAGATTAATTTTAAAATTCGAGTAATTCATATAACAAACAATTAATAAATACAAAAGGCACCCTTTAATTTACATAATTGTAACATAAATGAAAAAGAAATTAAAACCATGGTCTGTACTTGAAAAAAGTGGAGCTAGTTGGTACGAAGTCTTCCAATATGGTTGAAAGAAGGGAAAACCACTTTAATTATTCAAGCTTTCACAGCTGTAAATCTAATTTTAATGAATTTTTTATGAACTTTATAAATTATTGCTTATTGCATGTAGTTTAAAAACTGATAAAAAAAATTTGTACTTTAAAAGTCCACCTATTTTAAAACATAATATAAATTTTGTGTAGGGTTTTTGTACAAACGAGATATCATCATTTTAGTTTTTAAGTTAAAAAGTAAACTAAACACAAATATAAAAAGCTATAATATCCCTGGATCATTATATATACTATTAATTAACAATTTTTTTGTGCATTAAGAACGTACTTTAGGCGTAGGGGATGTTTGATTTGTTTTTTACCCTGTTAAAATGTCTGACCCACTGACCCGGTCAGACATTTTGGTCGGTCAGCATGTTTGATTCCCACTCTTTCGCGTTTAATCCGGTCCGACAACACTGACCTATGCATATTTTTTCTCAGTGTTGAGACAACCTCTTATCCGGTCACCACCTTCTGACCGAGTAAGGGATTTCAAACAGTTTGTACCCATTTTGGGTTTTTCTAATCTTTAACTCTTTTTTTATTTTAACCACATTACTTTTACATATTTTACAATTTAACACCTATAAATTTTCATTTTAAATCCCCTATACTTTTCATGTTTTATAATTTTTTCATTTTACGTTTTAATCTAAATTTTATGAGTTAACACACTGCAACATGTGCCAGTGATTTTACATTTACGCTTATTTTCCCCCTTGAACAGTGTTACGTGCAGGTCCTAGATCAACTAAGTTATGTTTTTAATATATTATGTTCACGTGCGTAGTTCAACGTTTTTATGTCTAGTTTTTGTTCGCTTTTATATTTTCGTTTTTTATTTCTTTTTTAATACGGTTTTTTTTTCGATTTTGATGGTCGCTTGCGGTGGTGTGACATTGTTACTACATGACATGGTTTTACGCCCATGCTGCAACGCGTGGGGCTTAAAATTAGTTATCAATAATAAGCAACTACTATAAATATTTAAGTAATACATGAGAAAATAAGTAACAAAACTTACTTTAGCATGTAACAGATTGAACGTACATCAAACATACAACTTATTACAACCATAACATTAAAGTTTAGACAATAAGAGCAAAATAAATCGTTGTTTCCATCAACGTACACTACATCACATCGATCTCCCATATACATGGGAACCAGCTGTATGGATTGTACGCATCGAAAATCTCAACAAACCAATAAGTACAACACTCCATAGTGCATACATACATACATACATACATACATACATACATACATACATACATACATACATACACACATACATACATACATACAAACATACATATGAAGACTCGCAATCACATTGTCCTTTTGGCTACATGCATCCTTCACAGCTGTAACGAAAATGAAGTTAAATGCAGCATTTGTTGTAATCATAAGCTAACAATATCCTTCCCTACGCTTTGACAGATACCATAACGAATTATTATTACATAAATTAATTCGATGTTTTCATAACCGAGTTTAAAAACTTCTAAACAGATAGCAACTAACGCCACCCTAACCGATGATCGATATTAAACCTACAGATGTTGCGTACACGTCTACGTAGTGGTGTTACGCCCTAAAGAAAATTTGATGAAGATTGTGTTATGTCACATTTTATACTTTAAAGATAATGCCACCAAATCAAATAAAACAAGAAAACTGACGTCTTAAATAACCTAACCTTCAAATCAAGAAATCGATACAAAATGATATGTTGTTAGCAACTTTTTTTTATTATTAGTAACCAAAAGTTATAAAACAGAATCTTATAACTTTTTTTGGTTCGGATATAATTGTTATAAAGATATCAATCTTCTTTATTGTTGTTCATCTTTTCCTTCTTATTAACGTAACTTGTGCACCAAACAACACTTATCAATGCTTGTGATGCAAGCAACTACATTCATTCATCATGCATGACTTCAAATTCAACAACGTGTTTGTTAGATTCAATGAACCTAACTCCTGATTTCAAATTATAGATGCATGATAATTGAAAGTTGGAACGAAGATTATTAACAAAACAACCCACTTCAGGGGTAAAATCGGAAGTTTACCCCAAAATGCGTTATACGTAACATGGCGGAAGAGAAAAAAAATAAACTCCCGAATGTGAACTGCCCGTAATTAAAGCAATCCATAGATCTCACTAAAAGAATCACCCTTACTCGATACAATATTTACAACATTGCCACTCACTTTCACTTTTTTACACCCTAAACTATCTTACTCCGGTATAGCACTCAACATTGCCATAAAGTTCCGCCTCCTCCCACCACCACCACCACCGCCACCGCCGGAGGCGACGGCGGAACCACCGCCTCTCCGCCCATAAGCTCCGGCATCCGCCACCCGACCGGAGCTCTTATAACACCTGTCACCGGAGGTCGTAAAGTTAAGGTTTTTGTGGCGGCAGCCGGTCAATGCGGAGCTGGCTTTGACGGCCAATGCGGCCATCTCCTCCGGCTGAAGCGGCTGCCTGAGCCGGCTCAAGGGAAGCGCGAAGTAGAGCTGACCGAGCTGAAGCTCGTCGTCGGCGCTAATGGCGGAAACGACGTCGTCGAAGTCCATCTCGTCGGAGTTGCAGATGAAGGTTGATGGGTTCTTTTGTAAGACATATGAAACTTTAACTGGGTACGAGAATTCTTGTAGTCTGCCATCGTGTGATATTAGTTTGGCTGTAGCCACCGACGTTGACTCGCATGAACTGCAAATGCCCATGGTGATTGACTGATTAATTGTGAAGATTGAAGAATGTGGGATGGTGGAGTGGGGTGGTGGAGATGTGTGTGTATGTATATATATGGGTGATGGG
This sequence comes from Flaveria ramosissima, assembly GCA_025215565.1. Classification (NCBI taxonomy): domain Eukaryota; kingdom Viridiplantae; phylum Streptophyta; class Magnoliopsida; order Asterales; family Asteraceae; genus Flaveria; species Flaveria ramosissima. The sequence goes on from CM046035.1 coordinate 81,381,233, forward strand.
TGGGGAGGGCAAAAGTGTACTTTTGGGGTGAAGTTTGACGGAGTTAATTACAGAGGGCGCAAAGGTGGGCCCGTGCGAGCTGTAAGATGTGGATGACAGCGGAGATCATGTGTCCTTAAACAATAACCCATTATTTTCCAACAAATTACGAAGAGGGTACTGATTTGTCGTTTGTGGGAGTAATTAATTACTGAGTGTGTTGTTGTTGTTAGTTGTTACAGTGAGGTAAAAAGATCACGCATGCGGATCACGTTGTTATTTAGGACGCTGATAACATATAGCCAATGTTATTAAAAGGAATCACTTACATGTTTGTTTATTGGACTGGTTAGACCGGCCGGTTTGATTCGACTATTTGAGCTAGAGAGTATTGCTTAAAACTAACTCGTCTTGATGACAATCACTGGCTGAATTTGAAGAGATTATTTCGTGGTAACTACAGGAGAGCATAGTTCGGACAAACCCTAAAACCCGATACCAGACTGACCTAATTAACCCATTCTATATGTGGTCCCAGTCCACGGCCTTAAGATTGAAGTTATTTCGGTCTTCGGTCCGGGTCTGTCTAGGCTTGTCCAGCCTGGGTTTGACCTGGGGGTGAATATAACTCAGGCCAAGCGGAGAAACTCGACCCAAAACCCAATACCAGACCATTCCTGGCCTATCTACGTACATCCGCTCCTTAATTGGTCCCAAGTATGAAGCTACTTCGGTCCCTGGTCTAGGCTTTCGGTTCGGGTTTAAGCCACTGCACACCCTAGCTAAGGAGCTAAGATCCAGTATCTTTATAGTATGATAAAAAACCAATAAATATTTTACTGAACATGTTTTTCTATGGCTATTAGATTTAAACCAAACGTGATTTGTTCATCATAAGTTTTCTTTAATTAAATAAAATAATATTGACTTTCAGTGGCATCCTTAAAAGATAACACCTTTATTTTCGATCATGATTTCTAATACAATAAGCTTTTTACAAATCTTTTGGACTAAGATATGCAATGGGAGTATAATAATACAAAACGACACTTAAAACTAAGGGCTCGAGGCAAAAGTGCACTTTCCTCTCCTCCAATTATAAAGTACACATAGATTCAAAACTTTTTATGCCTTGTGTTTTATATATTTATTCAAAATCGATCATTATTTGGTGCAACTTTATTTTGTTGGGACTCATAATTGTATCATTTTATTGCAATTGAAGTATCAATTTGTCAAACTTTAAAAATATGGACCACCACCATTATTGTTTTCCATCATATAACCTTTAGATGTATTTGAATGATTTTATAAATATTTGCATAGATAACGAGGCTAAATGATAACATGGTAAATTATCATGTTTGGATATGTATTTGTTTATTTAATAGTTACGGTTTCATTCGGAAAGATGCTAACTCGTATAAAAATAATTTTCTGACTTTGGTTTATAGTCATATTTTCATTATCATGTAGGTTAGAAATTTAGAACTTAAGCTTATTTGTCTTTTCCTATATAATGGCAAAGAGATGTGTTTAAGAATTTGAAATTTGAACTTATTTGTCCTTTATTATGTGACATTGGCGTAGGCATATGATATGACAAAGGTTAAAGATGTGTATCTTTCAACAAATTTGATTCGGTATCAACAAATAAAGCATATTACAATCTCTATTTTACTTTGTCAAAGAAAAAGCTATTAAGGATTGTATTCGTGTATTTCATGTTTTATGTAGCTTTCAATACGCTTGTCTTCCATCCTATGTAATAATTCTTGAACTGGCTTGAATGTTTAGCCTTACAACATTCTAACTACAAGAGTTTAATGATCTAAAATATTGCTGACAAAGTCATTTGCCAGTATTGACTCGTTTTGTAGCAAGTCTCTCTAATAGCACTACTACTTCCCTTAAGCGTTTTGGTCTATATAAACTCATGTAACTTGTTAGTTTATACAAGAAATAGAGATTATAAAAGCCTTGTTTATTTCATTTCCCAACTTTGCTTTTGGCCTCAATATCAAGCTCCATCTATCATGGTCGAGTCCCAAGCGATGTGCTGATTATCTCCCATTTTGCACACAGGTGTTGTTTATGTCGTAATTTGGTTTAAGTTTGAACATTGAGTTTCCGTCATTAATTATATAGTTTCATGTAATTTCACTCTTGATAGTGGCTTGTCATTAGCAGAATTGTTATTTTTTTTCTCACTAATCAATGAGTTTAAGAGGTATATAATACTCTCCACCCTCATAAACTAAATTTATCTAAAAAGATATTACTTTATCATAATATCTTACTTTTACCCTCATGAAACAAACAACTTCTCCAATTTGTTGGGTTCAATAAGTGCAAAAGACAAGTCCTCTATGGTGATTTCATATCCTGCTTCCTATCTTGTCATTTCGTTAAAAAATATTATTATGCACATGTGCCCCACTTATATTATGTTTACACCTTCAAACCGATTCTCTATTGGCCACGTTGGCAAAGTTTGACCTCTAAATTCATATGCCCATACCCGAACTTATTCAATCCTTTGCATTAATAAAAACTTTAAATAATATATCTTAATTATATTATTGACATTTCTAAATTATTGTTGTAGAATTATATTGGTACACTGTTTTCTTATGTTGCGTATGTAGAATTTGTTTAATTAATCTGTTATATTTTACAAACTAGAAATTTATAGTATAGTACATATTTTTTAAGCTTTGTAAAAAGGGTTAATACATTCTTTTAATATAAAAGATGTGTTTTCATCTTTAAATGGTTACCACTGTTGGTTATATTTTTGTTGTAATATTTATCATATCTGAACACACGTAGAAGTTCATTGTAAGACTTATCAACTTTGAGTATTGGTGTTAGAAAACCTGCCATAACTCATAAGGTAAGTGTTTAAAGTGTCTAGATCTAAGGTTATATTTGGAACCATTCAAAGCTAGCTAAATGGGTTAAATCTAAAAAGATCATGGCTCTCTCGAAATCAGATCATTTGTAAACAAGCCCCAGCCAATGGCAGCTCGTTCCATTGGTATGCTAATTGCTTGGCTTGTTGGTTCACTTATGTCGGATCGGGTTAAGGTCTTAACAAAACTTTTCTGTTTGACCAACAGATGAAAATACAGAATCTAAGTCAACTATCTTACTTAACAAACACATATATACTTTGAGTAATAATAAGAACACAAGAAGTATTCAAAGGATACTATTGATTAATCTTTTCTAAGTACAAGTTTGTTGCAATAGATAAACAAGTGGCTAACTAGCTAACCTTAAAATCATACAAGTGAGATGTATTTATACTGTGATAGATAAACACAAAAAATAAATCACTTTACATCTATTTCTAGTTTACAAAAATATTTGTACAACACAGACAAACAATCGGCACATTAGAAGTTAGTAGCTTCAGTGTTATGTTGTCTTCAAAAGGCAGAACACGATAGCCGTCAATGCACTTCGATACAGACAGTCTTGTCTAATGTTGTAGTTGATCGGCAACTCATCAATTTCAGTGTTGATAACTCATCAATTAGCATTTCATCACTTTCAGTGTTGATCAGCAGTGGTTCAGCACTTGATAGAATTTGGTAGTTGGCAGTCAATGCTGAATCCTTGAGTTTGTGGTAGCTTAATCCTCTTTATAGATCAACAAATATATTTTTAGTTAAATTAAAGCTTAACTTTTAGTACATGTGAATAAAAATGTATTTTATAACTCAAATTATAACACACACATATATAACACATTTTCTAATAAATATAAATGTAATGTAAAAAACATTTGTGAGATTTTAATGAATAAAAAAATATTATTATTCTATATACCAATATGTGTACCAATATTATAACTTCGTTAGGGATCAAATTTGGATTATAAATTCCTTAACTCATGGATTCTCTATTATGTGTATGCTAATATATTTTTATTGTTTTTTATCGATAAGTGTAAAATAACATAAAATTTAAAAAATAAAGAGTTAAATTCGATTTCGCTCTCTGATGTTTGCTAAAAATAACCATTTTGTTTCAAAAAATTAAAACTATCAATTTACCTTCAAAAGTTTCATAAGATGTTTCAATTTAGTCCAAAAGTTTTATAACTTGTTTCAACTTATATCCAAAAGATAAAACTTCTGGACTGAAATTGAAACAAATGATAAAACTTTTGATTTGAAATTGATCTTTTTAAACTTTTGAAGGAAAATGGTTATTTTTTTCAAAACTCACAGAGCAAAATTGAAATTAACTCAAAAATAAAAAAGCTTACTGCAGCTCAACATTTCAACTTGTTAAGATAAACGTATCCAACCAACCTAACATTTTTACTTTGAGCTCGAGCGCAACCTGACTTTGGCTAGACACCTTTATAACTCTACGGCTAAATAAAACATACATGTCATGATTTCCTTCACGCCGAGCCTTTTGTGCAAGTTGAGTTGTTGTATACATTGAAGTTAATTTTCTGATCTATATTTAAAGATTCAGTTAAACTTATGTAATCATATACTCGCATCTTATAAATTATGTTATAGCTCACCTTAACTTTAGGTGGTCTATATCATAGTTGTTAATGTATTAATTATCCTTCTATGAAAAAAGCAATACCATCAGCAGTGGCTTTTTGGGGTTTTTGAGATTAACCACAAAACTTTTGGAACTTTCCATTATACTCCCCCTACATCATTTTTTGTACATATATGAGTTGAGAGACAGAGAGGATGTGAGGGTGATCGGAGCCCGGCCGTGGCGGCAGTCTGCGGCGGCATGCATGGTCGCGTTTCTATGCTCCGCTCTCGGCGGCGATGGATGTTGACGGCATGCTTGGTCGCGTTTTTGGGCTCCGATTTTTCTCAGTCTCGTTGCTGGGTCTGCAGCGGCGTGGATGTAGTTGGTGGTGCCTTTTGGAGGTGCAAATGGCGACGGTGGCAGCTGCGTTTTCGCCGCCTTCGGTTATCTCTGGTACGCTTTTCACTGTGCCGGAGGTTGTGGGTTCTGTTGCCGCTCCACTTCTCGTCCGCGGTCGAGGTGGAGCAGGTGGCGGCTCCCCGGCGTTTGTCAAAGGCCGAGATGGCGCGACTCGCGTGGATGCTCACGGTCGCTGGTTGCGACGGTGTTTTGTCGGTTTGCCCTCTTATCTGATGTGATTTCAGGCTTTTGAGATGGTCGTGTTCGCGCAGCCGCCCTGGTTCCGCCTGGGTTCAGCCTACCAGGTCGTTGGCCTCTCTTTGACTTTGGTTCTATGGTTTTGGTGGTGGCTGTCATTTAGAAGGGGGTGATGGTCGACGGACGGTGGTGTGGGTCATCTGTGCTTTGTTTTCCAAACCCTAGGCTACTCGCCGCTACCATTGTTGTACTTTTCAGCTACTCGCTGCCACCGTTGGTCAGCCGTGCTTTGTCTTCCAAACCCTAGGCGGCGATTGTCGGCCGACGGTGGTGTGGGTGCGGCCGATGCCGCCACTGCCGCCGGAGTTGCCTACGCTCATCTTTGCTCTGTTTTCTCGAACCCTAGGCGGCGATGGTTGGCCGGCCAATGCCGTCTATTTTCGGTCTGCGCTATCGTTGTTGCCCTTGCTATTTCTCTAACCACTCCTAATGTCCTGCATGTACAGTGGTTGTCGCTCTATAGGTGACGATGTTCTGGTTCTTCATCTAGGGTTTTCGTATTTTGATTCTTACAGATCTCTAATGTTTGATGTTGATTTGGGTTTTCCATGTGTTCACTAATCTGCCTGATATTGGTGGCTTTGATTCGCTGGATCACACATTGTTGCTTTATTTTACATTGTTTGTTGGATGTGATGATCTAACCAAAAATAGGTTGTTGTCCTAGCGTGGCAACCATTGGCAGACGGTCTGCAGCTAGAGGCGGTGACCCGGTTTGAGCCAACGATATGTTTGTCGTTGTACTATTTCGTGTTGGCTTCAATTTATTATTGTTTATGTCGACATGTTCATTGGCAATGATGATCCAACTACAAACATGTTGTCGTCCTGGCGGGGCAACCCTGTGTAGATGGTTTGCAGCCTGAGACCGTGTGTGGGTCTGAGCCAAAGTAGTATTACGTCGTCCACTTATATGAAACTCTGTGTTTAAAAACGGATATAATAAGTTGTTGGTTTTCTGGTTTGGTTTGATTTCCTGATTTAGGGATATAATAAAATGGTTGTGTTTGAATTGGAGACAAAAAATCGTTGTGTTGGCGTGACAACCACGTTTGGTTTGCAGCCACAACGAGTAGCCGGATCTGAGCTAAGGGTTGGAACTAGGGTTGTACCGGTGATTATCGACTTTAAATTCCTCGCGCAACGCGCGAGGTTGAATTCAACCAGTTAACATTAACATATTAACATATATCAATAATAAACACATTTCAATTCGGATATGAAACTTGCAGAATTTCCATGATGTACGTGACGTTAGGTGGGAGGACAGTGAACCACGTTACCATGGCATCAGCTGACACGTGGCAGAAGGCAAGTCCAAGTGGCATTGCTTACTAAACAAACGCATTGTTGATAGGAAAGTATTCAATTAAAATATATAAGAATGGAAATTGCAGCTAGAAAATCAGACTTGATACATATAATGATGAATAAATAAGAGTATAAGTGATATGCTTAATATTATAACTAAAATTCTAAATTAATTAATATACACCAATAATATACAAACTCATAGATAAAACAATTGTGGATAAAGATCGATGAAGCAAGAATCTAAATTATGATTATGTGGTGGATTTTATAGCATAAAATGTGATTTGCATAATCATGACTAAACACGAGCACAAGTTGTACTTTCTTTCAACAAATTATAAAATATCTTACTTTCAAAGAAACTTCCCACACAAATGCTTTTGCTCATTATTTTATTAAATTTTAAAGAAGTTAATCAGGAAATTCGGATCGTTTACATAAGTGTATAGCATAATTTTACATAAAAATAGAAGGATTTAAACCAAGTGTCTTCAACTATATTGTCAAATGTCAACTGCTTAGTCGAACGAACAAGACGTTAAAATTTGGCTGAGATCTTGTGTCTAACAGGTTCTCTTTAAACAGTTCCTTATTTGAAAAGAAAATTATTTTCCTTTTGACTTGTGTATGGTATATTATAAATTTTTGTAAAAACTTTGATTTTTATTACTAAACTTACAATTTTAAATTTGTGAACATTTTGATTTGCTAAGTATTATATTTTTTTTGAGCTTTAGTTTGTCAATACTCAATAATAATAACCTTAAGACCTATCCACTGTTGAAAAAGATTTGTCTAGTGGTTATATGGTTTATGCATGTTTGATGGTAACTTCTATATATCGAAGCGGTTTTGTGATTGTTGAATACGCACTTTTGACGGTCAATACATGGCACTTAGGCTATATAATTCGCTAACCCAAATAATAATCTATGGAGCCAAACATGATAATATACAAAAGTAAACAAGTAGACCGAAGTATTCAAAGAGGGGGCAAAGTCTTACCACAAAAATTTATAAAAAAAGTTGCATGTTCAGTAGCACCCAGAACCACAGGCAAAACAACACAAAATCTGTACTTGCAGAAGACACAGGATCTAAAAACCACCCTATTATCATCAGTCATCACCGTCCATGTGCAATTTCTTTAACCATTTATTTGTCTGCAAGATTCCTATGGATGATCTATTGCATACTCTGATGGATTTGTTTATGAAGAAGCATGTACATGATCTGGATGAACAACTTGTATGCATATATGCACATGTGTGATGTATGCATGCTTGAATATTAAAATAATGTCAATGATGAAGTTGTAGTGTATACACAAGCCTGTGGTTGTTACAATATATTTTTTCAAGTTAGCCTTAACTACTCTAATGTTGACAGTTTAAGGGGTGGCTTCAAGAAAATATTCAACTAATAGAAAATTCTACCAGTCGAACAGAGGGGTTTCAGTTGAGAGCAAACGAGTATGTGATTCATTTGATGAATGTCAAATAGAAATGATTGAAACTTCAATGAACAGGATAGCAATTCACTTGATGAACACAAAAAACAGATTTACCCTTGTTCAGTTCCTGAACTTGGGAGCAAAATGTACTATAAATGTTGAAAGCTAAGCTATAAAAGTCGTTTTGTTTTGTTTTTCTTGCTAGTTATTTACCATATGCAACTATACATGGGAATTACTTCTATCTACGAATTAGTATAAAGTAGGGAGAAGCCAAAGATTAAAAAGAGCCGAGCCTATAGACAAGCACCAAGACAAGAAGGCCATTGCAGCCGACAGTTGATATCTGCTGCACAATTTTTGGCCACAAAAGAAGGCTTCAGCTTCTGTGATCATGAAATCAGCCACGCTGGCTGTCGAGCATGCTGCCGCTAGTGAAAGGAATGAAAGAACCTGTAATTGTTTTCAAACTAGTTACCATCAGACAGCCAAAGGAACGGTTTTTATTCATTTAACTAGCAAATCAGGACCGAAAAAAGTCAAAAACGTACCCAGTCTCCTATGACGATGATAAACACTATCTGTACTTGACGAGATGGGCGCTTTACAAACACAGAGAATGCATCAACCATTGCTAGTGTCAAACTCCACGGAATTGTTAAACCTTTAATTGTCACCAAGAAACTGAAACAAATACAGGAATTCAGTTATCATATATGCTTTGATACTTGAAGCTGCCCTATAATTCATAAACACCTTAACTCATTCAAGAAACCCCATTTTCCAAAACTAACATCAAGAATCCTAAAGTCAGCATAATAAAGGAATGAACAATCATACTACTAACAACGCAGGGTGATCAAATATGCAGCTTTTCATATATTCCAATTCCTAAAAGGCATCACTATAAACTATTATAAACCTTCAAAGAGAATGACAGAATGGTTAAGTACTCGAGTACATTTAGTAAAGATCTCATATATGATTATATAAATCCAATTTCCATTGGTTTTCTGTCTTTTAATCTGCAAGACCACTTTCGTAGCAGAGTATTGACGGGTCCAATGATTTTCCGGTAAAAGATTCTCACGGTTCCCAAGAAACCAAAAATATTCAATTTCATAAGTTTTGGTTCAGTAATGAGGAAGCAGGTGACAGATAGCTGGGTGTTTCCCAACATGAAACAACTAAAAATCTGACTACAGCATGTGTGTTCACCATCAAAAAAATACCCAATTTGGAATTTTGTCATCCTGACCTAATTACAACAACTAATACACCTTTCGAGTAATCACAATCCCCAAAACAACACGATCACCTATAATCACTCCTCCTAACACCAACCACCTTCAAAAACTCACATCACTAACAACTAACAACTCCATCAACAATTGAAGGTACTAACTAAACACCCTTAATCGAATTAGGGGAAGAAAGATTAGTACCAAAAAGATGTATAGGCGTAGAATTCAACACCGACACACATGAAGAGGAGTGAAGCGACGGAGAAGACGGCCTGCCCCAATCGCAGTGCTAAACTGGCACTGGTGCCGATTGCACCTGGGAATTCTTCTTCCATCAATTGAATGATAGTGATGTTGGAATCAGAGAGTCACAATTGAGTGATTGAATTTTGGATTGAAGTGTGATTGTCGGTGGTTTAGGGGATGATGATCAAGATTCATGGCGATTGGCAATCGTGCGTACAAGCCATTCCACGTTTCTTTAATTCGGAAGTTACGACGTCGGATCGAAAGAGACGATGGAGGCCGGGTTAATCGTTTGACCTCTTTAATGTCGGTTTTTCATTTTCATATATTAAATAATATGTAGTCTTAAAATAGCTTCGTGTGATAAATGATGTATACAAACAAGTGGTTGTGCACTTGTGCTTTTAAATTATGTTGATTATTATTTATATATAGTTTTTTTTTGTAATAGAAGTTCTTTTTGTAAATGTATGCTTAATTTATTTTTGGGTAATTTAGTTTGATAATTTATAGTTATAGATCAATCTTAATTACACGCTTAACTTCATTTTATTACTAAAGTTAACATTGGTATCATAATCAGCAGAAAACTTACACTTAATCTCTACTCGATTTCACTTGCATTAGTAACTGTGAACAATATAGGAAAATGTACAAGCAAAATCGAGGGTAAATTTATGATGATTAGGATTGACCTTGATTGCGAAAATGAAAGTTAGAAAAATGTTACTGATTAAACTACCAGTATGGATAATTATTGACCAGGTGTTTATATAGTTTAGTTATTATAATCTAATTTTGTATAACAATTAGATTTGTAATTTTATAGATGTTTTAAAATATTTAAGCAACAACATTGACCCCTGAAATGTGAATTTGTTTATAAATTTCCAAGCCCATCTTTTATAAATATAGAAAATTTATAGAAATAAACTAGCAAATGTTTGTACCACAATATATATGAAAAACAAAAATTCCAACACCATACATATCCAAATTCATAATGTATTATTTTGAGCATTTCTATTTTGGACGTTTGATATGCATCCAAAGTCGTAATGTCTTATATTGACCATTTCTATTTTGGACGTTTATTTCCTTTAAATCATGTGGTTTTTATCACATCAAATCACTACAATAATTAGAATTATTATATGATAATCAGTAATGTTATTATATTTTCATTTTCATCGATCATTTAACATGTGTCAAACCTTTCGTTTAAAGGACTAGCAATGTCTCAAGTGTCAAGTTGTATATAGCCGGGGTTGTGGCTTCTAGGACGATGAATTTAAGTAGGCGTGAGTGTACACATAACGCCTATTCGCAATACCTCATCGCTTATTTTTTGTTTATTAATTGGCTTGATACCATGTGGCGGTAACAGATACTAACACATTGCATTTATCATCTAGAACCATCTTGAAAACGCCCTGCCAAGAAACAGCGACACGAGCTATAGGCTCTCGAGTAATTAGAGGCCGAGACATGTTATAATGTAGGTCATAGGACCGGTTAATGATAATTGAACATTCATTAATTATAAGTGTTCTTGATAATATACAAGCAAGAATATGTCGATAGCTCGCGGTTGTCAGACCTGATAAACAACAAATACATGAATGCTAAACCCGAACATCTAATACTTACTCCAATTGGGCATACCAAACACCCTGAATTTTCACATCCTTAGGAGCCTTGGCCCCGAGATCAGTATCTGAAGGCTGAATGCTCTCAAACACACCAATCACCTCACCTGTTTCGGGCTTGCTAGAGGTCACACTCAAGGTGATCTTTCCTGTCCCTGAAGCCGAGTTCTTTATGTTTTCTTTAGTGAGCTCCTCTTCGTCTCCTCTCCCGCCAGCTGGCAGAGCCACGGCATTGTCATAACCGGTAGAACCACCTCTGCCCTTTGGGTCAAGAAACGACGAGCCTCTGTATGATGGCACTAGAAATTCTCCACCAAAGCTCTCTGGTTTACCGGAGGCCACAAGTTGTTTGATTGTAAAGAGGAATGGCACGCGCTCACCTCCTGGAAGCTGAACAGTCACAGCAGCGTAGTCGATTCCATCTTTTTCCTCGAACTTGATGGTTCCGTCAGGGGAGACTTCCAAGGGACCCTCGATCTCATCAAGGGTGTAGGTCAAACGGGTCATGAGTTTGGTCTTTTGGAACTCAGGTGCAGAGTTCTTGCTGATACCCTCGGCTTTGACTGTGAAAGATGTGGGTTCCAAACAGAACTTTTTGGCGTTGTATTTGCCTGGCTTGACCGCGAACCCATCTACCCCTCCTTCAATGGTTGGGCATTGGTTAGCTGTTCCGGTTCCTTTAACTTCCATGTATGTCTTACTTTGAATTTCATCATAAGTTAGCCTTTTCGGACTTCCTTCAGCACTTGCTCCCTGATTTATATTCAAATCCATCATTATCAACTCATCCCAAAAACGATCACATATACATGAGTTCACACAATCCATAAACTAAATTACAGTTATCAAATAAGCAATCTTTATGATGCAGCATAACCACAGCTCAGATCATCCAACTCCTCAACAAAATTTATCAAAAACAAGATAAAAAAGAACCATCCTTTATTGTTTGTTTGAAACTGGTGCAAGCCATCTGATCTATAGCAAGAATTAACCGATAATTGTTGATTCAGGCCACAAATCGAACACAAAAAACACACGAACAGTAGACTTGTGTTTACCGCTTAAACTTACTCTCTCTTTTTCTTACTTATAAAGACTCTTGCAAAGGGAAAAACCTACCTAACTAGCCCACTACCCATGATCTAGACACACTCAATTGCTAACTAGTAATTAAACTATTAAACTTCCTACTGATTCATACCCATTGACCCGATCAAGATTAATCCCTACAATAATCATCAGGGTAGCACTGCTACTTTGCACTGATATGCTCACTTAGGCAAAACAACAAACAGTTGGCATACTAAAAATCAACACTAGTATTTCTATACCCACTTAGGCAAATCAACAAACAGTCGGAATACTAACATCAATACACGAATAGATGATCCCAGATACACAGTAAAGTTCACTCAGGCAATTCAACAAACAGTTGGAGTGCAAGAACATACCGAGACAACAAGAGCAGAAGTTGCAAGAGCAAAACCAGCGATCTTTGCAGCATCAGTACACTTCTGAGCAAAGTCCTTAAGATCAGCCTGAAGAGAGCAAGAAACCCTAGCTCCGGTGGATTCAACACCAAAGGCTTTGCAGATGCTCGGAGAAGACTTGAGGTTCACTCTGCCGGAGACACCAACCTTTGTGGGTGTCATGAATGTCGCTGCTGCTTGTAAAGAAGCTGCCATTGGTGCTTCTGCAATACCCAATGGTGGTGATTAGGGGGAAATTGGGGGTTGAAGATTTGAAGGAGGATGGAGGTTTTGTATGGTTAAAGGGTTTGATGGAGATAAGCAGATAGGATAAGGTGTTATTTCATTGGCTGATGTTATGTCTGTATGGGGTTTGTGTCGTGCCACGTGGCACAGGATCAAAATACTTCACTGTCATTTGACACATGGGATGATGAGTGTTTTAAACTTTTAATCAACAACCCAATATTTAAATTTTAAAACTTATAGAAAAAGGAAAGCAAATAAATTGTGATGGATTAGAAAAACAAAATTACATAGTTATAAGGTACTTGTACTATATTTACCTAGGGAGGGATCAAATTAAAACTTATTTTTTTATGATAACTGTAAGAATTAATTTCAGCTACTAGTTTTCAATAGCAAAATTGTAATTAAAAAAATATATTATAAAATATTATAAATCGGAAAATAACATAAAAAAATAAAACTATAAAAATGTTTCTTTCATTTCCCTTTTTCATAAAAATTATAAAAAATAAAAAAAACTTGTTTTTTTATGAAATTCATTTTACATATGTGTAATAATGGAGTTACACATGTATAAATCCGATATTACACATGTGTATAATCAGATTTACACATGTGTAAATAACAGTTGGATAATTTTATTAAAAAAAGTATATCAATATGGTAGGCGTTGAAAAGATAAAAAATACTGAAATTAATGGTGGATTTTTTTGAAAAAATAATATCGTGAAAAAATGAACGTTTTAAAAAAGGGTGAAATTGGCATGTGACTTGCATGTGACTAAAATGTGTGGTTGATATTGGTTCCTAAAGTTCTCACAGAAAAAAATGGTTCTCAAGATAACCCTACCCTATTTAGCTAAACTTAACTAAAAGATAAAGCTTAAACTTAACGACGAAAAAGAAAAGAAAATAAACATTTGCTAGTGGACAAAATAAGTCTATGCAGTTGTATAGGAGATTTGTATACAGTGTCGAATCAAACGCAAAGCTAGTAAAACTCTAGATTTACTTTTATAAAGTAGGTTCATGTGTGTAAAAAATTTAGCTGGACTAGACACTTTTTTAATTTAGTTGGGTCTCTAATCTAATAAACCTCACAATGAAATTGTACATTTTATTAATTTAGTTGGGTCTTCAATCCAACGAATTTGCATCATATAAAGCTAGAAAAATAATTTTAATCTAAACATGTATAAATAGACAATATATAATTTTTTTAAAAATATATCTCCGTCAACTATAAACTATTAGTTTATTATTGTTGGTCTCAAACCCGAATAAAAAGAAAGGGTTTTGATTATGAAAATTTATGAAGAGTCCTCATTTTTTTAACTTGATTAAGGCCCCAATAAAATTTAGTCGGCCGTATCTGTACATGATGCTTAATAAATGTTTAGGGTTTTAATATATAAGTAATTGTATATAAAACATTCAGGAAATAAAATTTTCAAGAATGTTTTTAGTTGTAGTTTAAGCATATTAACTATTATATCAAAAAGTATGTGACACCATACAGGAATGAGCATTTTTATCAAGTACCGGAACCGTACCAGTACAATATCAAAATGGTACCGATCGAATACTATTAATACCCTCGGTATATTGTCTTTTCAAGTTTTTGATATTATCGTATCGGTATCATTTGGTTTTAGTATATTTTATGGTATTTTCAATGGTCATGGTACCGAACTAACAAAATTAATATGGTACTCATTTTATACTTTCACTTGTTTTTTTATCATTATATTTTGGTACGATGTCGATATGGTATCGATCTCATTTCTAATATTGTATATTCTTAGAGGATGACATCTATAACCAAGTTGACTAGGACTATTACTTATAACACAATTTGCAATGTCAATGGCATCGACACCGGTCAAAACCCTTTTAATTTTTAGAAATTAAAGTCTTACAAGGGTTAAGATCATTTGAGAACTAATAAATATCTTAAGAATCGTGAGAACTAACATCAATAGGTCAGATTTTTTAGAATTTTATACTGTTTATTTGTAGTTGTGTATGTTTATATACGTTAAAATTCATAAAAATAACATAAAACCAATCAAACTAATGATTGCGTATGTTTTTAAAAGTTTTATTTGTTTAGCTACATATGTGTAGATAGTATAATATACGTATTACTTACACATGTGTAGACTACAAATTTGTTTATTGGTTTTTTTACATTAAGAGAGACGACCAAATATTATATTTCAATGATTATCATAAAAAATTGTGATGATGAGAGTTGTTGTAGTTTTGAGTATATTATGAGTTATCTAAACCCTACACGTACATTATATATGTTCTTAGGATCGCATGACTGTTATCTAACCTTACAATGTCTTCCACCCATCTGCCTCAGTCTTCTTTCTTTGTTTTTTAATGTTTTGCATTTTCAATGTTTTTTTAATTCTCTCATATATTTTTATAAATTTTTTACTTTTACGGACCAATTTATTTTAATTTAAATTCTATTATGTACGTATTTTCTGTTGTGTTTATATTTATCAACGTTTAGAAATGTAACTTTTTTACAGTTTTGCTTTTATTATATAAGGCCGCAAGTCAGGGGTTTATATCAAGGACTTTTTTATTTAAAGTTTTGAATATCATCAAAGCTCACGTTGTAAAATGTAAGAAATCAGCGTACTTTTTCTTATAAGTGTTACGACATTAATTTTTCCCACAATTTTAACAAACCTAGTTATGTTTTCGCCGCAAAGCATAAAGCATAATACTAGTTTAACACAAATAGTACATTTCGTGATCTAGTGCCCTTAGTCGCTTGTTTATGTTATTAGCAAGTAAAGGTTCGCTTGTTTATGGAATGTAATGTCTTGTACCAATAATGATGTTTACATGTGTTCTTTGGTGTTACAGGTTCCAACCAAAAAATCAAGTGATTATATCAATATTCATTATTCAATAATGAGATGCATGAAACCGCGCATATATATCCATTTCAGGTTAATGTGTGACAATACAAATGTGCCTACTATTTGCTAATGGCATATATCCTTCTTGGTTTATTTTTTTAAAATATTTTGCTTGACCAAACGAAAAGAAAAAATAAAACTCAAAAGATGCTAGAAAAGATGTTGAGAGAACATTTGGTGTTTCAAAAGCTACATGTGGTATAATTCGATGCCCAGCATGAGCTATGAAACACGGGAATATATAATGTGGCCTATGCTTTATTATATTGCAAAATATGAACCTAAAAGATGACGAGAATGTGATCTTATCAGCGCACATAAGCAATGTCATGTGCTAGTTGCAATATCAAGACACATAATTTTTACTTCAATATGATCTTTTAGAAAACATTGAGCCTTTCAAATTTTTATATCACGGATTAGAAGTTAATTCTAATATTTTATGTGTTTTTAGTTATTTAATATTTTTAAATATGAAGTATTTTTTTCTGTAAAAATTAACTCCAACTTACTAACATCATTAGTTTTTCTGTTAAATAAAAGAGACTTTTAGACCTTTTACACGTAAAGACTAATCATGTAATGCACTCAAAGTAATAAATATACTAGATGTGTGATTCGACTAAATTTACATAATTTACCCAACCCAACCAACCCTCCCCTCCCCCTCCAACCACCACCACCCGCCTCTACCTTTACCACCATCGCACATCAACCAATTATCTCCATCACCATGCAACCATAATCATTTATCATCATCTGAAAATGACCATCAGCGCCCACTTAATGGCTTTGTTTTAGATCGAATTAACAGAAGCAGTTGTGGAGTTCGGGAGATGTAGCGAGGGTGGTGATGGTGACGATTCACGGATCAATTAATTTGGTTCGATTTGATAGAGGTAGTGTGGTGGTGGTGGGTTCTTGGTGACAGAATAGAGATGGTAGAGAGGTGGTGGTGGTGAACTTAATTTATCCATTAAAAATAAGAGTAAACTTTGCCTTAGATTCATGAGCTTTTGTTCAAACAATGGTTTTCATTCAATGTTTTTATATTTTGGTTTCATATTTTGTGGTTTGTAATCCGTCTCAATTACATCCAGCCCGCTAATATGTTAAATAACTTTGTTAATCACAAAGGTATTTTAGTCATTTAACTAATAGAGGCTAACAATGTTATTCAATCAAACTTTTTTATACAATTTAAAAAATTACCTTCATCTTCATCTTCCACACACATGACACCATCAATCACTCATCTTCATCTTTTAGCGTAACCAACACCACAATGTTTTCAAATTTTAATTAGTGGTTTATTAATTTATTTAAAAGTGTTGAGGGTACAAGTTCTTTGAAAAAGAAGTGTCCCTCCATTGTAGTAGAGGAGTAATAAGATGACAATCAAGTGAGGTTGAAAGTTTATGAAGACCAAAAAAGAAAATGTCCCTACATATTTGCAGTAAATTAGAAGTTTAAAAGATGTCTAATAAGCTTTATACTTGAGTTAACTTTTACATCTTTTAAGCAATATTTTGGTAAAATCGTTTGTTAATCTTTGTAAAATTAAAGTTGAATAATTAATACTGTGGGAGTTATATTAAACAAGAGACCATTATTATTATTATTTTTATTTTTGAACGACAACAATAGACCATTGATAAAAGTAAATATTTATATACTAGCTTTAGTAAACCCGTGTATTACACGGTTTAAATAAATAAAATATTAATATAATAAATTTATTAATTAAACAATGATATTTAAGATATGATATGACTGAAATAAAAAAAACGGTAATATCAACTTTTTAAAATTGTATTTTTAAATTTCTTTTATTGAAAATAAATATTTTATTTTAAAACAAACCGTATTAAAAATGTCATTTTTAAAAGTTTTCTTATTACAACTCCCAAATTTGATAATTTAAAATTATCAATTTATTTAGATATAACCTTAATAAAAAGATTTCTCTCTTGATTTACTAATTATTAAAAAGTATTAAAATAATATTATTAGTAATTAAGGTAATTATTTAATAGGAGAGAGAGGCGGGAAAATTTTGATGAGAATGATTGTGGTGCTGACACGTGTCATCTCATTGATTGTGGTGCTGACACGTGGCACCACATTTACCTTTTTATTAGAATAGTAAGATTTAAACGAATTTAATACTGATTTCGTTATGTGTTTATAAAAGTAAATAAGTATTTATATATTTTAAACAGATTTAATGCTGATTTCGTTATGTATTTATATTAATTATAACCCAATAAATAAGTATTTTGAATACATATTGGCTGCTCAAATAAATGTAAAGGTTTAACGGTTTAACAAATAAACACTTTAAACTAAACATATTTAGTTGGGATCTTTTTTTAAATTCCTCAACTTTAACAAATGAAGTAAAAAACAAATGTAGCATAATAACCCGAAATAAAAGCTAAAAAGAACGTACATGTTGATTGTAGCCTTTGGTGGACCTTTATGGAAAGTCAAAACGACTTTAGAAAACGCGTAGATAAAAAGGTAAAAAACTATTTAAGATATGAATATCTCACCTAATGTTTCTTATTATCCATGAGATGTTTATTGATTTTTATTAATTCATTATCACTTCTTTCTTTCATCATCTTCCAAGCTTAATCACTGAAATAAAAGAAAAAGATAATTAAAGAAAAAAAGAAAAAGATGTAAAATAATATTGCGTTACAAATTAAATAAAAAAATTTATGTTTACCGATATATATCATATGAGGTTAGTACCACGTGTATTACACGGGTTGAATAAATAAAATATTTAAATAATTATTAATAAAAATTAGTGAATTATAAAATGCTTTTTGATATAATATATAATTAATATTAGGTACGAGTGATAAAATGATGATATCATTTTTCAAACTTTTGTTTAATTTTATTTTTGTTTTTTTCAAAAAAAATTAGTTTTTAAGCAAATTGTTTCAAAACAAACCTTTTTTAAAAAAAAGTATCACTTTTAATATTTTCTTTATTATAACTTTGAAAAGTAAAGAATTTTACTTTTTAAAAGCAATAGGTTTTAAAATATATTGTGTTTTTTAAAAGTTTGATATTTTTTTGAAAAACAATCTTATTTTTTTAAAAAAAATTCTTCACAAATTACATTTGTAGAGAGATCTCTTTTTTTAATTTAATAAACATACTTTTAATATACAAAAATTAAATAATATTATTTGTAGCTAATGTGATATTTATTAGGAGAGAGAAGCGAAAAAATAAAATTTAAGATCTCTAGAATTGTGACAAGTGGCATATAAAAAAACCTAAAAGTATCACTTTTAATATTTTCTTTATTATAACTTTGAAAATTAATTACTTTTGTTTCATAAAAAAATTACTTTTCTTAAAAGCAATAGGTTTTAAAATATATTGTGATTTTTAAAAGTTTGATTTCTTTTTGAAAAAAAATTCTTATTTTTTTAATTTTTTTTTACAAATTGCATTTGTAGAGAGATCTCTTTTTTTAATTTAATAAACATACTTTTAATATAAAAAATTAAATAATATTATTTGTAGTTAATGTGATATTTATTAGGAGAAAGAAGCGGAAAAATAAAATTTAAGATCTCTAGAATTGTGATAAGTGACATATAAAAAACATTATTTTATTAGTATTGATAGATATCATAGTTAAAGTGAAAATACAAGGGAAAATTACACACTCCCCCTTACAAACTTCATTAATTAACATATATATCCAACTTAAAATTTAAATTACATATTTCCTTTTGTAAAACTTAATTAATAACATATGTCTTATAATTGTGTTTACTTATTAATTACATATGTAATTCTCCCAAATAGAATTAGTTCATTGTAAATTCTTATAATTGTGTTTACTTATTTTCTTCAAATCTTTTTAAGTTATAAGAAGCTTAGAGGAAAAGAAATTTTTTTATTAAATCTTTCAATTCTTTTTAATGCATTGTACTTCTTTTTATCAAAAAAAAAAAATCTTAAACACACATCTTGTTCAACTTAATTACGCTTACTCTTCACAACCTCAAGAACACCAATTAGTAACGGCAATCTCATTGGATATGAACAATTGTTATAAAATCGTTATATACTTATCATGTAATTATACATGAGAATATGACCACTTGGACTTTTTTTATATATTTTATATTGACTATGATGTCTCTTGTGATTTACAGATTTCTCTAAAATTAGAATTGAAATTAAAAATTTTATCATTCAAAATCATGTTTGTTTATTTAATAGATGAAATTGAAAACTTTTCTTAAATTAATTGGAATTCTTTTTTACTTATAGAATCTTTCTACTCCAATAAAAGAGTAAAAGAGGAGGACACGTGACAATACCACATTATTCCTCAACAAATTTTTATGTTTCTTTCTCTTATTTTCCTCAACAAATATAGTTCCTATATTTACTTATAATATTATTTAATATCTTATAGACTAAAATAATTTTTATAAATTAAAAAAGTTCTTTTTATTAATATTATTTATAAAGATTAAATTTTTATAAAATAATTTTTTAAACACTAGTCTTTTAAAGATACAAGTATTTTAAATTTGATGTTTTTAAAAATAAAATTTTTATAAATAAAAATTAATTAAAATTAGGAGTTATAACAATGATCTTTTTAAAAACTGTTTATTTTGAAACAAAATGTTTAGTTTATTTAATAAAAAAGTTTAAACAATTAATATTATTGTTTTATTACTTATATTATTACTCATACGTAATTTCAATTATATTTTATCTATGTTATCTTAGATTATCATTTTATAATTAATAACTTTTATTTTATTTAATATTTTATATATTCAACCCGTGTTATACATAGATTTATTAAATCTAGTGTTTAATAACCCAATAAAATATTCAAAATTAACATTACAATTCAACTCAAATATCACAACCAAACACTTAATTAATTTTAACAACATTTCATTCAAATTTTAAATCCACTTCCTTAACCAAACATTTTGTGAGCCAAACGGCCCATTATACTTTCTATTAATCATCCCCTATTTGTTTACTCCATGAGAATTTAATCTCAGTAATTGGTCTGATAGAAGTCACGGATCAAATGATTTGGTGAATTGCTATCATAATCTTACCGAATATATGAAATAAAAAACAGTTAAAAGATAAAAACCAAAGAGAACATAGCATTAAAAACTCATTAATAATTTTTGAAACAAAATTCAACGAAAATGACATAAAACATCTTCAAACAAAATTTATTAAAAAGCAAGTGGCTCAAAAGTGCTTGAAAAATAATCACAGTAATCCCTCATTGTTGTAATATATGAGAGAGATCATATTCATCATCATTGCCACTTTTCAACCTCCGTTTCATCTTCTCTTTCAAATCAAACCATAATAACTCCATCAAATTTCAAAAATCAATCATAACCACATCGTCCAAATCATAATAGACAAAAAACAATAAACAAACGATAAATATAAGATTCAGAATGAGTAGGAGGTTATTTGATCAATCACTTAGCATTATTCATGCTTCAGAAGACATAATCAAATAATTTCATCATCATTACGCTCACTTCATCGATTTCAGATCAATCATTACTCAAATAATAACAAATACATCAAATCGAAAACGATAAAAAACGACGAAGATCTAGTGTAGGGTTTCTCTCAGACAAATGCCTCGATTTGTCGTCATGATGTTTATAAGAATGGATAATCAGACTCGTCATCATGAATTAATCGTCATAGAGAAACACTAACAACATCATTCCCCTTTAAAATCGTTAAAAAAAACATCAACAAAATCAAATGATTGAGGTCATTATTAAAGTTGATCGACAACAAATAATACCTGTGCTGCAACAAGATGAAATCAATTGAGAGAGACTTAATGATTCGAGCAGATGACGTTCATTTTATAGGGGCCAAAGTGCCTTTTAGACCTTTAGCTGCTACACTACACTTTTTCCATTTTAGGGTTGGCTTTTGCCTTTAGGGCATCATTGAGCTACGGCCTACGTCGTTTTAATATGGGCCTCAGTATGGAGCCCAATAACTTTGTTTTCTGTTTGGGCTTTCTCATGTAAAAAGTTTACTAGTCTTTATCATCTTATGGGCCTGCGTATGGGCTCCAATCCATCTGTTTCTTGAAGTTTTATAAAGGGTACGAATCGATAACGAAATTCTACTTTCCAACGTTGAATAGACTCTTTTTTATGTTGAGTAGTTTACAACCTTTTTATCAATGTGTTTTACGTCAAATTTGGATTTAGTTCATGGGTCACTGTTGGTTTTGTAAGTGGTCTCTAGACTTGACGAAATTCTCTTACCCCAACGATTCTCTGGTAGTGATTACCACCGCAGGTACCGATTACCACCAACACAACACTAGCTTGTCGGTACTCTTTGTTGATGTCAAAGTCAAAAGCGCTTATTTCCACACATATATGTAGGTACACTGTTTATAGAACTTTTGTGAATCTATGTGTATGTTACAAAAGTTTTTAAGTGCCTTTCACATATGTAGGTATCATGTTATTTTAGAGTTTTAATGGGTCTACATGTGCAGCATAAAAAACTTCAGATTTTTTCAACCTACACAAATGCATTTGTAATTGACATAGTACATGCATATGTCTAGCCATGTAGGTAACAGAAAACACATGGTATGTACATGTGTAGGTAAAAAAAACATATAGTATACACATGAGTAACAAAAAGCTCATAGTATGCATAACAAGAAAAATAAATGTTTATACACGTTTAGGTAACAAAAAATTGAATGTTTACACTAGTGTGTGTAACAAAAGCAGACGTTAGAAACCTACATAAACTGAAGACATAATTCAAATCTGTATTTACATGTGTATTAAACATATGTATACCATCTGTATCTAACAAAAATAGATGTAACACATGCTGACATGCATGTTTAAACTATTGAAGATTAGATGGGTTTTTTTCTTCTACCTATACATATGCATTATAGAAAATAGAAACAGTTAAAAAAACACAAAACAGAGATGAACATTGAAAATTTTGACCCAAATCAAGAGAAAATTGAGAAGCAAAGACAAATATATAATTTGATAATGTAACTATTTCAGGGCTAAAAAACAGAGAGAATATTAAGAAAATAAGGTTTAGATTTTATTTATTTGGTTTTTCTAAAATGTCTTTTAAACCTAATAAATTAGCCTTAAATTTATATATTATTACTATACTATAAAAGTATTAAAGAGCTCTTCAAGTTCTAAATTAGTAAATTCTAATATATTAAGAAATCTAGATAATCCCTCCCTGGTTGCATAATTATCGCATTTACATCACAAACAGCCGAAATGTCTTTACTACCCATGAATAAGAAAGAAAATTGATATGACAATAATCACCTTCAAGGCTCTTTCGGAGTAGTAAACCCTGAAAGCTGAATAGATCAAGCACTGCCACCATTATCAGCAGACGGATCAGATGTCAGCTTTTTAGCCACTGGTTCAACTGAAGTCACAGAGACTCGCTTCACTCCCCTCCCCACCACTCCAAGATGTGTTACCCCAGAATCACCATTTGTGTGAGCTGTTGAAACTGTAGGTGACTCAAATCCAGAACTGTTAGCCATACCAATGCGTGAAGAAGTCGATCCTTCACCACCACCAGAAGTTTGACTACCTTTCTCCTTGGCCGCCATCCTTCCCAGTATATCAGACAGTAAAGTAGATGAATTTGACACGGTCTGCTGAAGATCTTCAAGCTGCATTTTTTACAGTAATTATGCATAAATCTAACACCATATTAAGAAAAGAATAGGTATGTGGTAAGATTTATAGCTTGCCTTCTTTTCAAGTTCATTAGAAAGACCGGTAAGAATCTCAATTTCTTTTTCTTTATCAGCAACAGAATCAGTAGTTTGTGAAGCACTGGAAGATTGTCGGTTAAGAAAGGCTGCTGACTCAGCATTGCCAGATGATGTCGAACCAGATGATCTCTCTATTTCGTTTTTGAGTCGCTGCAAACGGGACTTGCAAACTGAAATAGCCTTTTGACAATATGGGATTGCTTCCTCACCCTTTGAACCAATTTCTAGACATAAACATATCCTGAAATTTCTATAGTTGTCATGTTAAGGAAACAAAACATCAGAAATAGAGGTTTAAAACTAGAAGACAACTTCGGAATTATAAATCATTGATCTTAAAAAAGGATACAGTTCAGCTATATGACGGCTGTCTGGTTCAGCTAGGCGTTCCAACATTGCTAACGCTTTCAAATAATCATTAAGGGAAGTATCGACATCCTCTACAAAAGGAAAACATAAGTATGCCTAGTAAATCGAGTAAATTCACAAGTTAACTAACTACCAAACTAAATGCAGTTTGAAATACATGCATACCTCTCTCCAAAGCTACCTCTGCTAAAGCTGAAAGAATGTCTACTTTCTCCATTGTGTCACCTGGTTCTTTTTCAGCAATTGCTCTTGCAACATCAAGCATTTTCCATGCCAAATCCAGGTCAGATTCATCCTCATCAGCATCACTTGCTTCATCTTCTTCCTGATCTTCATCGCCGCCATCTATCATCCCAAAAACAAGCACGTGATATCATCTGTATTGTCCATTACTTAAGAGAAACAAAAAAAAGTATGATAATTATCTTTATCCAGCAACTCAAAACCCAGTTTCGTCTCCGCTTACTACTGCATTGATCTAACTTAGACCCTCTAGAGTGCGGTAGAGATACTGCTTAGTGCTTACAAACACACATTTGAACTGTGCTACTTTATAATTTAAAATGTGTACTTTTAAATGTGTGTTTTTGCATATATATTGATATTTGGAAATATGCAATGTGTCTCCAGACTATCTAGGGTGTGAAGAAACAAGTTCATATTTAAAGTTTAAACTCGTAACTCATTAACTAACCACCTTCGGACACTTCTTGATAACTTGGCGTCCCTTCGTTAGCTTTACTCGAAACAGAAGCTTCCCCGCTTTCTGCACCCTTAGCAGAATCATGTTCAACACTCACCTCCTTCTTCGACACAGACCCTGAAACTAAAGGATCAGACTCTTCTTGAGCCTTGTACAGAAGAGCACAACCATATTTATAATACGATCTCACACATTCAGGCGCAAGCTCGCCGTAATGTGCAGCCCTGATCATGATGACACCAAAAAAAAAGCATCCTCAGTAACTCAAATCACAAATGCTGATCATTTCAAAATACAAATTATAATATACTTTCAAGTTTCAACCCATAACTTTTTCATGTTCACGCAGTAAATTTGCACTTCCTACTGAAATATAGAGTGGCTAATTAGGAATTATAACTTCTAAATATGTAATAAAAAGAAAAACAGATAAATCGATGGATTAAACTCCATGCTTAACTAAATCAAAACATCATTTGGTGTTAAGAAACCCTAACCTGATTTCTAGGGCACGACTGAAGCAATCAGTTGCTTCAACGTAATCTTCTTCTTTAACGGCCTTAGATCCTCTCTCCGTCAACTCTTCTGCGTACTCAAGTGACTTTTCTCTTTCTCCATCGGACGTCATACAAGAAGTTTCGACGGCATTATTGTTGTTGCAGGAAGACGATGTGCCACCCAAACCTGTCGAATCGATTGTTGCATCAACGGAAGCTTGCGTTTGATCGACGCTTGGTGGAAGATTTTGTGATGTTGGAGCTCCGGCAGCCATTGATGAAGGAACGATGGAAATGAAAACCCTTTGAATTGGGGGTAAATGGCGCTGTGTTCTTCAAGTTTTCACGAGTGCTTGAAAAGCCTTTGGCGGAAAACTGGAGAAGTGATGTCTATATTTTCTCATAAAGCGGGTCGGGTCGGGACTCTCGTGTCTATATCTTTAAGGCCATGGGTGTGATGTATAGCGGTACGGGTCGGTTTCGATTTGTTTTTTTGGTGTTGGTTTAGTTCGGTTATGAATGTGGTTCAGTTTAGTCGTAATATAATAATATGATTTGGTTTAGTTTTTTTGGATTTTGTTTCAATCAAAACCGAAACCTCTTAGGGTTATTTGGCATTATTTGAATCAACTTTATAATGGTTCAGATGTCTGAATAGTTCAACATTTAATAGTTCAGACTGTTTGTTTCACGAGCAAATGTTTGTATGGTTCAGACATTTGCCTCTGAATGGCTAAACATTATATTAATGCTGAATGGTTAAGAGGTCTAATGCTAAATGGTTAAAACCTTTTATTTGAATTGGTCAGACATTTGCATTTTAATAGTTAAACGATATACTAGTTCTCAATGTTTCAGACCTTTTCATGGTTCTACACTTAATAGTTCAGACATTTTATTGGTTCAGCACTTAATCATTCAAAAATAATCAAACAGTCCCTTAGCTGGTTTACCTCCCTAGAATTGGGCCTGATTATACGGTGTGTTTAAATGTTTCAATACTTGTATTAAAACATATCACACTATCAAAAGAATAAACCTGATACCGTAAAAACTAGAAACAACTGAAAAATGAACCGTTATAAACTTATAATAATATACCAGGCGTAGTTAGAGTAGTAGTGGGGAACTTGTGGCAGAGATTTGACGAAGAGCTAGGCATTCACCAGCCTTCAAACGCTGGTAACACAAATATTAAAAGTGCAATTGTGTGGGCCACCCTTCAATAGTAGCCGAACACGTGTCAATCCCTCTCACGATTCTAGCCTCAAATTAGAAGCTCAAAACCCTTTAAACTTTTATTCCCAAAATAGGAAAAACCAGAGCCAAAACTGTTTGTGGCTGAGATTCACCCAACCTCTCGACTCCCATTACTCACTCGGCTCTTATTCAACTTCTACCTCCTCCTCCTCCTTCGATTGATCCAACTGATTAGGGTTTAATCACCATTGCTGTTGATTCATGGAGTTATGGAGCTTCTCCTATGAGTTCTGTTCGTGCTGATCGTTTTTAAAGGTCAGATGGTGAGTATGCATCCTTTTGATTTCTGCTTCGATTCTAGGGTTTATGATTCCGCTTCTCGTATGTGCAGGTACTGATTAAAGCTGTTTTTTGTCCCTGTTTGCTTTTTATGTTGTGATTTGCAAAGGTTTTGGCATCAACGCGCTCATTTTGGTGAGGATTCTGCTATAACTAGTCACTAGTTACTGGTACTACTGTTTCTAGAATTTATTAGGAATTGCATTTGCTACCTACAACCATTGATATACTAACTAAGTCATTAGTTACTGGCTTACTGCTACTGTGCTACATACATTTTTGTGTATTTAAGTGGACTTGTGTTGCTGTTGTTGTCACATTTGTCGATTGTGTTTTGAACTAGTGTTATCTTATCAAGTTTTGTTGAATTCTACAACGGCTAAGCTGTTTGGATTTGGATTTGGATGCTACGAGGGGGCTTTTTGCATCCCCTACTTGTTCCACAGGAATTGAAGCAGTTGTCGTCGTCCCTTGCCTAGATGGACTCCTCCTCTGCCTATGGGGAAAACCTTAATCCCAAGGTCGTTTATTTGGTTTTCTTGAACCCAAAGTCATCAATCTCATGTATGAAATATGTAATTTAATTATAAGCATTGTTTTTCAGACAAGAAAACCTTATACAATAACGAAACAACGTGAAAAATGGACAGAGGAGGAGCACAATAGTTTTCTAGAAGCCCTGAAACTATATGGGCGAGCTTGGCAACGGATAGAAGGTTGGTACCAGGGGTTTTGACATTTTTTTTCATAGAATCTTACAATTCATTGTCTTTAGCATCTGAAAAAACTATATTCTTGCTTCAAGTATATGCAAATTACATGTATTTTTCACCCTAGGAGATGATTGAATGCCCATCCCTTTTTTTGTTGCTAATGCAGAACACATAGGAACTAAGACAGCAGTTCAAATCAGAAGTCACGCACAAAAGTTTTTTACAAAGGTCATTTAGTTTCTTTCACATATGTGTTTATCATCACTTTGCATCATAAGAGAATCTATTTGTTGCTAATGTTATCCACATACCTTCTTGTGCATTTGATATACATGTGATGTAAAAAAATTATTTCACATTTATATCCATATTTTATTTGCTCAAGACAAGCTACCAATATTGAGAGATGTTTTGTGTTATGGAATTTCATGAAGTGCCAACTTCGGTGAACAGTGACGATTGGTCAACTTAGGTGTAAATAACCTTAAGTGTTTACTCTAAGGCAACTTAGCTGGGGCGATGGCCAGCGAAATCTTAGGAATTTGCTAGCTTTGAATTCCTTCTCAACTTTTTGAACAATCTAGATAGAACACATTTAACTTCACTCTTCCAAAGTTGACCTCCTAGATGTTGCTCTAATGGAACGAAGGTTGAATGGTTATCTATGTTGATAATTGGTGGTCATGATTGGTGAACAAAATTAGAATTATGGGCTTGGCTCGTATGAAATTTTAGGCCTAGTTTTCCAGATCAGCTGTGTTAACTTGGGATATAAGTAGTTAATCCTAATTGACTACAATCTATAATCCACCTAACCTTGCACGTGCAAGGATACAAACCCACACCAGATTTGCTTGGGTAATCACCACTGCTACTAGGCTACAAGGCCATGCGTGGGAAGAAATTGGTGAATGCTGCAATAGAAGAGTGATGACATTTTGATATGTGGCGTGGATGTCGAATAAAATCTAGGATTACAAATTGTGGTGCATTATTCGATGCCACCGCTTCTGACTATGTTCTTTTTTTCTCCTAAGCCAAACATAAGGGGTGGATTCATTTGGAAGCAAGGGGGTTACTAGTTTTTTTTTGTTATATACTTGCTTTATGCTTTTCTTACTCACAATAATCAATCAAGGTTGCTTGGTGTTACCTTTGACTTCTAAGCTTGAGGTCACAGGTTCATCTCTTATTAGCACACTCCTGTACTTTAGTTTTCCCAAGTGCAAGGGCATCATGATTGGCTGGAAAGTTGTAATACTAGCTTTTGTTACTTCACAAAGTCTTATTTTAGTTCTGTAATTGTAAACTTCTGCTTCACCTACCTTTCTAGATTTGATTATCTGATTCTGTGTCTTTTGATGCTTTGGACCTCCTCCTACATATTCTACTCTTGTTTTTGTGCATATATATACATACATATATATATATATATATATATATATATTTCATTTGTTGATGAGTTTTTAACACCTGGTGGTATAAGAAAGAACCAGAACTCATCTATAATTTTGTAAGGTCTTCTCTTCATAGCAACTGCCTCACCAGCTTCCATGTTAAGCTGATTGCTTTAGCAGGTTAAAAAACTCATTAAATAGTTCTGTTAACTTCCGTATTTCTATAACAATATTAGCATGTGCCTGTACAAGTTGTAGATGGAAGTCAAACTGATATGTGGGGTTTTGTTTACTTTATTTTTCTTTCCATTGTAATAGTTGGAAAAGGAGGCTGTTGCTAAAGGAGTTCCTATAAGCCAAGCTCTTGACATAGAAATTCCTCCACCACGCCCTAAAAGGAAACCTAATTTTCCTTATCCTAGAAAAACCGACCTGAAAACTCGTACACAGGTGGCAGAAAAAGATGAGACACAAGCAACTGTTGTTTCTTCTTTACAAGTCATGGACCTGGAGAGAAAACCCCTCCCTGAGGTATACAGCCTTTATGTACATATTCCCTTGCTATATATCTGTACTAGTGGTTGTTCTTATTTTCCAGTTTCTTCCGACCAGAAAAGCAGCCACAAAGAAAAACTAGAAAATGCAAAAACCAGTGTGGAAGCTCAAAATGGTACTACTGAAGGCCCCCAAGAAGTTCCATGTGCATTCGCTTCCTCAGAAAATGAAAATGATGTACCAAAATCAAATCCAGATGTTTTTAGACATGAAGCAAATGCATCTTACATCAGCATTGAAGCCAGAAAGCATCAAGAACTGGATCAAGATGGAATCAAGCATACAAACATTACATCTAATGTCTCACTATTCGAGTGCTCACACCATGCGCATGAGAATATCATTCAAGGGCGATATTCTAATAAGCCTGTGAATTTAATAAATGATATTAATTGTGTGCAGACCTATCCGAGGCATGTTCCTGTACAACTTGTAGATGGAAGTCAAGAAAATACCACAAAAACTAGTGTTCCCCCAGATATTTCACTTCATGAATCAAAAGTTAATAACTCAAGAAATATTTTTGAACATCCCAACCCTAACCTATCAGTTAACACAGCAACAACAGCTGGAATTAATGGCCATCATAACAATGCTACCTTCCATCCCCTTTTCAACCCTTGTAGTGATAATCAAGAAAGCTACAGATCGTTTCTTCATTTTTCATCTACGATCTCTAGCCTCATTGTTTCATCTCTGCTACAAAATCCTGTAGCCCATGCAGCAGCAAGTTTTGCAGCTAAATTCTGGCATCCTGTGAATACAGAAGCCTCCTCTGCACATTTTATTTCAAGAGATCAGTTGAACCCTGCTGCTTCTACTCCTAGCATGGCAGCCATTGCTGCTGCTACAGTAGCAGCTGCAGCTGCATGGTGGTCAACTCACGGTCTGCTTCCTGTTTGTACTCCTTTTTACCAAGGGGGTTATTCTTGTACATTTGGAACACCCGTAGATGGTAATCTAGTCAACAGTGGAAGAGACAAGGCTCCTTCAGAAGGTGTCTTGCAAGATGAAAAGATGGATGCAGAGAAGGCTGAATCTGCTGAAGACTTGTCTTCATCAGAGGACTCTGAAAAAAAATTAAATACTGAAGTAGTTCCAGTTGATACCAATGAAGCGACACCAGTGGAGGAGCTCAATGATTCAAGCAAGTTGACTAATGTTAAAAAACAAGTTGACCGGTCATCTTCTGGTTCTAACACCATTTCAAGCAGTGAGATTGAGACAGATGCTTTAGAGAAGCATGTGAAAGAAATGGAAGAAAATAAGGGGACAGATGTTAAGGATTCTAACTCCCGTAGGGGTAGAAGCACTGTTACTCCAACTGATTCATGGAAGGAGGTTTCTGAAGAGGCAAGCTACTCTAATTTTTGTCTAGTCTTCTGTTTTTATTTTATCTTCTTGAAATTAGAAACAAATATGTAATGTAACCTGTATTTATTTATTTTTCACGCACAGGGACGGCTTGCTTTTCAAGCCCTTTTTTCTCGAGAAGTGCTGCCACAAAGCTTCTGTGATAGTCACACAATAACTGGAAAAGATCAACAGAACGTAGTAAGAAACAGCGAGCTGGACCTAAACAGCATGAGTCACGAACCAGGGGAGAGTAATAGTAGTGATTTTGCAGTCTTGAGAGGTGAGGAGGGTGTACCAAGAATGGGATTGGGTAGTGTGAAGGTGAATGTTCTATCATACCTGAGGTGTTCGGTTGAGGCTAATGAAAACAACAAGATTATGAGTGCATCATCTACGGGTGGCGGTCAGAATGATGAGAAAGATCCAAAGAGAATGTGTTTTGAAACAGAGGCATCAACTTAATTGATAGCAGAAGTGTGTGCTGTAGATTATGTTACCCTAGCCCTAGAACTCACGAAACTTGTCGTGTAGTTTGTGGGTGATATATGTTTTAGATTTTTTTCTCAAAATCCGTCATAGATTATGCTTCTTGTAACGAACTTAATTTTATTATTCCTCCAAACTCCTTTGGAGACTGGAAATTGTACTTTTGAAATTTGTATATTTTGAGCATCAACATTTAATAAAGTTCATAACCTGTATTGCTTTATAAACATCTTTCTTGTGGCCATCTATTTACAAAGGAAAATGATGTTTTACGATTTTCTGCTCAGTAGTTGTCTCCATCCATAGACGATCTATTGTTAACTAAAAATATATTGTAATGGTTGTGATGTTATTGGAGATGAAACAAAAAGATTTGGTATATGAAAGATCATAGTGTAGTCCATGAAAATGTCTAGTTGGTAGTTCTTGTTCCTAAGTTTAAGTTGACGTGATGTTAACAGGTATATGATGCTAGTTTACTTGAAGTAGTGCTTTGCTTTTTCTCCAGGTATGGCTTCTATCTAACAGTACAGTGTTTTGAAAATAATTTTCCATGAAGTTTTGGATATGCAGAAACTTCTTCTCAGTTGTAATTATGCTGAGAAAGCCCAGTTTCACCAGGTTCTAACCATTTGCTCTATCTCTCTCTTTCTGAAATGCA
The DNA here is from genome assembly GCA_025215565.1 of Flaveria ramosissima. Taxonomy (NCBI): domain Eukaryota; kingdom Viridiplantae; phylum Streptophyta; class Magnoliopsida; order Asterales; family Asteraceae; genus Flaveria; species Flaveria ramosissima. Next base: position 81,413,093 of record CM046035.1, read on the forward strand.
TAAATGTGATAGATAATTGTGTTAATGTATCCGTGTAGTTCTGTGGCCTCATACATAGCAGCAAACACCCTGATCCTGATAGCTTCATGAAAAAGTTCTATATGAGAATAGAGTTCATGTAACTGATGAAATGACTTGAGGTATTTACTATTTACTCACACTATGTCATTGAGGTACTGCAGTCAATTTAGATATCTTTTAAATAATCTTCAGTTTTTTCATGTGCACATGTCATTGTTGACTTCCCGGATCTAGTCTTGTATACAAGCAACTTACATGATTTGCCATATATCGTGCCTTATAAGGACCTTATTCACGATTGTCTTCCAATTTGTTTGAATTACGTTCTTCCTTTCGTCTGATAGTGTGATTTTTAGTTAAAACATGGTCAGAAGCCCTTACATTGTTTTCTGCCAAGTTCAAATTCAGAAGGTGAACTCTCTATGTTGTAAACAGCTGCAAGGTTTACATGATATTGATCGGGAATTGGGTTACAGGGTAAAGATAATAGTTTGAACTACGTGCGAGTCAGTTTTGTAAAGATATATCTCGACCCTATAATTGCATTGGGCCACAAAATACTTATTGATAATTCAAGAATTAACAGTGAGTTTTAGGCACAAAACTTTTGAGCAAGAACTCGGTATGTGAATTTTGGTTGCAAAAGATTTAGAAAAACCATTCTTAATCTCTTGACCAATACATTATATGTGTATGCACACACACACACAAACATAGTAATTGCCGGTACCTCTTCACGAAACGATGCAACGGTTCATGTAAAGTTGGTCAATTGTTACAGTTAACAACTCATTCATGCATGCCAAGTAAGGAGTAACCGTTTTAGTTGGAGTTTTATCAGAGTTAAGTCGTCATTGGTCTGGGTAAGATCTTATAGGAACTAATGTTTTTAACATTAACCATTTTGAAGTCTCTCACAATAAACCATTGACCTGATGCAACCTTAAGTGACTGGCTTTCACCAAAGTTGATGTTTTACCAAGTTCACATCAAAGTTCATTTCAACCTTTTAAGTCATGCCATTTGATGGGTCTAGGATTCATGTCAGTTTAGTTTAGATTGCACTGTGCACCTCCTAATTTGTAAGCGAGTTGTGTGCGCTGGTGAACACTTTACCTAAGCTGAGATTTATCTCAAATTTTAAGGTCATTCAGTGGGTATGAGAAATAGTTTTGATGATAAAAATTGTTATAAGTTATAACAAATACTTAGATATAGTTGTTATACTCTCATTATATAGGCAGGGTGTATAAACTTAGTAGATTGCCAAGTTTGTAAAAGTAGATTGTATCTGACTAGCTTGGAGACTTTACCAAGTAAGCTTTGGGAACTTCTACACTAACAATAAGGTCAATAAGAAGTTTCCAAGTGTAAGTTATATTAATCTATTAGTCGAAGCGAAATATGCAAATTTAGTGTTATAACAATGCATAATAAGGTGATGAGATCATGAAAAAGACGCATGTACAGTAGAAAATAAACACTCCTAATATGAATTCTAGTATGGGGGGTGACTTATATTGAAGTGTTAAGATAATAAATTGCTCAGTCTTAAACAAAGAAATCACAAGATGAAGGTAGATCTTAACCACATTAGCATATAAGTATATAACATTGTCCGTATCAGAACAAACCATGATTACTAGCATACAAACACATCAATGTATTGATTCAGTTAGATGACAACATGTTCGTTTTTATTTCTAGTATATTTCACTTAACATACAGATCTTCATTCTTAACCAATTAAATGAGAACACGGACACAAATTGTCTTTATGATCTCTTCCATTCAAATACAAATAAATTTAAGACCTTAAAATCTTTAATTTTACATTACAATATATAGTTTTATCACCGTTATAAAAAGAATGCTTACAGTGATTGGAGAACCAATGTTGGAACTATTTGACCTCTCACCAGGCCCACACGCGCGCGCGCGCACACACACACACACACACACACACACACACACACACACACATATATATATATATATATATATATAGGGGAGGGTTCCATTGAAAACCATGTTATAAATGAAAACCATGAAAACAAAGGGTTACATATATGTAAATACATGTTATAAAGTATACAACTAATAGTTACGTATATGTAGGGGTTATGTATATGTACGTACATGTTAACAAGTGTACAATTAAAAGTTACGTACATATAACTCATACAAGTTACGTATACGTAAGTCGTTTCGTCATCATTGTCATTCTTTGGAGTTTAAACTAAATAATATATAATGAATTCAGAAAATAAAGTTAAATTTTACTTAAATATACTTTAAACAATAAAAAGGTCGAATCAATTATAAATTATGTGATTGGGAAGTGGTGGTTTTCACGGTTTTCATTTATAAACATGGTTTTCATTTGATCTCTCCCCTATATATATACATATATATATATATATATATATATATATATATATATATATATATATATATATATATATATATATATTTGTTGTTAGAAGCATGGCATTAAGTTTTTCAATGGTTTTATGTGCACCTTCTTTGATGTCATATTGCACAATTGCACAAATGTATCCCTATGATTGATATATTGAATCTGTTGTTATCTGCAAGTGAAGATAAAAACGTAGAGCTTTTGTCACCTCTTAGGTTTTGAAGAACATAATTGAGATCGAAATTTTGTTGTATGTAAAATAAGTCCTCGTAGAAGGTCGTTCTTGGTCCCCTTTCTTGTGGATTGCTAACAAAACAACAGGAACAGTCTAGTTGGTTTGGTGCTTTTTGGATCCTTGAACTTGTCATTTACCGGATAGATCCTTCTGAAGTGAGAGAAAACCCTAAATGGTAATTGAGATGATGAATTTGAGATAGGGAAGGTTTAGGGCTTGGTAATCAATCATAATCAAACCCAAAGAATCATTTTCACTTACTTTATGTGATCGTCTAAGAACACCCTCAAGTTTTGGGCACTACAACTTTAGAGCAAGAACACAGGTTCCCTGCAAGTGTGTTTGCATGTGCATTCAATGGCAGATAATTCAGTTATGTATATGTAGATTGGGTGCACACCTTCTAAAGTGCAAGTTTAAAAGGAATCCACACTTTAACTGATGGTATAAGTCGTACATTATTTGAAGGCCATGCATAAATATTAAAAGAAATGTTTATACTGCAAAACAGGTCCTGATTTTAATTAGATGCTCAATATATGCATTTTACAAAAGTTCACCAGAGTAGTTGGAGGAATAAGAGAAGTAATTTCAATACATTCAGCATATCTGTGTTGCAACCACACACTACACAACAAAGTTTCACGAGGATTAAGACTGGGCTAACAACATAATATACAACACACAGTACCGTCCTGGAGCTAATCAAGTTAACGCCTCTGTTTCCAAACGCATTCTCTTTGGACCTTTCTTGTCATTCTCATTACCTGTAGATGCTGCTGCACTCACAATCTTGTTGCTTTCTTTAGCCTCAATTGAACACCTCTTGTATGGTTTGAATCCTGTACGCCGATGATGATTCAGCTTCACATTCCCCAATCCTGTACTCTCCACTGGTTCTTGGCTCATTCTGTTTAGGTCCAACTCACTGTTGTTGATCATATTCTGTTGATCCTTCTTTGCTACTGTATGAGTATCAGAGAAGCTTTGTGGCAGTACTTCCTTCGAGAAGAGTGCTTGAAAAGCAAGTCGCCCCTGTGAGTCAAACATAAACAAATACAGATTATATCACACGTCTGTTTCTAGTTTCCAGAAGTTATGATAAAAACACAGAGTCAAGATAGATTAAAGTTACTTGCCTCGTTAGAGACCTCCTTCCATGATTCATTTGGGGTAACAGTGCTTCTACCCCTACGTGAAATAGACTCCTTAACATCTGATGCTTTAGTTTTTTCTTTTTCTTTCCCATGCTTCTCTGAAACACTCATCTCAATTTCACTGCTAGAAGTGGTGTTAGAACCACAAGATGACCGGTCAACTTGTTTTCCAAGATTTTCCAACTTGCTTAGGTCAACCACTAGCGCCGTTTCATTGGTATCAACAGGACTGACTTCACTATTCAGTTTTTTTTCAGAGTCCTCGGATGAAGACAGATCAGCAGCAGATTCAGTCTTTTCTGCATCCATCTTCTCTTCTTGCAAGACACCTTCTGAAGGAGCCTTATCTCTTCCATTATTGGCTAGATTGTCGTCTATCGGTGCCCCAAATGTACAAAAATAACCACCTTGGTAAAAAGGGGCGCAAACAGGAAGCAGACCATGAGCTGACCACCATGCCGTTGCAGCTGCTACTGTAGCAGCAACAATGGCTGTTGTGCTAGGAGTAGTAGTCTCATTGTTCGACTGATCTCTTGACAAAGAACCTGCAGAGGAAGCTTCTGTATGCATAGGATGCCAGAACTTAGCTGCAACACTTGCTGCTGCATGGGCTGCAGGATTTTGCAGCAGAGATGACACAATGAGGCCATGGAGAAATGAACTGTAACTCTCTTGATTATCACTAAATGGATTGAAAAGAGGATGGAAGGTAGCACCGTTACGATGGCCACTAGTTGCAGATGCTGCTAATATGTTAGGGTTGGGGTGTTCATAAACTTCTCTTGAGTTATTAGCTTTTGATTCTTGAAATGACGTCTCTGGGGCAACACTAGTTTTAGCAGTAATTCCTTGATTTACATCTACAACTTGTACAGGAACATGCCTTGGGCAGGTTTGCACACCCTGTATATCAGCAATTAAATTACCAGAATTACCAGAATATGGACCTTGAAAGATATTTTCATGCAAAGGGTGTGAGCTCTCAAATAATGAGATGTTAGATGTGATATTTCTGTGCTTAATGCCATCTTGATTCAGTTCTTGATGCTTTCTAGTTTCAATGGTGACGTAAGATTCATTTGGTGTGGAATTTTCATTTTCTAAAGATAAGGATGCACATGGAACTTCTTGAGGGCCTTTAGTAGTACCATTTTCAACTTCCTCGGTTGTTTTTTCATTTTCTAGTTTCTCTTTTTGGCTGGTTTTCTGGTATGAAAGACACCAAATGAAGTAAGCACAAGTACACATAAATAAAAGCAAATATGTACATAAAAGTTGTATACCTCAGCGAGTGGTTCTCTGTCCAGGTCCAGCGATTGTAGAGAAGAAACTAAAGTTGTTTGTTTATCGTCTTTTTGTGCTAGCTGCGTATGAGTCTTCGGGTCGATTTTTCTAGGATAGGGATAATTTGGTTTCCTTTTAGGGCGTGGAGGAGGAATTTCCATGTCAATAGCTTGTCCAATTGGAATTCCTTTAGCAACAGCCTCCTTCTCCAACTATTAACAATAAGAAGGCATATATATTAAACATAACCCATATTAATTGGCATATATAAGGCACATATAAATCTATCAGTCCTAATACAATAAGTCTTACAATAAAGCTATACACTCACAATCTAAGCTCTAAGCAGGAATTAAAATTATTTAAAATAAAAAAGAAGTCTCTATGAAGTACAAATAGTATTACATGTCATGTTGAACTCAGAAAAATTTAAAAGTACGAGTATTTTTAAGACTTTGTGAGGTAACATTATTAGATATACACATACATACGGACACACACACATTTCTTTTACTATTGTTGGATGAACAAAGATCAAATCTCGCAACATTGGTAACTCATCTTGAGCAAATATATATGGTAACAGGTAAGAAATGATTTTTACAGCACAGCTATTTTGAATGCAGAGCATGGTATGTGGAAAACAAGCAGCAAACAACATATATAGAGAAGAATGCAATCTGTTATGGTGTATTTGAGACAAATAGCATTAACACATTACACATATGTGAAAGAAAGCAATGACCTTTGTAAAGAACTTCTGTGCATGACTTCTGATCTGTACTGCTGTCTTGGTTCCAATGTGTTCTGCATCAGCAATAAAAAAAGGGAGTCCCCAATTTAAGGTCGTAATACATACATAACATAAAAGAACATCAAACTGTCAACAAAATCATCATCCAGGTTGAAAATTAGATGTAACTAGCAGCTACATGAACCAATAAAAAAGTGTTTTAGAAATTAAGGCAAGGATTATAAGATCCAAGGTAAAAGAAAAGCATCAAAAACCCTTGGTACCAACCTTCTATCCGTTGCCAAGCTCGCCCATACAGTTTCAGGGCTTCTAAAAAACTATTATGCTCGTCTTCTGTCCATCGTTCACGTTGTTTTGTTATTGTATATGGTTTTCTTGTCTGGAATAAGTTTGATTTAACTTACAGAACACACATAACACACATGATTTCAGATACACAACCAATAATTAAACAGAATTAACCTTGATGTTGAGTTTTTCCCCAGAGGCAGAGGAGTTGGAGTCCATCCAGGGCCAATGAATGCTTCAAATCCCCACACAAAAGTCTTCTTTCATCCTCTTAGCTTTCAATTCCAAACACCAGAATAGCTTAACCGTAGCAATACTCAACTAAACCTGATAAACTAACACTAGTCCAAAAAAATAATAATAATAAATAAAATAATGAAAACTGTAACAAAAGCATAAGTCTGTCCATGGAGAAAGTCAATAATCAATCATCAACAGTCAACAATCATTCCAACATATTAACGGTCATAGCGAAGTTTTACTTCAATCATTAATAACACACATACTCTTCAACTATATGTAAGAACCTGAAACAGTAGAATCCAAAACGAGCTTGATGATGCCAAAACCTTTGTATATCACAACAAAGAGATAAAGGGGAACTTTAATCATTAGAACACCCTGCACCTGTAGCAAATCATAATCCCTACAATCGAAACAATAGATTAAAGTATACATACATACATACGTACTCGTCACATGTTGTAGTTCCGATCTCGAATCTGATCGAATCTGGTGGATCGATCGAACGGTGAATAGACGCCGGTGACGGAGTATTGGTAGCGCCGACGACCGATGGGAAAGTGGATGAATCTCAGCCACAAATAATTTTGGGTGTGGATATTTGTTTATTTGGAGGAAATAAAAGGGTTTTTAATTTGAGGCTAAGAGAGTGAGATGATTGACACGTGGTGGGATGTTATTGGTGGATAGGTAACACGCTTGCACTTTTTATTTTTGTTAGGGACGGTGTGGTGTTGAAAATACGCAGCCCGAGCCATCGTCAAATCTCCACCACAAGTTTCTTTCTGCCACCCCGACCAGAAGACGCCGGGTGATATTAATTCTATATGAGTGGTTACTATACTAATAGTTTTTTTTCGTGCGAAGCGTACAAAGTTTTGCGGTGGAATTATCACGCAAAAACAGTAATAATCACACAATAACAAAGTGACAATTACGTAAGACGAATTACACTCGCGTGGAATTCTCAGGAATGGAATTATCACGCAAGAATATCTTCTTGCGTGATAATTTCATTTTTGTGTGCTTAATTCTTACGTTTGTGTTATAATTCCATATGTAACATTTATTTTTGTGTGATAACTTCGTTCACTTTGCATGAAAAAACACTTTATACTGTAAATTTTCTCGTTTCTATATTTCTTTAATTAAATTAAGAGTAAATACTTGTTTCACCGATTTTATTTTAATACTTTAGTTGAACTCGTAAAATGGGAAAATGCCACCGACCAAGTTTCAAAAGTATTTTATTTTAGTCAATCATATATATTTTTTTAAATAGGACCATTAAATCATCCAATCGAGTTATCATCGAATTTTCTTATGTTAGTAAAGTAATGGATGAGAAGAAGTGGAGTTAAAATTTTCAATATATGAAATTAAACTAAAAAATAAAAGAGTTAATTACATGAAAGGTCCATATACTATTGTACTTAGACATGTTTTCACTTTCGGTCCTCAGGTTTGAAAAACTACAAGGTCGGTCCAAAGGTTTGTCAAAACGTAACACAAAAGGTCCACGTCATGGATGTTCGTTATCTTTTTCCGTTAAGATGTAGTAAGATGACCAAAATACCCTTACCACTAAATATTTATATATATTCGTTATATATTAATATAGTGATACTAATTATCTCTTATGATAGTAATAAAAATATAAGGGACCCACCATCACCCCTATAAGAGTAAATTACTATTTTCGTCCCTGGGGTTTGACGAAAATCACGGTTTCAGTCCAATAATTTATTTATTACACTGACGGTCCAATAGTTTCAAGTTTTATTTCAATTTCATCCAAGTCACTAACATCGTTATTGTTTGTTCTGTTAAATAGTATAAAAAGACTTTTTTGCCCTCCCCCATTCCCACCTCATCTCTCTCCTTCTTCTTCTTCTTTTCTATCTCTCACAAAATGAACAGGTTGGTGCAGACATTTAGGGTAAAACACATGGACACCTTGATCTAACCCCACCTAACAAGAGCATGATAAACATTCCCCATTGCAAACAAAGCCTGTTTTAAAATCTGTTCATCATTTTCATCACAAATTCAGATGTTACAGACAACAATGGAGGTGATGTTTGTTGAAGGGTAACGAGACAACACAAGAGTTCTCAACCAAATTTCCGCCATTAAAACGCTGGTGCAGAGCTCGTGGAGCTTCTCGTGGTCGACAGAAACTCCCATTGCATGTGAAATGGGTTGTAATGCTTTTGGGGTTTAATCTTGATGGTGGAGACTCGAGATTTGCAGTGGTTCAGTGAGCGATTCTGCAAACTGTCACCCCTACCTTCGATTCGATTAGGGTTCTTTAATTTGGGGGTTTTTTGATCATATGGAGGGGAGATCAGTTTGAGGTTGTGGAAATATGATGATGAAGGTGGAAGAAGCGTCATGATACGGTCTGCGGGGTTTATGTTTGTGATGGGTGGGTGGTGGCTGGTGGCGGTGAGCAATGGTGGTGATGATGAAGGAATAGCAAGAGAGATGGGTTAGGGTTAGATGATAGTTATAAGGTTTAAATGATGATGATGATATATTTTTTATTTTTATTTACTAAGGGTAATATAGTCAATTCACGTTAACTTAACAGAATTACACTAACGGAGTTAATGGCTTGGGTGAAATTGAAACAAAACTTGAAACTATTGGACCGTCAGTGTAATAAATGAACTATTGGACTGAAACCGTGATTTTCGTCAAACCCCAGGGACGAAAATAGTAATTTACTCCCCCTATAATCTTCTCCCGAACCTTTGCCACCGGACCACCTCTCCAACCACCATCGCCAAACCACCTCACCGACCACCATCGCCACCAAACCACCTCACTCTATCCATCAGGCCACATCATCATCACCACCAAAAACCCTCACCATCGCCACCGGACAACCAGCCCGATTGTCTTCTCGTCTCACACTCCGGTAACAACCACCACCGGACCTTTATTTGCTTCCAGCAACCACCACCCCCCACAATCTCTTGAACCCATAAACACATGTACAGGAATCAGAACCCGCTTCTGATGTGCTCACCCGAAGTCAAACAGGGGGTGAATCGAAACCCCAATCGAGCTCTTCACACTTGAAACCACAACTTCTATTATCTCACATGACAAAAGTATGAATAAATTATAGAGGGCATGTTTTTTCAAATGGTGCAATCGACACATGACAATGATTGAGTTCTAGAGATGAACGAGCGTCGATGGAGAGGAGTAAAATGGAGGCGATGTGAAAAAAGGTTAGGATGGATGTGAAGTTTAGATTGACGTCAAGCGACGACGATAGGGGAGGTTGAGCTGATGACGAAAAAAGGGGTGGTGATTGTGGTTGGTGTTGACAGACGATGGTCGAAGACGATGACACATAGACTGCATTCCGGTGGAGGGTGTGGTTGCTGAAAATCAATCAACAAGAAGTGAAGATGAAGAGAGGGGGGCATAGGCGATGCGACGGTGGTACTGGGTGGCGGGTGCAGTAACAGGCAGTGGTGGTGGTGTGGGTTTGGGGTGGTCTGAAGTTAGGGGGAGAAGAAGAAATGGGTTGTATGGTAGTTGGCCCCATTAATGCATCATTTTGTCTTTTAATTACAAATAACTTTAGTTATGTTTTTATTTTTTAATTTAAGGGTATTTTCGTCATTTTAAAAAAATTAACAGCGAAGTTAACGGTCCATCCAATTTGAGGACCATTTATGTTACAATTTGGCAAACCATTAGACCGATATTGTAGCTTTTCAAACCTGGAGACCGAAGAGTGAAAACATGCCTTGTCACACCCCAACCTTGACGGCGGAAACGTCGAGATGTGAGAGTTAAGATCGTTCACAGCCACATAACGCTATTATTAAATCCAAATATATTAATCATAAGTTTCAACGGTAACATTACAATCATAAGTTTCAAATAAAGAAAAATAACATAACATAAGATGTAATAAGCCAATTTTTTTCATTTATTTAACTAGGTCCATTCCTATATGCGAAAGCACTTCAAGATGTCAATCAAACTTGAGCATTTCCTGAAACATGTTAAAAATAAAAGGTCAACATATAGTTGATGTTCAATTTGTTTGAGTTGATTCTAGGGTTTATATGAAATTTGGGATTTTTGTAATTAATGTCTTTTTTAAAACTTCTTTATGGGTTTTGAACATATTCGGGCCTCTAGCCCAACCGGTTAGTACACTCGAATTTTACCTAGGTGACCCGGGTTCGACCCTGGGCACCTACAAACTATTTTTAAATTATTATTTTTTATAAATTAAATTTCAGAAAATTATTAAAATGCTATTAAATTGTATAAAAATTATTTTTAAAATCTGTTATTTAATTTCAAAAAATTCTGAATCATATAATTTCCATTTTCTTTAATTATTCAAAGGTTAAAAAAACATTATAGATCAAATCAAAATAATTTTACAAGTCATTTAAATAATTAACTATCCAATTAAATAATTTTGATCAAGTTTTTAAATAATTAATTATTAAATTAATTATTACTTTTTCACACTTTAATACTCAACCATTACTTAATTGTATAAAAATTATTTTTAAAATCTGATATTTAAAATTTGTTTATTATAAACTAAATATTTAAGTAATATTCAATTTCACTAATGATTCACTATAATTTTCAATCTTAATTACTTAATAAATTTATTCTATTTTATTTGGCCAATCTACTATATTATTTTTAAACTATTTGTTAAAACCCCTAAATCTCAATTAGAACCCTAATCCATATCTAGTCCTTCACTCATTATTATTCTAATCACAAAACACCAAACCTTAGGTTGAAACGTGAGGATACTTTGGTGTCAAGTCTAGCATTCCATCATTTCCAAATCATATTATTACCAGGTGAGTATTCATAGTCCTTTTTATGTGTTTTATATTTTGAGAAAATCATGTGATACAATATTCAATCATTGATATTCATTGTTATTCTATTTTATTCTAAATTCAATTCAAGACATGCTATGTTATTACTTGCAAATATGTGTTCATAATTGGATAAACTTGATAATACAATCATTAATTCATGCAACCACGGTAACAATGATAGATCTATTGGTTTGACAAACCCACCCCATTTGTTTAGTCGCGTGGTGATTGGAACCGGAATCATTCATTCTATAAGGTTTCGTCTGCGGACCGAGTCAAGTCAGTCATTAGGTTTGATTGTGTTGGTTTGTCTTTTATGTTACACTATTGCATTATAAGTCTTGACATTGCCATGTGAATTGAATTGTTTACAATCATTTTAATCAATCTATGTATGTATCAAACCTGTGTTTACTCACCGACTAATTCGTTAGCTGACTCGTTACTTTCTCACGTGATTTCAGGATTGAAGATTAGTGGACTTCTAAACGCACACTTAGGATTTGGACTTAGTCAAAGTTAAAGATAAATTTTATTATGTTATTAATTAATTGTATTGTATTGATTGATTAGTATTATTCAATGAAAATGACATTTAATATTATTTCAACGTATTTATTACCATGTGCTATGGGCAAGCGATTCACATTCGTCCGCCCCGATGATTCCGCCGTCGGTCGGGGTGTGACAGCAGCTGCTAACCATAAGTGATGGTCACGTCAAATCAACCAGCACCATTGTTTGTATATCATCACAACCTTGTTATCAGAGTAACCATTGCATAACAGCAGAACCACCAATTAAAGTAGAACCCAAAACAAATTCATCCAACAAAAAAAACCAATTAGAACCATGTTTAATACTTTAGATGAGCCACATGCCAACCTCAATGTCTTTGAGGAGGTAATACTCATCATCATCATTGACATAACATATCACCTAACCACACAGCATGTCACTGCGGTAGAGAAAGCCGGTAATGGCAACCCAAGCAACGACAACCATGCCTTTTATAAACATGCACACCAGCGAAGAGAAAGAGGTGAAGTGTAATGGGAGAAAGGTGGAGACGGCAACCCCGACCACACCTAAACTCCATCCCTGAATCAGGTTGCACCTTAGTCGCCCAGCCAAACAAGATGATGATGGTGAGTGGTGACAAGGTCGGTCCCTAAATTGACCTCACACCTACTTTCTCTCTCTAGAATAACACGTAAAACATCTAAATAAAGCCAACACATTATCAGCCGATGATATATAGGCGAAAGAGGTGGTAGCCCAACAGGCGCCCCGCCCTAAGGCTAGTGGCAAAACCACTTAACTCCCCTTTCTCAGGCGGATCCTCATCAACATCAACAACCACCGCCACACCCACAAACCACACGTGTGTGCATCAGTAGGGGCATTTATGGGATACGATGATGACAAAGGGACAACCGATAGCCATGGGAGGCGTCCGGAAAGGTGCATTTGTATCTACAAAATGCAAACGAAACTGTTATTCCCTACTTAAGAGTATTCACATCCTATTCCCCATTCCAATCCCTATATCTACACTAAAAATCATTAACTTTTCTCTCTTTTTTTCAATTAAATAATACTTTTTATACATTTTTTTATTATTTTTTCTCTCTTCTTCAATCACAACTACTTTTAAAAATATTAAAAAAGTTTATAGAGGTTTAAACAATGTTTCTATAAAATAAAGATTGAACAATAACAATTTCTCTTTACTTCACACACAACTACTTCCAACCATATCATATAATAGAGAAAATACACTCAAATAAATTTAGGGAATGATATATGAATGCTCTGTAAGGGTCATTCTAAAGCTTCAAAGGGTTGTACTTATAGCTCTAAACTATGTGTGTGCATCAACAGATTGTATACCATGTCTTACAAGTCGAAAATTAATATTCTTTCGGTTTGTAAAATAATATAGTGTAATGTTACATTGTAATATAATAATGTAGTGTAAGGTAATAATTAACTTTAACAGTCTTTTTCTTACGTTGTGTTCCTGAGTTTACTTAACGAGAGAAAAGAAAAGAAATATTTTATCTTTTTTTCTTTATTTTCTTTTCTCTCCATTTCCTTTCATTTTGGAAGGATTGATTTTAGCCTCCATTTTACTTTCATTTCCTTTCTTTTCCCTTCTTAAATAAACTCAGGAACACAAATTTCTAACAATCCTTTAATTTTCTTCAATTAAAAAAAATTCTATAACACAACTATTTTTTCTTTTCTTCAACTTGCTTTCTTTTCTTTTCTTAAATGAAACTAGTGAACATAGCGTTAGGGTTATGCGTTATGTTCAACTTATAGAATAGGGTTCAGAGGCAAAGTTACTACGGGGACTAATGTTGCATTTACATCTCTGTAAAACACAAGACAACTGCAAAACCCCTTAAACCCTAGCAACCCTCCGGCACCATCTCCGGCGATATCTCCGTCACTATGCATCATCTCTCATCAACTCTCAGACATAACCACCGCTATCTCCGTCGTAGACTACCCCCTCTCACCACCCCCTCCGCCTCCGCCTCCGCCTCCGCTCACCACAAACCCCACAAACCACCGCCACCACCAACACCCCCAAAACCACCGCAACGGCCCTCCACCTTCACCCTTCATGACCACACATGGGAGGATCCTTACAGCTGGATGTCAAATCTCAACGATAAAGTGGCTATGCGTCACATGGATGTGTACATGGAGCAAGAAGAGAAGTACACCGAAGCCGTGTTATACGACACCGTTCGCCTCCAGTCTAAACTCCAATCGGAGATGGCGTCTCGTATGTCTTCGCAACTCTCCACTCCGCCCTATCGTTGGGGCCCCTGGTAACTTCAATTTCCATTAGTTTTGAGATATGATGATTAGGTTTTTTTAATTTTGAATTGGAATCATTACTGTTTCTTTTGCAATTTGGAGGTGGGATTCAGGTTGTATTATAGGAGAGTGGAGGAAGGGAAGCAGTATCCTGTACTGTGTAGGAGATTAGCTGGCCTTAATGATGAGTTCATTTCACATAAAAGTCCAACAGGTGGATTTGATTTCACTTCTGGTAAGAGGATTGAACAGAAGCTTATTGATTATAATCAAGAGGCTGAAAGATTTGGAGGTAATTGCAATTTTATGTTGTTTTAGGCTTTCATCTTATCTTAATGGTTTATTAAACGTCGTAACCTGACTTGATAGGTTATGCGTATGAGGAGTTATCGGAAGTGTCACCTGATCATCGATTTATAGCATACACTATGTATGACAAGGACAATGATTTCTTTAAGTTATGTGTTAGGGATTTGAATTTGGGTTCCCTTTGTAGTAAGCCACAAGCTGATTGGGTTTCTAATGTGGCGTGGGCGAAAGGGGGTCAAGCATTGCTATATGTTGTTACTGACCAAAACAAGAAGCCTTACAGGTTAGCTGTATAGCATACGTCTTTTGCAGGCCTCTTTATGAAAAATGATGATTATGTATGTAATGACACTTTTTTTCTTTATTTTATGACTTAGATTATATTGTAGTATGCTTGGTTCGAAGAATGAAGATGTGATGCTCTTAGAAGAACCAGGCGAAAATGTGCATGTTAACATTAGGCATACCAAAGATTTTCAGTTTGTGACTGTAAATGTATTTTCAACTACATATTCAAAGGTATTCTCATCTGAGACTTTTATTTGTATACTTTTCATTCTTTCAACAAGCATTTGAAGTGCAACTGTGTTTTAGGTTTATCTGATTAATGCAGCAGATCCTTTATCTGGCTTGACCCTTGTTTGGGAGTGTGAGGCTTGTGCACATTGCATTATTGAGCATCATCAAGGCCACCTGTATCTTTTCACCAATGCTGACAGAGGTGGGCAGTCCGTTGATTGTCATTATCTCCTTCGTAGTCATCTATACTCTTCTGGTCCTAGAAAGTGGGAGGTTAGTCTCAGATGAATGAATAATACTAGAGGTGGCAAACTGGACGGGTTAGATGGGTTGGGTAAGGGTATAAATGGGTAACGTCTGCACGGGTTGAAATGGATTGATTCTGATTGACCTGAAATACTGTGTGTACTGAAAGTTTACTTTTTTCTACTTAGTTCAAAATGCATCTGAGGCCTGGGGTGCCCTGAGGCGATGGTCTTGCGCTTCTGTCTGCATGAGGCATCAGGCATACATGAGGTGTATGTGAAAAATGCTTGAGGTTTATGCATTGGGGGCCCTCTTGTACATGGGCTGATGTTTGAGCTTTTGGGACTATCGCCTCGGTGCGCCTCACACTTCTTAAAACCTAAAATAGTTAGTGTGTAAATTTGACTATTTGAAGAAATTGATTTGAGGATGCTTTATGCACTACAAATAAGGGTCTGCAACCTTCGACTCATTGAGCCATTTATTTTAAAGCTAGTTCTTCATTTGACCCGAGATAGAAGCATAACCTGAATTGACCTGTGCATAATAAATTGAAAGTCAAACTTGCCATCTCTAAGTTAAACATATGTGTCTTTTTCATGATTTGTGTATATCTTCTAGATTGTTCGTGTGTTTGAACTTGTATTCCTTTTTTTTGCTTGTAGAATGTATTTATTGATGACAAACACTTGACCATCGAGGATGTTGACTTCTGTAACTCACACTTGGTACTTATCATCCGAGAGGGTGGAAGATTCAGGCTTTGTTCAGTTGCACTGCCTATGACAAGCAGTATGGTATTATGCTCTAAGAAACATCCTTCTATAGATTTTATGATGATTAATCTTCCAAGTATGTTACCGTTATTTACTCTTTGTAACCACATTACGATCCCTCCCCTGTGTAACAGGATGCAGTCCATCTCAGAGAGTTATATCCCAATTTTCTACCTCTTCCAGAATCTGTTTCCCAGATTTCGCCTGGAACAAATTATGACTTTTATTCCTCAATCATGCGATTTACAATTTCGTCACCTGTGGTATGTTTACTCATAGCTGATTATTGACCCCTCATTTTTTTTCTTTTTAAAAGCATCATCTAATATGCATGTATGTTGTAAGTTTGAATCGAATATAGGATATAACGTACAAACATATTCAATTTGATTCACAGGTTATTGTCATGGTCACGTCCTTTTTTAATGTTCTGTATGTGATGATTTCTCCTTACAATTTGGAAACCATAATCAATTAAGAAATAGCGTATACAGTCATAGAGATCAGCAAATCTGATTACGGTTAATATGTACAAAGAGTCTGCTGAGTTGTTTTTATATTTTTTATTTTGCTTTATAGCATCTAGCTTTTCTAGGAGGTATGATGCTCTCCTAGCCTTTTTGCAGATGCCTGATGCAGTGGTTGATTATAATTTATCAAATGGTAAGTGGGAAATTATTCAACAACATAACTTGCTCCGCGAAAGGACCCGTGTTTTGTATGGTACCGCTTCTGCTGGTATGGATATATCAGTCAACAATACCGAAGTTAATGCAGAAAATAATCAATCTTGGAATGATCTCTCTGAGTTTTATGCTTGTGAACAACATGAAGTTATTTCTTCTGATGGAGTAACAGTTCCTTTAACTGTCGTTTATTCACACAAAAGAAAAAAAGGAGGTCAAAATCCCGGGTTGCTTCATGGACATGGCGCTTATGGTGAATTACTTGACAAGAGGTGGCGTAGCGAGTTAAAAAGCCTTCTGGATCGTGGTTGGGTTGTTGCATATGCTGATGTTCGGTCAGTGTTACGTAAATTTTCATATATATGGAAAAACAAAAAATCAATGAGAAATTATTTTTAATTTTCTTTCATGGTTTGCTTCTCAGGGGTGGAGGTGGCAGAGGAAAGAGATGGCATGAAGATGGTCGATGTACTAGAAAACATAATTCAGTTAATGATTACATATCATGTGCGAAATTTCTTGTCGAAAAGGAGATTGTGCACGAAAACAAACTTGCTGGTTGGGGGTATAGTGCTGGAGGACTCTTGGTTGCTTCGGCTATTAATTGCTGTCCAGATTTATTTCGTGCTGCTGTACTGAAGGTACATCATTGTATGCACATTTTGATGTTCCATTAGATATATTAATAGCTAACAATCACTTTTAACAATTGTTGTTTTATTAGGTTCCGTTTTTAGACCCGGTTAATACTCTTTTCAACCCCATTTTACCCCTTACTCCTGTTGACTATGAAGAATTTGGGTACCCTGGAGACGTTGAAGACTTTGAAGCCATGAGAAAGTTTTCACCATATGAGAATATTCAAAATGATGTTCTTTATCCAGCTGTTTTGGTCAGCTCATCTTTCAATACAAGGTTAAATTTCAACTTTATAAAGAAATACCATAAAAATCTTAACCTAATTTTGGTGTATTAAAGTCCATTAACATGTTTAGAACGCACGTACACTTGTTATTAAAAACTAAAATAATGACTTGTAAGATACAAGTCACTAAACTTGTCAAATTACACTAAAAAGTATCTCATCCTAATTTTGGTATAATAAAGTCCCTAAACTTGTCCAGTACGCTTGTTGAAAAACCAGCCAACGTTTGAAGAAGTGACGTTAAATGTTTTTGCACCTAATTATGTTTACCATTTTCTGACCACTTTAAGAGGTAAAGAGTCATTATTTCAATTTTTTCTATAAGTGCGGTTGTTTTAGACAAGTTTACGGACTTTAATATGTCAAAATTAGTTAAGTGACTGTTTTGTTTGTTTTTGCTATGGGACTTGTATCAAAATTATTTTGAGAGTTATTTTCATGCAAAATGAGAAAGTAGGTTGTTTTTATGATATTAAGTTATTAACCCTCTATATAAGAACATGAGTTCTTCTGTATTGTCTTCAGATTTGGAGTATGGGAAGCTGCAAAATGGGTAGCACGGGTACGTGACCGCACTATTTATAATCCAGATCATCCTATACTTCTCAACTTAACGACCGATGTTGTGGAAGAAAACAAGTATCTACAGTGCAAAGAGTCTGCATTAGAGGCTGCTTTTCTCTTGAAGATAATAGATTCCTAGACACTGTCAATATAGGAGGCCAATATTGTATGTACATTTTTGTCTTTTGATTTTGGCTTTAGCAAAAGGTTGTGAAGCTTTATGGTAAGTTGGTCAACTTAACTTTTGTCATCATCTAAAAGATGCCTTCTTTTTAAGACAATGTATTAAAACCATAAATCATAAAAGGTTGTCAAACATGTCTCCATTAGTTTATGTTTTTTTCACTTTGTACCAATCTTTTCACCCAAAGTGTGTTACATTGGGGGTAGGTATTTTGGTTTAATTCTGGCAATGCATCATTACTATAATTCTTAAAAGAATAGAGAAGGGCCCTCTTTATGATTATCTATTCTAAAATTGATAATTATTTATTCTTAACACCATTTAAAGTCACATTTTATTATTAAATTAATCTAAGATAGAAAATCAAATATTAAACTAATGTAAAATACTAATTATTGAGATAAATATATGATTATCATTATTTTAATTGACAAAATTTTAAAAGCATACACCATGATTCTTAGAAGAATTGAGAAGGCCCCCTTTATGATTGTTTATCTTAATTTGAAAACTAATTTTAAGCAAATTATAATTTTAATATAAAATACTAATTATTGAGATTGTTATATAAGTTTCAATTAATTTAATTGACTAATAATTAAAAAAAATACATTTACTTCTTTATAATCCTACTTATAATAAAAATTATTATTATGTTGTAATTTGATCATTATTTGTTCCACTAATGGTTATATATCATCAATCATATCATGTAAGTCAACAGCATATGGGAAGTGATACTGCAATGATCAAAGGCATATGTAAATGGCAAACAAGGCTTGCTGGCTATGACCTACCATTCCCTTTTTAAAGTTAATGGTACAAGTTCTACATCAAAATGCTTTTCAAACCCATGTCATTTTAAATATAAATTCATAATTATTTACAATTTTTCGGTCACACGAGTAGATATATCAGTATCGCGTTCATTCTTCTCGTGCATCTAATTCCATGATGACAAGCACGAATAACAGTTTAGGTTTAACAAACATGATAAAATAGCAGTTTCAAGAAACATGATGCATATGAACCAGAAGGTGTTTTTAGCTTTAACGCTTATATCATACAGATTACGGGGATATAAAAGCTGTTAAACCTTAAACCTGAAGCCTTCGAATTAAGGAATCAAAACTATGAAGCAAATAAAAAACATAAGAGTGAACAAATACATCAGCCTGTGTTCAAGAATGACATCAAGAGATTAAAAGATTCACATTTTAAACCTCAAAACACAAAGCAACTTATACATTATTCTTCATCTTCCACAACAGTCGAAAGACCGCCTTCGCTGAAATCTGGATTCAAGAACTTTGCAACAAAAGCCCATAGTGTATAGACATCACTAAAGTTAGTCAAAAACCCCAAAGAAGCAGTCACCACTTCAACCCTAATAAACCCGCTTTTCCCGTTATGCGCTCCATTCTCCATTGGCTTGCAAAGCGTCGTATCTTCATGTTTTGGCGTCCCACGCTGTTGTTTTGAGCTATCCAAGATCCGTATATGACTAAGTATCCCGACACCAAGAGAGATCCCATTTGCTTCAGCCAATTTCTGAACGATTTCAGGATTGATTAAACCTTTTTTCCTGTCTCTAACATTAAATGCAACTGATGCACCCCGTTCGTATTTGATTTTCGGCCCATATATGTGAACCAGTGGCATGCTATCTTGCTCGTCTGAACCAGGTATTCGTAACTGGAGCAGTGATGTCACGAGCCAATTGACCAAAAACCTTAGTCGAAGAGTGGTCTTGTTGAGACCCAACATGTTTACATGATCAAGATGCTTACATGTGATCTCGGGTTCCCTCCTGCTTGATTCTTGACCATCACCGTAATCTCCATCACTAATATAATCATCATCTTCGGCATTTGCAGCTAGAAACTCACCACTTTTACTCTGTTCGTGTAAAGTGAACGATACCCGTCTTCCTTTGCTTCCAGGAACTTGCTCCACTTCATCGACCCCGAAAAGTCGACTACCCGGAAACCGATTCCCTTCTCTCCTTCCCAACAACCTGAATTCCCCCTCGGTTTCCCGTCTTATGGCACTTTCTTTTGTCTGAGAAGTGATTTTTGAGCTCGAACCGTTTTCCCATTTGCTCGTTTCAGTTTCTTCTTCTTCGATCTCGTGGAAAGTGTGATGATTTGGAGTATTGTTTGTTGCCTCCATGAAGTGATTTTCTTGAGGATCTTCCTTGATTCGGTCCAATTCTTGAGAAACAGACATAACAGCTGCATCAAATGACAACATCCGAGCTTCGTGGTCATATATAGGACTGTTAGCTATCTTTGAGGTCGGTTTAGGAGACGATAGCTGTTTGTTTTTGTTCCGTCCCGAGAACCAAAACGGAGGCAGCGGAGAAGTTGAAGCCCCCTGCTTATTGTTCACCTGACCGCCACCATAATCCGACCCAATTGGGCTCTGCCCAAGATCAATCCATAACGAGTTATCAGAAGACTCGTCTTCACTAAAAACTGGACTCTTCATCACCTCACCAACCGAAAAGGTCTCACTTTCTTCAAAAATGGTGTAGTCTCTATCAGACATGTTATCATGCTCCATTTCAGTATCAAACACTTCTCTCACTTGGGCC
Organism: Flaveria ramosissima; assembly: GCA_025215565.1. NCBI lineage: Eukaryota > Viridiplantae > Streptophyta > Magnoliopsida > Asterales > Asteraceae > Flaveria > Flaveria ramosissima. The sequence continues at coordinate 81,434,020 of CM046035.1, forward strand.
GAAGTGTACGCACCAGAAAACGCAGGTAACTGCGGGCCAGGCCGACTTTCAGACGTTACATCAGCATTCCCGCCAACCTCATCATCTTCAATCCCAGCCAATCCTGGGATTCCATCAACAGAATCACTCAAGTATAAAGGAAAAACCGGGCTGATCTTAACTATACCAGATCCGGCATGGCCCGATTGATTTTGAAGACTTCTTATCACTGATTTCTTAATGAGCAGACACCCAAATCCAGTCGGGTCAAACCCAAAAACCCTGTAAAAAGAAGTGATGATAAAATCAGGCCGAAAAAGTGATAACCCGAGTGAATCCATGTCTTTAGGACCCAATGCCCCTGCATCAAGCAACACATGCCAATTGTTTTGCTGAGCCAAAGCCATCCACTGATAAGAATATTTAGCACCCGTAACTCTCGACTGCACAGGGAAAACAAACAAACCAACAGCCGAATCTTTCTTCTTCTTCTTTTTGTTTGAAATTTGCTTTCGCAAATCAGTAGAACAGAGCTTAAGCGTCGGCCATTTAAACCACGCACTTTGAACTTTAGCACCTTTCTCTTTAGCACTCTGAGCCATCCAATTAACCGACTGGCTCTCGTGATCAAACATTGTTAATAACTTTTTGTTTGTGTGAAAAGGGTATGATTCTGCTAGAAGTTTAAAAGCAGAACCTCTACTGACAGTGAAAACAAGACCGTATTCGTGTTCAGGGATGTTTAAGTAATCCATAATCCGAGTCTTTATATCATGTTCTACGGTTCCTTTCTCAGCACCACCATAAAGAGCATGATTACTCAAATTTGCAGTTATTTCAGATAAACTAAATGTAGATGACTCCCAATAATGAACTGTTTGCAGAAATGAAAACAACCCGAATCCACAATAATCCAGGCATACCTTAGGAACAGATTCAGATAAATGGGAATAATCATCTGACCTCAAATGATCAATCTTTTCTGTAGATTGATACTTTGGATACATTGTGAGGAACTTGGAGAACGACTGATGGAGATCAGGGATCGATTCTTCGGTTTCAAACGTTCGATCAGCAGCAAGTGCAGTTGCTCTAAGGAATTCTTTTTGAGTTTCGAGTCTTGCGAGAGACCGAGATCTTCCCAATGCTTCATCTTGATTGTTGGCTGCAGATTCAGAGTCAATATCCTGAGATTTAACAAGTGACCCATTTTCAGAAGCTTCTTCAAGAGCTTCTCTGAGCTTATGTTCTTGTAATCTTCTTAGAACTGATGGGTTTTTCTTGATTTCATCTGGTGAATAAGGGTTTTCAGACCCATTTTTCTTTTTGCTTTTTTTGTCCAAGATCAAAGCAGCACAGTGAGAAATTGGCTTCCATAGTGAAAGATGCATCAAAGCAGCTTATGTTCATAAGAAAACTCAACTCACCCAAGAATTCACCACCAACAATGAAAGTGTTGGTTTATTTACACAAAGTCAAACCCTAATTCCCACAAAAAAGCAAAAGGGAATCAACTTTACAACATTCCAAAATCAAACAATCTGTCTTAAATAACCCAAACCCTACTGGATCAATACCAATTAAACCCAGATGATGAACACATATCAGAGAACTACAAGATTAATGTCAGAGAAGAAGGAGAGGAAGACAAAAGATGCAATCTTGAAACTTGAATAAGGTCAACGCATCTGTCTACAGTCGAACACATGGAAAATCAAGAAGAACATGAAAGATTGTAAAGCCAAAAAACCCCACGACAAATTGCAGACTTTCGAATCAAGATTCAAGAAAATTCGAGTCCCTACACACAGAAACCAAAAAAAATTGAAACCCAAGATCCACAAAGAATGATGAAGAAGAAAAGGGGTCAAAGGGAAAGAAACCCTAATTTTGAAATCAAGAAATCTTGAAAAAGCCCCAATCTTTATCTCTCAAAGCTTGAGTGTAGAAGATGAGGGTCAATAAAAGCAAACCCAGCAGATCAATAGCCCATTTACTTCAGTTGTTAATCCAAAAACATACCTCTATGATTGATGATGACCCAGTGTGTGTATTTGTGTGTGTAAATTGACTCTTTCTGTTTCTTGGGGGTGTGGCTATTAACTCCACAATGCACATGAGTTCCAGCAAGTGGCATGAGTCTTGGCTTATTTTAACTAACACCCTACTTACTCTGTTATTGTCACTTTTTATATATTTTATTTCAATATTTATCATATCACTTAAATTAAATACCAAAACTTTATGAATGAAAGTCAATAGGAATGTTGAAAATAGGATGTTAATGACTTATTTATTTAAAGTCCACCCTGTGTTGAGATTATGTCATTAATATTTTTAAATTAATTATTATGAATTTTATTAATTTGACATGATTTTCTAGAAAAGTATGTCTGTATGAAAAATAAAAGCAATTGTATTTAAAATATAGTTTAATGAAAAATGATTAAATGTCAAAGATGCATCCAATGATTAACACATCACATAATTGTAATTATATCTCATAAATGTTACTCATCTACAAAATGAAGAAAGTTTATTTGTGAATAACCGTGAGGAATTGTTATCGAAAATTCATGGGAACTCGTATAATAAAAGATATCAGGTAAAACATAGTTGGTAATAGGTAAGTAGTTCTTAAAGGGTTAAAGACAAAGCTAATGAAAGATGGACACCCAAGACTTCTACTAGATGAATCCAAATGCTAACTATTATGCTACACTTGAAGGTTAAGAAGTTGATTATTTCACAATAAAGCCTAGTAAAAATTTATAAAAGTGCATCTCTTTCATTATAAAATTGGAAAGTTTATATCTTTCATACTATAATTTGTAGTTTTAATTGGCATGCGAAAGCATTACTAGTCGGTTAATTATGTATATTTAGAAAATTATGTATATTATGCCACTTGAGTTGGTATTTCAATAATAAAAGTCAAAAAACTATTTAAAAAATACCACTGACTTAAATCCTTACATAAAATAGTTTAAGAACTAATATAACTTTGGAGTAGGAGTATGTGAATATGTAAGATTCCGTTCTAAAATAGATAAATAAATAAAACTGTGTGTATTATTTTTATTATTATTGTTTATTACAGATTACATGTTTTCTTTACTTTTATTTATGACATAATAGACCACACTTTCAATCTCAGGTTAAATATGAAAAAAGGTTGTTTTCATATATTTATTATTTATTTTATCACTTTATTTATACGACAAACATTATAAATAATAAACATGATGGTCAGAGTATATATTCAAAGATTATTATTAACTGAAAATATGTTAATGTTTAAATCATATAAATATTTCATATATGATGATTCTAACACATAACACATGCATAATAAAAACATTTTTTAAGGATAATTAAATATTTAATTCTAAATCATATAAATATTTCATATATGATGATTCTAAAACATAACACATGCATAATAAAAGCATTTTTTTAACGATAATTAAACTTACTTTTAATTGTATATCGCTTGTTTATGATGCAATAAGAGGACTTAACCTGCAACACAACATTATCTATCTATATAAAAGAGAAAAGTTAGCTACAATATGGTTTTATTAAATTTTATTTTGACCACAAAACTTTAGTTTTTTTTAACTACACATCACTCCTTCAAAACCCTCTTATACACAAATACCCCTTTCATATTACTTTGTTATATCTTTGGTAATTGAAATAGTTTACATTGAATATTTTTATTGCTTTTATTTTGTTATTATAATTAGTCTTAAATAACTTTGTGTTATTATTATAACTTTTAAAATACAATACTTTTTAAAAATAAAATTATCTCTTAGAGTGTTTGTTTTTATTTTTATTTCGGCAAGTTTTTTTAAATAATTCCGAATACAAACAAATGTTTATTTTTATCTATATTTTGATATAAATTTTATTAATATCAAACAAGTCAAATATTATATATTTTACTTATTTCGTCTACGTTTTCATTTAAATATTGTTAAAAGTCAGTTCATCCTCGCCGCGTAGCGCGGGTAATACAAACTAGTTAATATAATTTCCCAATAGTCCTAAATGCATATGAAAAGTATTAATGTAATTATATTGGTGGGGGTGCAATGGGACCTTACTGTCTCTCATATGCTATGGTACAGTCATATTTGTTCAAGGTCAAATATTAGCTGCCTAATAAAAGCTATTTTCTGTCCTTCTCAGACTTCATCCCATAATTATTTTAACTTATATTTCATTATATATAAATATGTTTCCAGAAGAAAAGTTATATATACAAGTCAAAACTAACGTTAATATGATTAAAATGGTAAATTTAGTAAAAAAAATTAGGCAAGTGGAATTTGATAATACAGATTTTGCAATTGTTTATTACAAAGTAAACTACATAATCGTCCAAACGACATATCATGTTGTTGAAAATACTTATGAATTTTGTTCCCACTATATACATATGTTTCCAGAAGAAAAGTTATATATACAAGTCAAAACTAACGTTAATTAATATGATTAAAATGGTAATTTTAGTAAAAGAATAAGGCAAGTGGAATTTGACAATACAGATTTTGCAATTGTTTATATAACAAACTACAAAATCGTCCAATACATATCATGTTGTTGAAAATACTTATGAATTTTGTTCCCACTATCATTGTTTATATTTACTTTTAGTTTCTGGTCGCTTAAACTTAACATCTCAGTTATTAAGCATGTTAAAACCAATAAATATGATGTACTAACTTTTAAGTATTTAAATTAATTAGAAATAGAAATTAAGCCCACGCGATGCTGCACATATACAAACCTTGTTATTGTATTGTGATAGTAACATTAACATGATTAAATACATAAAAAAAACGTATGAAGTTGCGGCGACTCGATCTGGAGATCAAAACATAGATATAAAAAAGTTATATAACGATATTGATGTTCTTCGATCGGTATTAGTTTTGTTCTTCACTGTACCAACACGTTACCGCATATAGATATGACCTATGATACCAAAAAAAAACATATCATTTTTTGAATACAACTTCGTTTTAACAAATTATACCGGGACATCAAGAAATTATTTTATTAAAACACAACCAAAACCAAAAACAACCATACAAGACCTAAAGAACAACACAAAAACCTTTTACATTGATTCATTTGCATCTAAATAAGAAATGAAAAGCAAAACAAGCATAGGGTGATTCAAAAACATCGTTTTAGATTTTGGAAAATAGGTGGTGGTTTGGGGGGTTCGTTAAATGGAAATTGTGATATTTATATATAAATAATTATATATGATAGTGATTATTATCATTTTTATTTATTGGTTTTGTGTTTTATACAACGTACTAAACCGCGTCTATAATGACTTAAAACGTTTGCGACTGAATTTGTAACCAAACTAGTAGCAACTGGGTCTACGACTAAAATTATTTGCGACCAAACCTTTTTCGTGACCATTTCTTCCAACAAATCTGTTAGCGACCGAAGTTGCGATTGAACGTGTAGCATGGTACCTAGGCGCTTAAACGTGTCACATGGTACCTAGGCGCTACGTGGAATGTCCCGTGTTGTGTGTAGGTCACCCCCTCCTTCATTATGAGTACATATTACATAGAAATGAAAACTTCTTTTAAACCCTTAGAAATTATATTAAATATAATTTGAAGTAAAGAATTAGATTAATATACTGCATAAGTATTTAGTTATAAAAAATCTTTAGAGGTTTTATAAATTCATTCTAACATTTTCATCAAATTACTTAGTTTTATAATTATTAATTTTTTTTAATAACCTTCCAAATTTGAAAATTTAAAACCCTAGCGTTATTTGATCATCCTCATGTGCATTAGGAGATTGTTGACTAGACAACGAGTTAAAGCTAAAAAGGACAAGAAACCAATAATGGATCATCATATATATTACCATGCATAAATTTAGTTTGTTACAATCTAAAAACATGAGTGAGTCTTTGACTAAACAATTGAGAGATTCTAATAGAAAAAAAACAAATAAGATTACAAAAATAAAACAGAAAGAAGACAAACGAAACAAATGAAAAAGACAAACCAAAAGTAGAGACTATGAAAAATAATCTAGTCCATGGTCAACTCCTAATCGTTGTCCAAGAAGGCTTTTTAAAGATATGTGTGTAAGAATTATGCCATGTGGTTTTCTAAGGGACGATTATCAAAGTGATTCATTATTAGGAACAAAAACAACATAACATACAACTCGCTCTTTAACTATTATAGCATCCATAATTCGTTCCTCATTTTTATGTGAGTGGGGTGTCCATAGATGATGGTTGTAAGTAGTTGTTAGTGAAGAAGATGAGGAATTTATGGGGGTTGTACATTGTTTCCCCATATTTGGGGAAATATGGGAAACACGGTACAACCCCCATAAATTTTTAATATTTTTTAAAGTGGTTGTAAGTGGATGAGAGAGAAAATGTAATGATAAATGTATAAAATAATATTATTTAATTAGAAAGAAGAAAGAAAAAATAGTTGTTTTTAGTGTAATTATAAGAATGAGGATCGGGAATGGATTGTGAATACTCTTACCCCGTCTCCCTCTTGCATTCTTTTTTCCCAAAAGAATAACATGAGCTGTCCGAATAAGTTGTTTAGAGAAAACATAGACGAAAATTTTAAAATTTAAAAATGATGAAATATTAAAAAGAGATTGATGGTTGGAAGACGATTGTTAATTAAATTCATATATAAATGTGAATCTTAAATTATTGAAGTTGTAATTATAATTTAGTTTCATTACCTGTTTAACTATAATAAACTTTTCTGATATTTAAAACTTTCATTTAAAAATTAATATCAATTAATATTGAGATGTAGTTTAAAAGAATATTATAATAATTTAAAATAATTATATTAAATTATTGTCAGCGATACGAGATACAAGTCGTACAAATTCATGTGGTATGGCTCGCGAGCGATATTTGTCTTTTTATTTCGGCGATAGAACATGGTTGTGTATCGCCGAGTCAACGATATGACGATCATGGATAAGTATCGCCAACTCAATGATATTAGGTGACGACGACGTCATCCTTTTTTTAACGGCATTTGGACTACCCCTGGTACCCGTGTGAGTCCTTTTGAAACGAGATGTCGACCGTTTGACGTTCCAGACCCGACTCACCCAAAAACACCATTAATGAGAAAACCCACCACTGTAAGAAAACCCACTTGAGTCAGGTTTGGGCCTGATACTTTGAAGATCCTAAGTTCAACCCATATCGTCATGCCATTGGCATCCTTTGATAGGTGAAAAAACTCGTAAAATAAAAAGCCAATGGCTATTTTTATAAAACAAAACGTGATTTACCGTAGATTAAAATAAATTATATTTGATTCAGCTCGTTTTCGAACTAAATTTACGTCAAAAAGTATTTATATAATCGAATAAAACGAATTATATCTAAGCCAACACATTTTTTTGAACAATAAACAAATATATACGATCAATAAAAACAAAATAATTGATCCAATAGACAAATAATATTTTTACTGTTCAACTCCGTCATAATTAATATAGGTATAATGATTTGGTCAAATGACTATTCTCATAATTTTCCTATTCGATTTCTTCATCAAAGCTTACATTTTATTGATAGTACGTGACTAAGCATAGAAAAGACGATATACCGGAGTAGCTTCACATACAATGGGAATTTAAGCAGGAGAAAAGGCGATACGCTCATTGAAAACATATTTATTACTAACAATCATAACCCTTTGTTATATGTGTGATTAGAGTACTTATCGTAGGTTCTCAATACGCATATCTATAATTTAACTAAAAATAATTAATTTTTTAAATTTATCTCTCATTTTCCAAAAACCTTTTACATTTTATTTCTATATATGTAATATATAATACTTTTTTTAATTTTTTTATAATTTTTTAATTCTACTCACAACCACTCATAAATAATATTAACAAATATATATTTGGATAAATGGTAACCCCTCAACTATAATAGATTGTTATAAGTTACTCTAAAAATATAAATGATAGAGATAAAGATGGGCACCTAATGTGATTGAAAAATTGTATGATTTTCATATTTCCTATATAATTCATAGATGGTGGAAGACATAAGGGAACTGATGTGAATGTTTTTAGCTACTGAAATGACTACAATTAAAAAGTAGCTAGTTTGTAATTTTATGTTAACAACCATTTGCAAAACAAGATGTCAAACTCTTTTATATCATTAGGTCTTTTTTATAGAACTTATTTAATAAAGAAACAACAAACAAAACTGTTGAAAGAGTATATTCAAACAAAAGTAAATTACATCTCCAAGCAAAGTAAATTGCATCTCTGTAAAGCAAAAGAAAATAGTATTTATAAATACATAGTGAACCATATCATATTCTGTTTGAAGACCATGAACAAAGCTTCTAAACTAACTTTCAACCTAACAAAACAAGCCCCAAGTTTCACTTCACAAATACAAACAATGCACCAAGATTATGTCCGCAAACGATCCGATTCGTACCCAAAACAGGTTGTTTTTTATGCACAAATCAATCGTCTTCGTCTTCAACGACAGTCGAGAGTCCATACTCTCTGATAAAAGACGGATTAAGGAATCGCGCGATAAAAGCCCATAACTTATACACATCATCAAAATTAGTCAAGAAGCCTAGAGAAGCAGTCACGACCTCGGCTCTAACCAACCCACCACCATCGTGTTTCTCACCATCCATTGGTCTGCATAGCGTCGTGTCAGCAAGATCCATCTGCCCATGGTCCTGTATGATCTTTACATGACTAAGAATCCCGACACCAAGAGAAATTCCGTTTGTTTCGGCTAACTTTTGAACGATTTCAGGACTGAATAAACCGCGGTTTCTGTTTCTAACGTTAAATGCAACAGACGCACCCCTTTCGTACTTTATTTTGGGACCGTATATGTGAACAAGAGGAACTGAACCGTTTGAACCAGGTAACCTTAGCTGAAGTAACGATGTCACGAGCCAGTTGATCAAAAACCGCAGCCTGAGTGTGGTCTTATTGAGACCCAACATGTTTATGTGATCAATATGCCTGCACAATATCTCAGGTTCCCTTCTATCTGATTCGAATTCTAACCCTTCATAATCATCCTCCATGTGTTCCAAAGGTTGTGAAAATGTAAAATCTTCAATTTCTTCGAAACCAAATGATACGCGCTTATTATCTTCCCGACCGCCAAGTAACCTGAAATCACCTTCGGTTTCTCTTTGTAAAACTGCATTCTCGTTCCCGTTTGGTATCTTTACTTCACATTCCTCCTGTATCTCCTGACTCTCAACATTCTTCTTCTTTTCTTGAGTTTCTTTATCGACAATCTTGACTGCATTGTTAAAAGACAAAACTTTGGATAAACGGGATTGAGATTCAACCGGGCTCTGCCCCAAGTTAATCCACAACGAATTGTCGGATGATTCATCTTCACTAAAAACAGGACTTTTCATAACCTCACCAACTGAAAAACTGCTTGTTTCCTCAAAAATGGAGCTGCTTCCGTCTTTATCCGATCCATTACCATGATCCATCTTGGTATCAAACACGTCCCTTACCTGAGACGCAGTGAACGCACCTGAAAAGGCCGGTAACTGAGCCCCAGGTTGATTCTCAGACAACCCGTCTCCTGTTCCAACAACTTCAACGTCATCAATCCCAGAAAACCCCGGGATTCCATCAATGGAATCACCGGAGTACAGAGGAAAAACCGGGCTGATCTTCACAATGCCAGAACCAGCATGACTGGATTGGTTATGAAGGCTTCCTATCACTGATTTCTTGATAAGAAGACACCCGAATCCAGTCGGATCAAAACCAAAAACTCTATAAAACGAAGTGATGATAAAATCGGGCCTAAACAGTGATAACCCGAGTGAATCCATATCTTTAGGACCCAATGCCCCTGCATCAAGCAACACATGCCAGTTGTTTTGTTGGGCCATTGCCATCCACTGATATGAATATTTAGCACCTGTAACTCTAGATTGAACAGGAAACACGAAGAGCCCGGTGGCTGAATCTTTCTTCCTCTTTTTCTTGTTTGAAATCAACTTTTTAAGGTGTGCTGAACATGGGTTAAGTGTAGGCCATTTGAACCAGGCACTCTGAACTTTTGCCCCCTTTTCTTGTGCACTCTGAGCCATCCAGTTAACCGATTGACTCTCGTGATCGAACATCGTTAACAGTTTCTTATTCGAATGAAAAGGGTAACATTCAGCTAGAAGTTTAAAAGCAGAACCTCTACTTACAGTGAAAACAAGACCATATTCATTCTCAGGGATGTTTAGATAATCCATAATCTTACATTTTATGTCATGTTCAACAGTGCCTATCTCTCCACCACCATAAAGGGCATGATTACTCAAATTTGCAGTTATTTCAGATAAACCAATTGTTGAAGATTCCCAATGATTAACAGTTTGAAGAAATGAAAACAACCCAAATCCACAATAATCAAGACATACCTTTGAAACAGTTTCAGCCAAGTGAGAATACTCATCAACCCTTAATTGATCAATCTTTTCTGATGATTTATACTTTGGGTACATCTTCAAGAACTTTGAGAAAGCTTCATTGAAATCAGGTATGGAGTCTTGAACCTCAAATGTCCTATCAGCAGCAAGAGATGTAGCTTTTAAGAACTCTTTTTGAGCTTGTAATCTTGCTAGTGATCTTGATCTTCCCAAGCTCTTATCTTGAATATCAATGGCTTCTGAAGAATCCATATTTTGGGATTTGATGAGACACCCATCTTCAGATGCTTGTTCAAGAGCTTCTTTGAGTATATCTTCTTGTAATCTTCTAAGAACAGATGGCTTTCTGTTGATTTCATCTGTTTTGTGATGACACCCATCTTTCTTTCTGTTCTTTTTATCAGAAACTAAAAAAGAACAGTGAGAGATGATGGGTTTCCAGAGTGAAATATGCATCAATCTTGCAACTTATGAGCTCAATGTGTTGAATGATGATTGATAATAGAAAGAAGAAAGATGGGTCTTGTGTGATTTTGTTTGTTTGTGTTTATCCCATCTAATTCCACTGAAAAAGCAGAAAAAACATTAAAGACTGAAACCCTAGGTATAAAAAAGCAAAAGTTATCAACTTTGAAGGATTTTCAGAATCAAAACCTTTGATTCAAACTTCAAAACCCAAAATTGAGGAGGGAAACAATAAACACCATCACCTACACAAAAGGGTTGGCTTTAAAAGAGAGAATAAATTCAAAAAACACACACAACACCAAGAACACACAGTCAAGAAAGTTATAAACATGCATACAGAGGGAGTGAAGATGACTGTTGAAGAGTAAAGTAATTGCAAATTGGTCCTTTAAATCTTCAACGGGCGTCTTTAACTCTAATTTAATGCAGAACCTTTCGCCATAAATCTTTGCATTTAATATAGAGGTGAATGGGACAATTGATGCAGTTCAAAAATTGATTACTCTCTATTTAACTTCCACTCGCCAGAAAGAAATTAACCAATTTATATGGGAAAGAAAAGTGACATTTTGATAGATTAAAAAATAAATTGTGATTGAATGGTGGCTAAACAAAATCTTGCTTTTTTAGTGGAAACAAAAGAAAATTAATTGATTTGTTTTTTTTTTGAATTTCGATAAACTAGATTTTTTTAACTTTATATTTTTTAGCTTGGGTTTTTTAACTTGTTAAATTGTAAATTAGGAAGAATTTTAAAATATATAATCAGTTACTTTTATGTTAATTATGTAGCGATGATGACACGTATCATTTTTTAATTCAAAATTTATAGTATGTATCTATATTTTTATTATTACCATTATTAAAACAAGCCATCAAACTTCGTATTAGTGTTCACCTCCCTCCGAAGTTTTAACTAGTATTTTCTATTCACACTTGATACAAGTAAAACCCTACATAAGTCAAACCACTTATTTAATCCCTCAAACCGAAATATCAAAACCATTATCTCAAAATAAACCCCGTATTCAATTCTTTAAATTACGTATACATGCACACACATATCAATCCTACGTTGATAAACACACGCCAACAATCAAGCACAAAAACCTTAGTATGCAAAAATGTCTACATACAAATCACCATCAAGCCCGGCTCTTTTCAGGGGGAAAACCTTGTTTCAATTATTATATTTTTTAGTTGTAAATTAAATAAATTATATTATAACTTACTTTCTTTTGTACGTCTTCTTATCTTTAATAATTCAAAACTTATTTGTTAAACACAAGAGAAGTATAGTTGTTAAATATAAGAAAACGATATTGGCTACCTACCATTATAATCAAGTATGATTAATCTTAATGGAATCTATTAAGATCCAACCCACTTCATCAACTCAAACTCACTATTGGAGATAAGCTTTGATCGCTTCAAATTTAGGGGGTAGCAGATGAAAGTTTTCTTATTTTTTTACCTTTGTTTGGTTATGAGACTAATTTGACCATCTTTGTTATATATGGGGAATGCTACTATACAAAGTTTATTTTCCGTGCGAAGTGTACGAAGTTCTTACGTGATAATTATCTTTCCAAAGTGATAATTCCACCCCCTTGCGTGATATTTTCATCACTGCATGATAATTACCATTCATTTTTAAATTTTTCTTGCGTGATAATTTTACTCTTACTTTATAAATTTTCCACCACAATAGTACCACTTTGTATTCTAAACATTTCTGTTACATATCTCCCTAAATAACAAGCTCATAAATATTAAGATTGACCTATGAGATGTTGCCACGTCACTGCTATTATTATTATTTTCAATTTTGATTTGCACTTCTTGATTTAAGTGTTTAACACAAATACAAAACAGTGCAAGGTTTAAACAAAGTTGGTTGTCGACGGAGTGGTTACTGAGGCCCCCTACTTTCCGTGCAGCCCTGGTTCCTTTTGTATCAATAACATACAAACCATTATAACACTATGCAAAAAATAAACACTTATTACGTTGACTCATATACCAATCACCTAAAGTATAAACGTCTCATCATGAATCCTTCCTACGGTTCACTCAAGAAAGTCCCTTTTATAGGAATTGACCTATATACGTGTCTGCGCACACACATTAGATACATAATGAATTTTAAGTATTAACTCCTAAAAGCTACATAAATACTTGTGTCTTATGAGATTACACAATTTTTTTGGAACAACTATGAAATTTTACTCAACAAACATACAAACTAACAAGCTGCTAGCAACCACAAAATACTATAAATTCTTATAGTAAAAAAAATTCCAAACAAGTAATTGTAACTTGTAGCAAACCAGTAAGGTTAAATGAACCGAAAGCATTCTACTCCAAGTTTGGGGAATTCTATCTACCCTTCACCCACATAAAAGCATTAATTTTAATCACCTCTAATGTAAATAATAACCTACATAACTTTCTCAAATTTTGAGGAATCAAAGTGAAGACCCGATTAGTTGATAAGCTCAACTGTTGAGGCTCTCAGACTTAAATTACATTTTACCATAAATTTAACCCCTTGCATACTTCAACGAGAACGGATGTTCACAAAATAGGTGCTTTGCTATTTCGACTTCCTGATCACACATTCCGCACTAGGTCCCGTTTGTGATTACATAACCAACTTACGTATCACAGTTACAATACTAACTATAAGTGTTTATTTAAATAATACTAATTATCATATTAAGAATGCATTGATTGTTGTACTATGTGCATAAAAGGTTGTACATTCATTTTTTTCTTTTAGTTTTTTGTTTTAAACCCAATACTTTTACATATTTCACAATTTATCCCTTATAAATTTTCACTTTCAACTTTGATTTCCAAAACTTTTATTTTTACAAACTTTTTTATTCACGATCTAAATTTTGAGAGTTAACACGTCGTAACATGCACGTGTGGTTCAACGTTGTTACGCTTATTTTTTCTTATTTAACATCACCGTTGTAACATGCGAGTACTAGATCGACTTAGTTGTTATTTTTAATGTTTTAGGTTTCACGTGCGTGGTTCAACGTTTTACGTCTACTTTGCGCTTGGTTTTATTTTTCCAGTGTTAATGGCTGCTGACGGTGGTGTGACATTGGTAATAGTTGGTATGGTTTTACACCCCCGCCGCAACGCGAGGGGCTTAATACTAGTTAATTACTTAAAATCAATGATCTATATATGTTGTGAAGAATTTATTGGCAATATACATGCTATATCGTTTATCAAGAATAAGTGTCTTGCTATTCACAATTTGATTTTGTTTTAATCCATAGTCATGTATTTTATGAAAAGAACATTTAGTGAATTGATCTATGTACTTTTATGAAAAAGTGCTATAATAATATTTTAACAAACCAAGATATAAACGTGAGAATTTCTATACATCTATTTTCGGGTGTGTTGGATTTTCTCTCTTTTTTTGGGTAGAGAGTTATTAAAACGAGGGGAAAGCATATGAATGCTGTACCTAACAAAAACCTATAAACTTTGTCGATAAACATATGTGAGTTAGTCGTATTTTAAATTCGTTGTTACTAACATCTATAAAATTCTTACAGTAATGTTGATAGATTAACACCACCCTTTATGATTCATATGATAAAATATCAGCTTCAATTTGTGTATCTAACCCTAGGGTATGAAATTTAAACACAACACAAACCCAACATAAAATGTGCAAGTCTGGATTAGACTAAACGTGATCACATCATTATTGCGCTCACATACACACTTACTTAATTGAATGCGTGGGCAACCGATTAACCTTTTTACTTTTATAATCATTTCAAAATTTATTTAATGTGAACATTTTAATCGGTTGAATATTTATGGTAAAAGTTTTAAGATAATAAGCATCAAATATGTTGTTTTAAGACACTTGTTCTATAGACGATTGGACTTTTCTTTTCCACGTAATCTATAATTCTAAAACAACGGTATGTTAAAAGAATTAAACAATACATCTTTTGTGGTAACCCATGAATTCACAATCCGTGATTGGCCGGATTCATGTGTCTATCGTGATTTTTTGGTTTGTATCTATTTCACATTCATATAAAACTTTCAAATTTTAAATCCGCTTCGACTCATAATTAAGAAATTAACAAAACCAGTTTAGATAACATCGAAATTGACTTTACGTTGCATTATGCCTCTTCAATCTCTTGTAACAAACATGGATTCAATTTATTTAAGAAATAATACGTTCATCAAACAACACTAGAAAATGTTCTGTCACACTTTTTAAGGGGGTATTTAACAAATGTTAGTCAACGCTTCAGGGTTCAACTACCCTTAAATTATGGTTTTAAGTACCGACATTGGGCCCAACCGAGTATTTTAATTAGTTTTATAAATTAATCTTGAGATGCTCCAAGATTTGTTTGAGCTATTGTTTAATATTTAGTTTTTTCTTTTACCGGCAACAAAAACAAGCATATTATTAACACCTTTTTTAATATTTAGTACTTAACTAACTGTCTGAAAATAATGTGTTCAATTATTACACAATTTATTAATTTTGGTTGATCGCAACTCTTTCTAATTTAGTAAACTGTATGATTAAAGGATGACCTCCACAACCCAACTGCTTTTAAATTTAATGTATAATTTTAAGTTTTATGGTTGATATATTTTAAGAATATCTTTTATGCATAATTCTAACTAAAAGCATTTAATACTTGTTTAAGTTTATAAAGTTGTACTAGATTAGTGGCATCCTGAATATATTATTCTTCTTTTGGAACACCACAAGAAGCTAGAGGTTATAAACAACACCAAGTTTAAGACATATGGTATGTATAAAGAAAAAGTATACCAAAATGATCAATCAAGATATTTTACCTTCAAACGGTTTTTCACCAAGATGTTGTGCATACTTTTGTCAAATATGTTGTGGCATATAATAAAAAATGGATTTAGTTTTTTTATACGTTTAAATAGACCTTTTTGTTCCATCCTTTCTTGGTTTTAAGTCTCCATAAAGGATACATTTGGTATGTTACAAGTATGTAACCCTAGAAAAAACTCTTGAGATATTCTCTCATTCTCAATAGTTCTTGCTAGTTTTAGGAAGTGTTTTACCTTACAATCAAGATTGAGAATACAAGATCGATCTTTGGTTCTCTTATAATCATCTTGATCATTAAGTTAAAAAGCTAACAACATTTGAAAGAGTACATCATATTAAAAGAAGATTTTTATGTTATAAATTATTTAATTATATGACCTTGTGACTATATTTGATCAGTTAGTTTTATTATTTTGTTTTAATGTAATTGATAAGCCCTTATTGATAAGTTCTAGTAATTATCAATTTGTTGATAATTGCACTTTAGTTCCTCAATGAAAATATTTGATGGACGATATTGTCCTTGCGACTAACTATATATAGAGGACTTATTATTCTAATACTTGTTAATGTTCAATGCATCACATACATACAAAGAAAATCAGAGAGAATATCAACATATGATTATCTATCATATCAAATTTTCAAACAAGTATGTTTTACTCCCTTAAATCTTATTTATGTTGAAATTTATGGACTTCTTATTTTTTCCATCATCATCACCAACTAATTTCAATTCACCCTTTAAGGGCTGTTTGCTTGAATCAACATTTGCTATTAATCTCCGTTTCTTAAGTTACATGCAAATGGATTGTAAATTATCGATGAGGGTTTTTGATGGGTTATAAGAAAACGTTAGAAGATATTTACAAACATCATCAATTTTACTATCTTAAGCCTTACATTTCCATCTACAATCAAATCACCCAAACAACACCGGTTCAAATGTGGCGATTATAATACAAATAAATCTAAGGCTTGTTTCGTATACAGATTCATCACCGAAACAAACAACAAGGTTGTGACATCTAACCAAGGAATACAGATACATCACTTCGGTTAAGAAATCGTGTCTAAAAACACTACCCAATACGCCACAATTGAGCTAGCAAAGACAAAATTAGTGTAACTCAAACTTAGAGAAAAATCAATACAAAATTTTCATTCTCAAACTCACTGTCCTCCTTTTCATTTGAAACCCAATACATTAAGAAATTTATAATTCAAAAGAAACTGCTAGAAATCATGGCCAAACTACCTTTGACCACTACATTAATTGAACTAAAATTACAATAGAGAAAAAACTATTAAAATAACCAACTTTCAAAAATGTTTCAATTAGGTAACTAGAGTTTAAAAAATGTTTGAATTAGGTCACTCAACTTTCATATTTTATTTAAATTATAAGTCTCAAACATGTTTTTGAGCATGCTTTTCTTTTTGTTTCAATTAGAAAATAATTTTTTTTCTATTTTTTGATGTTGATGTAGATCAGTGACGAGAATTTTAGATACTTTTTATTATTTATTTAATATAATTAACATATATATTTTTATTTTTTTAATATAATTCATATGTTAAAAATTCTAATCCCCACATCTTCTCCTTTGTTACTTTCTTAACATAAGAAAATTCAACGATGATCCGATTTGATGGTTTAATAGTCCAATTCAAAAAAAAAACATACATGAGTAAATAAATTGAAACACTTTTAAAAATTGGTTATTATTATCTGACATTTTCCAAAACAACTAAATGCTCTAGCTTTGAGCCTTTGATAGTGATTCTATGTGTACTAAGGAAAGATGTAATCAATAATTACCAAAACGGATCTTTAAGCCTTATAAAACAACTATATAGCCCGTTTTGAGTTTTGAAATTATTTTTAGGATATTAAACAATTATATTGGAATACCGTAGCAATAAAATTTTCGTTGTTAATACTCATCTTAACCAATTTTCATATTTAAAACTATGTTAATCACACTGAAATCATCTCTATTTGTATTCTATAGAACTCTTTTATCCAAATAATGCAAATCATATCAAAACCTCTTTTAACTTTACAATTAAAATCATATGAAATGCCAAATTCCTTTTTAGGTGCACTTGTAAAAAACACAAATCAAATTAAACTATTTTAACCTTTTGTTGTAATATCAATCCAATTTTCATGACAAACTTTGTAAGCTTTATTCAATATTATAACGAGATCTGATTCACAACCCATCTAATTCTACTAGTTTGAATATCAAACAAACGCAAGAACACAATAGTTACCATATTTGTTAATAACTAATAAGATTGGGCTTCATATCGGTTCAATTGGGCTTCATATCCGTTCGATTGGGCCTATTTTAACCTTTTGTATTTTTTTATTCTTTTAAAACCGTTTACAGCCCTAGTATCCGTTCGTCTAATTATCGTTATTTTAAGAGAAAATATTGCTTTTCATGTGTAGAAAGGTTAATGTTTGTAGATGAAAAAAAAGAGTACTAATATTAACTCCATTTATAATGAGAAATTTGTATTTAAAAGGTTTTTATTTCAAAACTTACACATTCATAGAGAATCCCTGTACGAAGTCAAAAATTCGTACCGAACCATATGAAGTCATGGAATAATTACACATCACCATGTTTATATTTACACAATATATGTATGGAGGGATTCCATGTGGCCATTGAAGATATTATTCAGGCTAACTTCATCTCATCTTTTTTTACGCAGATGATGATATCACTTTGGGCGAGTGGTCATTGCGGAATTTAAAAAACATTATTATGACCCTAAATTGTTTATATTTGGCGTCTGGGTAAACGATTTATTCGAATAACTTGGGATGTTCAAGGGTTTTAAAGGCAAAAGAATTTTGGCTAGAATTGTTAAATCCGTAAATAGTCTCGATGATAAAGGGATTACTCATTGTTCATCAATTAGAAAGAGAGTTGGTAATGGGAGTAGAACTTTTTTTTTTTTTTTGCATGATGTGTGGATTTATGATTCTCCTCTTTGTTCAAGATTCCATAGATTGTTTAATCTAGATTTTGACAAAGATTATGATTTTTTATCGTAAAGGGGTCTAGGGTTGGGCGTGGATGTCAAGGCGTCCTCTTAGACGTGATGCTGAGTTGAGCCAATTTGGGGTCTTAGAAGATGTTATTCGGCCCTTTTCTTTTTCGGGCGAAGTGGATAAATGGGCGTGAGATCTGGAGTTTGATGATGAATTCTCAATAAATCGGTTCGGCATTTTATTGCTCGGGTCTCTCTCCCTGATGGTATGTGTGCTACGCGATGGAATAAATATATTCCTAGTAAGGTCAATATTTTAGCTTGGCGGGTGTTATTGGATCGTCTTTCTAATAAAAAGAATTCAAGTGATAAAGGTCTTGTTATCCAATTGATCCTTTATCTGTGTTTTATGTTATTGGTGGAGACTAATGATCATGTGTTTGGAGAGTGTTCTTGTACATCCAAGATTTGCGATGTCATGACGAAATGATTAGATGTGAAGCTTCAAGATTCTAAAGTGCCGAGTTTGCATATGGTTGGACTGAACTAGTTTTGCTAAAGGGAAGAAGGAGTTGATCGAGACTATTATCTTTTCGGTATCATGGATTCTTCATAAATGTATGAATGATGTTATTTTTGGTTCTTTGGATTCTACTTCAAAATTGTTGTTTGATTCGATTCTTAGTGTGTCGTTTTTGTGGTTTTCTAGTAGTTGTCATATGACAAATTTTTATTTGGTAGAGTGGCTTAAAAATCCCCTACTTATCATGTAATTATGTTCTTCTGTCCTCGTTAGTATTTCTCTAACCAGGTCTTGTGTTATTTTATAGCATGGCATTTCCAAAAATAAAAAAAAATTGTATCATACCTAAATTACACACAATAACATATATAATCACGCATAATAAAGGAAGACTGCTTAAAAATCGTATTTCAATACACACACAAAAAACAATTTTACAATTGTTTTGTGTATCATATTTAAATAGTAGGTACAAACACATAATGGAGAGATGTTTAGACTTAGGAAGAATAAGAATAAGAATAAACGGGTTGTGAGATCAAATCTCCGACTGATTTGACTGACAAATAAACAAGTCAGGTGCCGGTCCATTTACATTTCACCCAACCCAACATAACCCTCTTCATGGGCCCTTCTCCCCACCACATTTCCATTAGTCTTACGCTGTGTTACCGAGTTTACTTACGCTATGTACAACAACAAAACAATAATATACAACATCTTATGCAAAAAAAAAAGAAGTTAGTAATTAGAAGTATATAAATTGTGAACGATCATCTAGCTTTTTTAAATATGGCTTTGAGACTTATGTAAGAGCGAGACACCCGAAAACTTTTAAGTGCATGGGGTTATGTTTTCATCCATGGTTAGCTTCGTATGGTGTTTGCTTGACAAGGTCTATGGTTGGAACACGATTAAGTAAGTAAGTTGCCTGTCGAACCCCTTCCCTCCAAATGTAGTTTTGCACCATCAACGGTTTCATCATGCTTCTTGTCATCACCATAAGGGTTCGGTTTCGCCGCTCCACCACACCGTTTTGTTGTGGTGTGTAAGGAGCGGTTGGATGCCGATTTATTCTTTCTTTACAAAACCTTGTGAATTCATTAGAAGTAAATACTCCTCCCGTGTTCGTTCGAAAAGTCTTGATTGAGCAACCGGTTTCTTTCTCCACACTTATTTTGAAAGTCTTGAATACTTCATAGGTGTAACACCCCGGAAAGTCAAAACAAGTCATTTAATAATAATGGGCTTAATAGGGGGTATTTAACAAAAATAAAGGAAGAAAATGGGTCATGGGCCAAATTAGCCTTATGAGCAAAGAGAATTAAGTGGTTAAAGGCCCATAATCAGCCACCTTAACCTCCTAATCAGCCATCATCTCCTTCATTTGAAACCCTAGCTAGCCACCAACTTCTAGAGTGAGAGAGAGTAGAGAGAGAAAGTGAAAAAAACTCAAGAATTGGAACTTCAAGGGTTAACGGATTGAAGATCTGAGTGTTAGAGCATCAAACCACAAGAAAGGAGTAAGAAATCAAGGTAAGAATCAGCCCCTAAACGCCTCTGTAGATCAAACCCGAATTCTAGGGTTTTGGGTTTTGAAAAGTTGCAAATAATCACATAAAGGTCACATTTTTACGTATGAAATCATGTAAAAAGTTTAGATATAGCTTCATGGATGAAAAAACTAAGGATTTGGACGTAAAAAGTTGCGATTTTGGGTTAAAAACGGGCTGGTTCGTCATTTTAATACGTTCTGCGAAACTGTCTGTGCATACAACGAAACTGTGTGCTCAAACTGCGAAACTGTGAGTTCGTCCTGCGAAACTATAGTTTCGCAGGTAAGTTCGCATCCATGGAATACCAACGAAAGTCGGGCGAAACTGTCATGCGAAACTGGCAGCGAAACTACTGCTGAAACTAGGTAGAAAATAACCCATTTGAGTGTTAACTTATGCAGGTCATGTACCGCGGTCCTAGTTTAGAAAGCTTAGACTAGAAGCTACTCATTGTGACCAGGTGAGTTCTAGGTCCCCTTATTTACAAGTTTTTCTATGTTTTGGGGCTGTTATGCATACTAAATATACGTTTTTAATGGCAAAGATTTTAAGAGGTTTTATCAAAAAAATAGAATTTTCTATAACAAATGCCAGGGGCGTTGCCCTTTGGACCCACTAGGGGCTGCTGCCCCTAGAACCCCGCTGTCAGGGGCTGCCGCCCCCGAACCCCCGCTGTCCCCCGGAGGGTCGGATATGTTTTTATGGTGAATTATACTTGGTATGTTGTGTACTTAATAAGTAAAATATTGTATATTAAAGTGGAAGATAAATATTAATGAAAAGTGGAACTTAACGAATGTTACCCGGGGCCGTATGATGATGAAAAGTCTTGCAAGCACTATGATGGACTTCACTTATGTGGGTCTGATGTATGATGATGGATCCGTATTCATGAGCAGACTATGTGCCTTGCAGTGTGGATCAATTGTCTTTTATGCATAATAGTTAGCAGGTGAAAGATGATGCGGAGGATGGCACAGGGATGGGAGCTACTTGGCGAGCGAGGAATGACATCCATGTTTATGAAATCGTTTATTTTAATTTAAATCAAAGTACAATGTTTTTATTCTATTTGGGAGACAAATATATGAGTACAATATGATCTACAAGTTTTAAATAAATGTTTATTTAATTCCACTACAATGTTTTGTTTATAAAGTGATTTTATGTTATGATTAACCAACTGTGAGGCTTCCCGGGAACAAGGCCTTACAATAGGCATCATCCTTCCTTTTCAACATAAAAGACCACTTATATCGTAAATAATGGTCAATAATTACAAAAATATATTCATTACCTACTACGGTTGGCGGCGCAATTGGTCCACACAAGTCACCATGGAGTAACTCTAGTTTTTTTGTTGCACGATATGTGGTTGAAGTTTGAAAAGGTTTTCGAGTTTAAATATATATAAAAAAAACTCACTCAAAAAACTTAGCTACAACTCATACTCATACCACACCACACCTTGGTGTGTGTATATATAGGCTTGATTAACCCTAACTTGGTTAACAAGGATACTAGAATCCTTATCTCTTCAAGAATTCAGCAATGGATAGATATCTTATCTAAAAAAACTTAACCCAATAATCTAAAAGAGTAACATAAATGACGTAAATGGTCCTTGGACTTCAACCAACTTGCTTCTATTCCCATGACCAACATATGTGCTCGGGTTCAACTGAAACTACACCATCATTAACTACGTCTTACAATATTATGATTTTGGTCATTAATTATACAATGTCCATTACGATTTTGATTCTCAAGTTCATTTTGCTAAATGTAATTCATTTATTTTGACACTGGAAGTCTCATTTGTTTTAGATTTTGCTGAAAAAGAAGGTACAACTTTCGATTTCCGGTGTGTATGAATGAACTTCCAGGAGTTCTAGTTAGGAGGACTATTTGTTTAAAGATGTAAGAGATGTTGAGTCATTTTGTTACATTCCATTAGAATGTAGCAGTTCCATCAAATAAGTGAAGGAATGTTGAAATCTATGAATGAAGGAATTTGAAAGAGAACATTCCAATTCCATTTTGACATGTCAACCAAACATAATTTCTAGGAAAACACTCCAATTTCAATTCTAATTTCAAAGTATTATGCGAACCAAATAAGACATATAAACAAGATGTGATATTAGTGCATTGGACAAACTTACTAAAGGGGTGGTTAGGAATTGGCCTAAAAAATTAATGCAGTTAAAACTTAATTGTTGAATATCACTAGACTATATTAGCACAATATCATCCTACTTTAGTTCAACAATTTCACCATCGCATGTTGCGACGAGGTGATGTTTCGTTTCGTCCTGAGTTGATGTTAGGGATTACATTCATATAGATGCTCAATGTATGTTCATTATGTTACAACAAAAGTTAACACCAATATATATCTCAAATATATACTCAATATATCCTACAAATAAACAATATAAAACCTAGAGAAAAAATACCACATAAAATACATCACAAAAGCTAGACGTCTAAAACGGATGCAAACCCAAAACGAAAACCATCTTCACATCATAAACCAAAAATAAATAAAGAATGTTGCTAACTACAAAACCAACAAACACTATCATACAAACAAAATATATCATACATAGACGTTCAAATGATACAAGCACCTAAAACAGAAGCGTAAACAATGTCATTAACTACAAAACCAACGTACACATCAACATTAATATACAAACAAAAAGCTACATAAACATTCAAATGATACACGTACACATTTAAAAATAAGAATTAATTTGTCATGTTTTTTTTATTTCACAAATATAACATCGATAAACAAGAAAGACAGATTAATGGACCAGACTGAAAACAGGGAAGCAACATTAAAGTACACATAAGCATATATATTGGAGAACACCATCTACACATTAACTTCATCCACAAAAAATTAAAATACACATAAGCATACATTTTGGAGAACACCATCTACACATCAACTTCAACCACAAAAACCATTTTACAAAATCAAAACAAAACCCAAAATGGAGAACACCGTCTACACATTAACAAAAAAAATTGCTACAAAACCAACAAATACTATCGTATAAACACTGTACTAAGTCTAAGTAACATACATACATTAAAATGATACACATCCTCATTTAAGTTAAGGAATAACCTTAGACCCAATGACCAATCAACCGAACCACAGTTCACAACAAAACAAATAAACATCAATCAAGTTGATCTAATGACCAAGTTAAAGTCAACGAACAAACTCGCAACTACAAATTCTCACACAAAGACCAGTATAGTCAAATAGAACCAACAATGCATAAAAAGCAAAGCAAAGCAAGACAAGTGAATAGTCCAGAAAAGCAACATAAACAATACACATAGACATACATTCATTCAAAAAATAAACCACCTTATAAATCATTTTACGTAATCAAAATCTGCAAACAAAGCCACACATGTACATTAACCAAAAAAGACAAATTGACATCAATCAAGTCACAGGCATAAGCAATATACACACATACATTAGTTCAAACAACATAAAACATAATTAATTACAACTTGCAGGTGCATATATACTAAAAACATAATTAATTACAACTTGTAGGTGCATATATACCAAAGTACTAAAAGTGTATAACCAATATTCATAGCACACCATCAACATTGTCAAACCAGGCAAATGCAAGCAAGCACAATCAAACATGCTAATCAATTAAAATAGCCAAAAACCACAAAACAAACAACAATTAGGTTAACAATTTGACAAAAAAAAACAACAATCAAGTCAATGGTCCAACTAAAATTAACATGAATTGCAACCCATCGCAAAGTCTAGAAAAAAATAAAACAAGGAAGAACCTTGATAATACAAGGTAGAGCCACCGGAAAGCAACTACCGACAGGCAAACAAAGAATAGGGAAGAAAGGTGATACCAGAGTAGTAAAAGAAAAAAACAAAAACAAATACAGAGGACCTAAGTGCACACACTTGGCTATGTTTAAAAACTCAAACTTAGAAAAATACAGTGTGATGATTGAAAAGACAGAAAACATTACTGAACATAAAAAGTTGCTATTTAATATGTATATATAATTACACTAAAAGTGATCAAAACAATACATTATAAAAACCAATAAAATAAAGAAATCTTACCACGATCCAAATTAGATCAACAGTCTTCCCCCTAAAATAGGTCCTTAAGTGATTCAACCTTTACTCCTTATCCACCCATCTGTATTGTGTTCACTTTCTAACCTAGTCTCCATGATCAAAAATTTTCTAGTTTCTTTGATATCCAAACAAATAGTAAAATTCTCAATAGGTTATTACAGAATTACTTATAGGTGTATGCATCTTGACAAGCCAAGGAATGGGATCTATGGTTTCCATCGGAGGTATTTGGGATGATACAAGTTATCAATCTACAATAAATAGTAAAATGGCAGCCTAGTCCCATGCATCTCCCATATTTTTTAGGTGTCCCTAATGAGGAAGAAGACAAGAGTTTGACAGTTTGACAGGAAGTGATAACATTTCTTAAAACAGACTTAACTCGAGCCAAAAATAAAATAGAACAGATGACAAATTTGCAAAAGACAAGATTTTCACAGTGGGTATTCAAAAGAACACCCTTCTACGCAAAACTTCAATTCAACATAGTTATGGTCCTCACCCGGTTTTGGCAAAAGTTGGGTTTGTGGCTTATACTTTACGCTTACCTACCATACTATTAATCCCATGGTCCACATTTCTTTTTAAGAAATGTCATGGACCATTATATGCTTCTACTACACCACTACCAAATGGTGCTAGCACCTTAAAAGAATTCAAGAGTGTAATCAATAAAAAGACTAACGAAGCACAAGAAAATGTGTGTTCGAATTATTAGATGTTAGGTTTATTAGTATGAGCACACAAGCTCATTAGGTATATAGGATTTGTATTCTTATTTTATATATTTTAATCTATTATTCACTAATATCAATGGAGTCTTTTACCCTCTAACATGGCATTAGAGCCTTAGGGTTCTAGTTACCTTGAGCCTATAAATGTAGTTCCTTAGATATGATCCTTGGGATCAAGGCACTTTTTGTAGAGGAAACATTGATGTGTCACTTTAGCAAGTAGATAGTTAAAAGAAATTTTAGAGGTAAAGAAGGTTGATTAGTACAACAAAATTTTTAATCAATGGGCATCAAAGAAATCAAATGAGCATGTTTAGAAAGTGAGTGTAAATACTATCTTCTGCTCTAATTACTTTCTTCTCCAAAATTCTCTTACTTCTGCAAATTCGCTAGAGCAGTTCTTACAAATCACTACAAAAACGAGCAAATAAAATCATACCTAGGTAATTAAAGGGGAAGTGACAGCCCTCATTCATGAATCAAGTTATAGCCTTACACACAATAGTTTACTATACAACTACCAAACAGGCCTTGTACTCTAAATAACTAGTGTGTGATTTATACTTTTTATTAAGCACAAAACAATGGGTGTCAAATGGTTGGTTAAGTGGAACAATACTCTACTGGAAGAAACTACATGGCAGAATGCTAAGCTTATAACTATATTTTAGGGCACATTAAAGAAACTACATGGCAGAATGCGAAACTATGAAGAGATAACAAGACCCTTGACTCAAATGTTATTGCAATGGGCGCTTTCTAACATTCATACACCTGTGTAAGTTCTATTCAGGTTTCTTGGAAGCTCTAATGGACACAGAATTCATGTCAAGGTGGATATTCTAGAGTTCATGCTACAATTCAAAAGGTCACAAGACTGTTCTATTGGTCTATGTTCAGGTTTATATCAATAATTGTCATGTGTGCCAGCAAAGCAAAGCTTATAATGCAACTTATGTAAGCAACTAAGCATGATTTGAATGAAGCTAATGACTTCAAAATCACAAGGAGTGGATCAAAACCTTTCTAGTTCCAAATATTCCCAAACACATGGTTAGAAGTTTGCAATAGGTGCTTGGAGAACTACTTGAAGGTATATGTGTTATGCCAAGCCTAAGGAATGGATTCAATGGGTGCCTTACCGGAACTTTGGAACAATACAAGTTATAAAACTGCTGTAGAAATTACTCCTATTGAAATCTTCTATGGGCAACCTCCTCCCCTGCGTCTCATATATCCGGCAGGTGATAGTATTGTCAATATAGCGGATAGGAGTTTGATTGCTAGGGAGGAAGTGAATACATTTCCTAAAACCCACTTAGCAGGAGCTGAAAATAACACAAAACAGTTAGCAGATCTGCATAGGACATAAAGGATTTTTTGTAGTAGGTGATTGGGTGTATATGAAATTAAAACTCTATATGCAAACTTCAATTTAGCACAGTTATGGTCCTTACCAGTTTTGGAAAAAGTAAGGAGTGTGACTTATACTATACACTTACCTCGCAGAGCTCCCATGTTCCATATCTCTTTGTCAAAAATATCACACAGTGCTAGCACCTTCAAAGAACCCGAGAGCATGAACAGGTTCCCAAGAAGCACTACAAAATAGCTTACACCCAGCATCAAATAGACCCAGTGCCCTGCACAGACCAGCCCAGCTCATCATATTCAAGATTATAAAGTTTTCTAAGAATTCAACGAGCAAAAATAGTTACAGACCTGGGAAAACAAAGGTGGGTTTCAGAACCATAAACCATGCCTCATTAAACAATAGTTAAAATTTTAATTAGGTTCCTACAGTGTATCAGTTTCGTTTTCGCTTTTATTTAATTCGTCTTCTTTTCATGCAACATATATTGATATCATTTATGTACTGACAACTACACCTTATATGAATCCACTATTCCCCCAATCAGTTTCAGGATCATCATTTGGTCCATGCAAGTATTTACACATTATATTACATTTTAATTATTAATGCTATGTGCTTGCTGCCATTAACCATGAAACATAGTATGAAGAATGATCTTATAAGCGAGAATATGAAGATCAACATAAGTAATCAGAGTGGAAAGTGAAGGTTATGCTAATAAAACTAGCTAATACACCAGCATTAGTAGTACGAGTTAAGTTTACCTGGTACTTGATCTTGTTGAACACGGACTCTCAAAGAAACCACCAACAGCGAATTCACATGCAGAAAAACAAGCCAAAAGTAACTAATCAAATGGAAAAAAATTACATAATCATTTGTGGTAAAAACTATCCATTAACTAAAATACAAAATCAAATATGTATGAAAATTGTAATAAAAAAGAATAACAAAAGTTAAGGACACATGTAAGTTACCAAAAACTAACAAAAGTTGTTCTTGTAATTGTAATTGTAAAACTAACTTAGTATTAAGAAATTAGTCAACATCCAAGACAGAATGTAAACTTGAAAGAATATATCATAATTACCAAAAAAAAGGTTAAAACAACATAGTTAAATAAATGGAGTAGCAATGCAACGACTTATAGATTTACCATTTCAACAATAGCACACTTGCACCTAACCAACCTGAAAGTACATAACAGGTTGAAATGGGCTAGGATGTGTTCTCGTAGTGGTAGTTCTATAAGTAGAAAGTAGAAAACAAACCAATAAAATAAGGTAAATAAAACATTTTAGTCAATATCTAATACAGAATGTAAAGTTGAAACAACATAACAAATTACCAATAAAAAAGTTGGATTAAAAACTAACATGGTTACAAAAATATGTAGTGGCAATGCAAATACCTATAGATTTACCATTTCGACAACAACACACTTGCACCTAATCAACCTGAAAGTACAAGCCTCAAAGTACATGACAGGTTGAAAAGGGCAAGTAGGTGTTCTCGTGGTGGTATTTCTATAAGTAAAAACATGCCAATAAAATAAGATAAATAAAAAAAATAATCAATATCAAAGACAGATTGTAAAGTTGAAACAATATATCACATAACCAAGAAAAAAAGGATTATAAACTAACATAGTTAAAAAATATATGTAGTGGCAATGCAAATACTTATAGATTTTCCATTTCGACAACAACACACTTGCACCTAATCAACCTGAAAGTACAAGCCTCAAAGTACATGACAGGTTGAAAAGGGCAAGTAGGTGTTCTCATGGTGGTTTTCTATAAGTAAAAACCATGCCAATAAAATAAGGTAAATAAAAAAAATAATCAATATCAAAGACAGATTGTAAAGTTGAAACAATATATCACATAACCAAGAAAAAAAGGATTATAAACTAACATAGTTAAAAAAATATATGTAGTGGCAATGCAAATACTTATAGATTTCCCATTTCGACAACAACACACTTGCACCTAATTAACCTGAAAGTACAAGCCTCAAAGTACATGACAGGTTGAAAAGGGCAAGTAGGTGTTCTCGTAGTGGTATTTCTATAAGTAAAAGCCATACCAATAAATAAGGTAAATAAAATAAATTAGTCAATATTAAAGACAGATTGTAAAGTTAAAACAATATATCAAATTACCAACAAAAAAGTTGGATTAAAAACTAACATAGTTACAAAAATATGTAGAGGCAATGCAAATACTTATAGATTTACCATTTCGACAACAACACACTTGCACCTAATCAACCTGAAAGTACAAACCTCAAAGTACATGACAGGTTGAAAAGGGCAAGTAGGTGTTCTCGTAGTGGCATTTCTACGAGTAAAAACCATACCAAAAAAATAAGATAAATAAAAAAAATTAGTCAATATCAAAGACAAATTGTATAGTTGAAAAAATATATCAAATTACCAATAAAAAAGTTGGATTAAGAACTATGATAGTTAAAAAATATATGTAGTGGCAATGTAAATACTTATAGATTTACCATTTCGACAACAACACAGTTGCACCTAATCAACCTCAAAGTGCAAGCTTTAAATACATGACAGGTTGAAAAGCGCGAGTAGGCGTTCTCGTAGTGGTATTTCTATAAGTAAAAACCAAATAAAATACGGTAAATAAAAAATTAGGCAATATAAAAAGACAGTAGGATAAGTAAAAGTTATCAGATTACTAAGAAAAAAGATATATTAAAAATAACACCATCATAAAAACTGGTCGTATCTTTATATTGAAAAAACTTATTTTCTCAATTAGTAAAGGCATATATATATAACAGATTAATCATTTAAACAAATTTAACAAACAAGTATGAAAAGACAAATTCAGGAGAATAAGACTTGAACAAAAAAACATAAGAAAAATGATTCATACCTTGATGACAGAAGAATTAGAAAGTGATAACCCTAATTCTTGAATCCACTTGGTACCTTACAGAATAGTCCAATACCCCTGAAAGCACAATATATACATGCTATCAGAGTCAAGAACCCCTTTAGATCATTAAGAATCAAAGTGACATTTACCAAAAGCAATGGTTAATTTTAGGGTACCTGTGGGATCTGTGTCGTAGGTAGAATGTGTTTCAATCCCTTTCGTTAATCAACTCAAAAGAAGTACCAGAAGGAGCCTGAAACTAAATAGCAACAAGAATCAACAAGAGAGTTTCAAATCATCGAATGCGTTTGATAACATAGCAAAGTATGGGTCTTGAACCCTAGAACAATCGATTGATAACATAGCAAAGTATGGGTCTTGAACCCTAGAACAATCGATTGATAACATAGCAAAGTATGGTATACGAACCTGGTGATTTG
This sequence comes from Flaveria ramosissima, assembly GCA_025215565.1. NCBI lineage: Eukaryota > Viridiplantae > Streptophyta > Magnoliopsida > Asterales > Asteraceae > Flaveria > Flaveria ramosissima. Next base: position 81,464,547 of record CM046035.1, read on the forward strand.
TGATGATTCTCGCCTAATTAAAATCGATTGATACTTAGCAAAGTATGGGTCTTGAACCCTAGAACAATCGATTCTCGTGAAACATGAAGAACAAATAAGCGATTCTTAAATGGGGATTGATTTGAAAGAGGCGGTGTTGTTCTTCCCTTTGTTTTTGTTTGAAAGGGGAACAATCTTTGTTAATATTTATTACCACCAGGGGTTTTTCAAGACCGTTGGATTAAGATTCACTTTCCGATTAAAAAGATTTTTTGGAAGATTTATTATGTTTTCAAGATTTGCTTTTTGCCTAAAAAGATTGTATTCCTAAATAAATATAATTCACTGAAATCATCTCTATTTGTATTCCATAGAACTCTTTTATCCAATCCTCTTATAACTTTAAAACTAAAATAATATGAAATATCAAAGTTTATTTAGCCGCACTTGTAAAAAACAAAAATCAAACCAAATTATTTTAACCTTTTGTTATAATATTAATCCAGTTTTCATGTCAAACTTTGTAAGCTTTATTCAATATTATAACGAGATTTGATTCAACAGCGCATCTAATTCTACAAGTTAGAATATCAAACAAACGCTAGAACACAATAGTTACCATATGGTTTTGTTAATAACTAATAAGATTGGGCCTCATATCAGTTCCATTGGGCCTATTATCAGTACCGGCTTTTAAGTTTTACAGTAGAATTGGGCTTCATATTTACTGGGCCTTAGCTTCTGGATCGCATCAACAACGATCTCATCATGAAGGTATTAAAACCGTATTTATTTTGTATTTTATTTTCATTCTTTTAAAACCGTTTACAGCCCTAGTATCCGTTCGTCTAATTATCGTTATTTTAAGAGAAAAGATTGCTTTTCATGTGTAGAAAGGTTAATGTTGGTAGATGAAAAATAAAGAGGAAGTTTTGTATTTAAAAGTTTTTTATTTCAAAACTTACACATGTATAGAGCATCCTGGTACGATGTCAAAAATTCATACTTGTCATGGAATAATTATGTATCACATGTTTATATTTACACAATATATGTACGGAATAAATGTGTTACGCGATGGAATAATACATGTGTGCTACGCGATGGAATAAATATATTCCTAGAAAGGTCGGTATCTTAGCCTGGTGGGTGTTATTGGATCGTCTTTCTACTAGAAAAAAATCAAGTGATAAATGTCTTGATATCCAATTGATCCTTTGTCCGGGTTGTATGTTATTGGTGGAGACCGGTAATCATGTGTTTAGAGAGTGTTCTTGTACGTCCAAGATTTGGGATGTTATGGCGAAATGGTTAGATGTGAAGCTTCAAGATTCTACAGAGTTGAGTTCGCTTATTCACTAGTTGGACTCAACTAATTTTGCTATAGGAAGAAAGAGTTGATTGAGACTGTTAATTTTTCGGTATGGTGGATTCTTTGGAAATTTAGGAATGATGCTATTATTGGTTCTTCGGATTGTAATTCAGAATTGTTTTTTGATTCGACGCTGAGTTTGTCGTTTTTGTGGCTCTTTAGTCGTCGTAAGACGAATTTTAATTGGGTAGAGTGGCTCAAAAATCCCTTTACTTATCATGTAATTTTGTTCTTTGGTCCTCGTTAGTATTTCTCTAACCGGGTCTTGTGTTATTTTATAACATGGTTGTTCCAAAACAAAAGTAAAAGAAATAACGCAGAACTTTGTATCATACCTAAATTACCGACAAGTAAATATATAATCATGCATAATAAAGGAACGCTAGTTAAAAATCCTATTTCAATACACACACTAAAAACGATTTTACAATTATTTTTTGTATCATATTAAACAGTAGATGCAAACACACAATACGATTCTTACAATTTTTTAACATAGTATTAGTTCTCACGATGAACGTAAACATCTAAGTTATAAAAAGGTAACGTGATTTTGATTTGATGATGTTGGAGAGAATATTTGGATTGCATTGGGAAGAGAAATATGAAGGATAGACGTAAAGGGAGAGAAGTATAGGAAGAATAAGAAAACGGGTATCGCGTGCTGTGAGATCAAATCTCCGATTGGTTTGACTGACAAATGAACAAGGTCAGGTGCCAGTCCATTTACATTTCACCCAACCCAATATAACCCTCTTCATGGACCTTCCTTCCCCAAAACATGGTATAATTTTTGTAAATTTTTTAATATTTTTTTAAAATGGTTATGAGTGGATGAGTGAGAAAATAATGATAATGATATAGAGTAATATTATATAATTGAAAGAGAAAAATAAAAAATAATATTTTTAATGTAAATATAAGGATGTGGATGAGGAAATTAGTGTGAATGATCTTGTTTCGGTTCCATCCAAATTTTTTTTCTTTTAACATCTATTCCTAGGAATTAGAACAAATACACTACAATATAAATCTTGCATAATGTGAGTCTGATCTTTTAGTTGTGTGACATATTATTTAACTATCAGGTTCTCTTATTTTAATCATTCATCATTCAAGTTTATGCCCCTTGCAAAATGTTTAATTTCAAAACTATTTAATTTGTACATTATTATTTACGCTTCTTAAAATGTAAAATTTTCTTGTACGACACCATCACACCACACTTTTCCAGCAGCCACCACCACCATCACATACCCCCATCGTCAACCACTTTCTATCTCCGCCACCCATCACCTCAACGCGAACCCCTCCCATCAGCTTAGTCACCTACCATCGTCAACCATATCAACCACCGTGGATCTTTTCCGGTCACCGTCAGCCACCGATGGTGACGGCAAGAGGCATCGTCGGGGGTGAAATGAAATTTCAGGAAAGGGTGCAGTTGGGGTACTGGGGGAAGGTGCGGCAGTGGTGGTGACGAGGTCGGACGGTGGGGGTAGCAAGGTGCGACAACAGTGGTGGCGAGGCATGACGGCGGTGGTGGCGAAGCGTGAGGGCGGTGGTGGCGAGGTCGGACGGTGGTGGTGGCGAGGGGTGACGGCAGGGGTGGCGAGGTCGGACGCCGGTCGTGGCGAGGTGATTGTCAACCAAACATAATTTCTAGGAAAACATTCCAATTCCAATTTCAATTTCAAAGTATTATGTGAACCATATTAGACATAAACAAGATGTGATATTGGTGCATTGGACAAACTTACTAAAAGGGTGGTTAGGAATTGGCCTAAAAAATAAATGCAGTTAAAACTTAATAGTTGTATATCACTAGACTATATTACGAAAATATCATCCTAATTTAGTTCAACCAAAGCTATTAATTTCACCATCGCGTATAGTGACGAGGTGTGGCTTCGTTTCGTGCTGAGTTAATGTAAGGGATTACATTCATATAGATGCTCAATGTATATTCATTATGTTACACCAAAAGTTAACACCAATATATATATATATATATATATATATATATATATATATATATATATATATATATATATATATATATATATATATATATCAAATAAATACACTATATCCTACAAATAAACAATACAAAAACTAGAGAAAAAATACCTCATAAAATATAACACAAAAGCTAGACATCTAAAACAGATGCAAACCCAAAATGAACACCATCTCCACATCAGCAACCAAAATAATAAAGAATGTCGATAACTACAAAACAAACAAACACAATCGTACAAACAAAATATATCATACATAGACATTCAAATGATACAGGCATCTAAAACAGAAGCGTAAACAATGTCGTTAGCTACAAAACCAACATACTCTATCATATCAACACTATACAAACAAAAAGCTACATAAACATTCAAATGATGCACGTAAACAATTAAAATAAGGATTAATTTGTCTTTTTTTTATTTCACAAATATAACATCAATAAAAAAGAAAGACAGATTAATAGACCTGATTGAAACCTTATTGAAAACGGGGAAGCAACATTAAAGTAAACATAAGCATAGATATTGGAGAACACCATCTACACGTTAACTTCATCCACAAAAACCATTTTACAAAATCAAAACAAACCCCAAAATGAAGAACACCGTCTACACATTAACAAAAATAACCGCTACAAAACAAACAAATTCTATCGTATAAATATTGTACAAAGTGTAAGTAACATACAGACATTGAAATGATACACATCCGCATTTAAATTAAGGAATAACCTTAGACCATATGACCAATTAACCGAACCACAATTCACAATAAAACAAATAAACATCAATCAAGCTTTGTTTCATCAATCAACAAAGAAAGTCACAACTACAAATTCTCACACAATGACCAGTATAGTCAAATAGGACTAGCAATGCATAAAAAGCAAAGTAAAGCAAGACATGTGAATAGACCAGAGAAGCAATATGAACAATACATATACACATACATTCATTCAGAAATAAAAACACCCTATAAAACATTTTACGTAATCAAAATTTGCAAACAAAGCCACACATGTACATTAACCAAAAAAGACAGATTGACATCAATCAATTCACAGGCATAAGCAATACACAAATACATCAGTTCAAACAACATAAAGCATAATTAATTACAACTTGCTGGTTATATACCAAAGTGAAAGCGTATAACCAATTCATAGCACACCATCAACATTGTCAAACCAGACAAATGCAAGCAAGCACAATCAAACATGCTAATCAATTAAAATAGCCAAAACCCACAAAATGAACACAATTAGGTTAACTATTTGATCAAAAACAACAATTAAGTCAATGATCCAACTAAAATTAACATGAATTGCAACCCATCACAAAGTCAGAAAAAACATAGAACAAGGAAGAACCTTGATAATATAACGCAGAGCCACCGGAAAGCAACTGTCGACAGGTAAACAAAGAATAGGAAAGAAAGGTGATACCGGATAAAAAATAGTAAAAGGAAGAAACAAAAACACATACAGAGGACCTAAGTGCACACACCTAGCTATGATTAAAAACTCAAACTTAGAAAAATACAGTGGTCAAATTTAGAAGACAAAAAACATTACTGAAACATAAGAAGTTGCTATTTAATATGTAAATATAATTATACTAAAAGTGATCAAAACAATACATTAAAAAAACCATTAAAATAAAGAAATCTTACCACAATCTAAATTAGACCAACAGTCTTCCCTTAAAACAGGTCATTGAGTAATTCAACCTTTACTTCTTATCCACCCATCAATGATGTATTGTGTTCAATTTCTAACCTAGACTCCATGATCAAGGCTTTTCACCTAACCATATTTTCTAGAAAATTATTCTTGTTTGATGGTAAAAAAATCTTAGCAAGGTCCTCATCCACTCAGGTCAAATTTTCAGTTCATCTACGTCAACTCCATTCAAGCCCCCCTGCTACCAATCCACCTACCAATTCTATATCGTGTTCACTTTTTGACCCATGACTCCATGAACTAAGCTTTTCACCAAACCATATTTCCTTAGATGTGATCCTTAGGATCAAGGCACTTTTTGTAGAGGAAGCAGTGTCACTTTAGTAAGTAGATAGTTAAAATAATTTTAAAGGTAAAGAAAGTCGGTTAGTTCAACAAAATTTTTAATTAGTAGGCGTCAAAGAAATCAAATGAGCCTGTGTAGGAAGTGTGTGTAAATAGTGTGTATCTACACGAATGACAACTATCTTCTACTCTATTTACTTTCTTCTCCAAAATTCTCACTTCTGCAAATTCATTGGAACTGTTCTTACAAATCACTACAAAACGAGCAAATAAAATCATACCTAGGTAATTAAAGGGGAAGTGACAGCCCAGATTCGTGAATCCAGTTATAGTCTTACACACAATAATCTACTATACAACTACCAAACAGGCCCTGCACTCTAAAAGAACTAGTTGTGATTGATAAACAACTTTTTATTAAGCACAAAACAATGGGTGTCAAATGGTTGGTTAAGTGGAACAACACTCTACCAGAAGAGGCTACATGGCAGAATTATAACTATATTTTAGGGCACATTAAAGGAGTGGCAACTCATCACGCAAAAGTGAGAGCGACTCAACAGTGGACATACCTCAAAACAGCAAAGAGCTTAAGGATTTTTGGGTCTTTACAGGAGGCTTGTGCAAAACTATGAAGAGATGGCTAGACTCTAGACTCAAATGTTATTGCAATGGGCGCTTTCTAACATTCATACACATATGTAAGTTCTATTCAGGTTTCTTCAAAGCTCAAATGGACACACAATTCATGTCAAGGTGGATATTCTAGAGTTCATGCTACAATTCAAAAGGTCACAAGACTGTTCTACTGGTCAAAACTGAAAATGATGTTCAGGTTTATATCAATAATTGTCATGTGTGCCAGCAAAGCAAAAGCTAATAATGCAACTTATCCGAGGTTGTTACAACCACTTCTAATTCCCAAAGGCTCAAGAAGATATTGCCATGGTAAGGATGTGATAAAACTTGTGTAAGCATGATTTGAACGAAGCTAATACCGGATCAAAACCTTTTTAGTTCCTAATATCCCCAAACACATGGTTAGAAGTTTGCAATACCGGAACTTTGGCACAATACAAGCCTAAGGAATGAATTCAATTGGTATATGTGTTGTGACAAGCCTAAGGAATGGATTCAATGGGTGCCTTACCGGAACTTTGGCACAATACAAGTTATCAAACTGCGTTGTGACAAGCCTAAGGAGTTTGATAGCTACGGAGGAAGTGAATACATTTCCTAAAACCCACTTAACAGGACATAAAGGAATTTTGCAGTAGGTGATTGGGTGTATATGAAATTAAAACCCTATACCCAAACTTCAATTTAGCACAGTTATGGTCCTTACCGGTTTTGGAAAAAGTAAGGAGTGTGACTTATACTTTACACTTACCTCGCAGAGCTCCCATGTTCCATATCTCTTTGTTAAAAATATCACAGATCATTGGCTCTTTCTCCAACACCACTTTCAAACAGTGCTAGCACCTTCAAAGAACCCGGCAGGATGAACAGGTTCCTAAGAAGCACTACAAATAGCTTACACCCAGCATCAAATAGACCCAGTGCCCTGCACAGACCAACCCAGCTCATCATATTCAAGATTATAAAGTTTTCTAAGAATTCAACGAGCAAAAATAGTTACAAACCTGGGAAAACAAAGGTGGGTTTCAGAACCATAAACCATGCCTCATTAAATTAATTAGGTTCCTACAGTGTATCAGTTTCCTTTTCGCTTTTATTTAATTCGTCTTCTTTTCATGCAACATATATTGATATCATTTATATACAGACAACTACACCTTATATGAATCCACTATTCCCCAAATCAGTTTTAGGTTTGGCATTTGGTCCATGCAAGTACATTCAATTATTAATGCTATGTGCTTGCTGCCATTAACCATGAAACATAGTATGAAGAATGATCTTATAAGTGAAAATATGAAGATCAACATAAGTAATCAGAGTGGAAAGTGAAGGCTATGCTAATAAAACTAGCTAATACACCAGCTTTAGTAGTATGAGTTAAGTTACCTGGTACTTGATCTTGTTGAACACGGAGTCTCAAAGAAACCACCAACAGCGAATTCACATGCAGAAAAACAAGCCAAAAATAACTAATCAAATGGAAATAAATAACATAATCATTTGAGGTAAAAACTATGCATTAACTATAATGCAAAATAAAATATGTATGAAAGTTGGAATAAAAAAGAATAACAAAAGTTAAGGACACATGTAAGTTACCAAAAGCTAACAAAAGTTGTTCTTGTAATAGTAATTGTAAAATTAACTTAGTGTTAAAAATTAGTCAACATACAAGACAGCACACTTGCACCTAACCAACCTGAAAGTACATAACATGTTGAAATGGGCTAAGATGTGTTCTCCGTAGTGTTATTTCTACAAGTAGAAAGTTGAAACCAAACCAATAAAATAAGGTAAATAAAACATTTTAGTCAATATCAAATACAGAATGTAAAGTTGAAACAACATATCAAATTACAATAAAAAAAAGTTGGATTAAAAACTATCATGGTTACAAAAATATGTAGTGGCAATGCAAATACTTATAGATTTACCATTTCGACAACAACACACTTGCACCTAATTAACATGAAAGTACAAGCCTCAAAGTACATGACAGGTTGAAAAGGGCAAGTAGGTGTTCTCGTAGTGGTATTTCTATAAGTAAAAACCATGCCGATAAAATAAGGTAAACAAAAAAATTAGTCAATATCAAAGACAGATTGTAAAGTTGAAACAATATATCACATTACCAAGAAAAAAAGGATTATAAACTAACATAGTTAAAAAATATATGTAGTGGCAATGCAAATACTTATAGATTTCCCATTTCGACAACAACACACTTGCACTTAATCAACCTGAAAGTACAAGCCTCAAAGTACATGACAGGTTGAAAAGGGCGAGTATGTGTTCTCGTAGTGGTATTTCTATAAGTAAAACCCATACCAATAAAATAAGGTAAATAAAAAAATTAGTCAATATCAAAGACAGATTGCAAAGTTGAAACAATATATCACATTACCAAGAAAAAAAGTATTAAAAACTAACATAGTTAAAAAATATATGTAGTGGCAATGCAAATACTTATAGATTTCCCATTTCGACAACAACACACTTGCACCTAATCAACCTGAAAGTACAAGCCTCAAAGTACATGACAGGTTGAAAAGGGCGAGTAGGTGTTCTCATAGTGGTATTTCTATAAGTAAAAGCCATACCAATAAATTAAGGTAAATAAAATAAATTAGTCAATATTAAAGAGAGTTAAAACAATATATCAAATTACCAACAAAAAAGTTGGATTAAAAACAAACATAGTTACAAAAATATGTAGTGGCAAGGCAAATACTTATAGATTTACCATTTCGACAACAACACACTTGCACCTAATCAACCTGAAAGTACAAGCCTCAAAGTACATGACAGGTTGAAAAGGGCGAGTAGGTGTTCTCATAGTGGTATTTCTATATGTAAAAGCCATACCAATAAATTAAGGTAAATAAAATAAATTAGTCAATATTAAAGAGAGTTAAAACAATATATCAAATTACCAACAAAAAAGTTGGATTAAAAACAAACATAGTTACAAAAATATGTAGTGGCAAGGCAAATACTTATAGATTTACCATTTCGACAACAACACACTTGCACCTAATCAACCTGAAAGTACAAGCCTCAAAGTACATGACAGGTTGAAAAGGGCAAGTAGGTGGTCTCGTAGTGGTATTTCTATAAGTAAAAACCATACCAATAAAATAAGGTAAATAAAAAAATTAGTCAATATCAAAGACAGATTGTATAGTTGAAAAAATATATCAAATTACCAATAAAAAAGTTGGATTAAGAACGATCATAGTTAAAAAAATATATATGTAGTGGCAATGTAAATACTTACAGATTTACCATTTCGACAATAACACAGTCGCACCTAATCAACGTGAAAATACAAGCCTTAAAGTAAATGACAGGTTGAAAAGGGCGAGTAGGTGTTCTCGTAGTGGTATTTTTATAAGTAAAAACCATACCAATAAAATACGGTAAACAAAAAATTTAGTCAATATAAAAGACAATATTTAAGTAAAAGTCATCAAATTACTAAGAAAAAAGGTTTATTGAAAATAACACCATCATAAAAACTGGTCGTATCTTTATATTCAAACAACTTATTTTCTCAATCAGTAAAGGCATATAGATATATGACAAATTAATCATTTAAACAAATTTAACAAACAAGTATGAAAAGACAAATTCAGAGAATAGAACTTAAACTAAAAAACATAAGAAAAATGATTCATACCTTGATGACAGAAGCATTAGAAAGTGATAACCCTAATTCTTGAATCCACTTGATACCTTACACAATAGTCCAATACCCCTGAAAGCACAATATATGCATGCTATCAGACTCAAGAACCCCTTTAGATCATTAATAATCAAAGTGACATTTACCAAAAGCAATGGTTAATTTTAGGGTACCTGTGGGATCTGTGTCATATGTAGAATGCGTTTCAATGTCCCTTTCTAACATCAACTCAAAAGAAGTACCAGAAGGAGCCTGAAGAATCAACAAGAGAGTTTCAGATCATCGAATTCGTTTGATAACATAGCATTATTTATATACTGAAGATGAAGAGAGAAACCGGTATACGCACCTGGTGATTCTCGTGAAACATGAAGAACATCTTAGCGATTTTTCTAACTATGAAGAATCAACAAGAGAGTTTCAAATCATCGAATGCGTTTGATAACATAGCAAAGTATGGGTCTTGAACCCTAGAACAATCGATTGATAACATAGCAAAGTATGGTACACGCACCTGGTGATTTGTGATGATTCTCGCCTAAAATCGATTGATATTTAGCAAAGTATGGGTCTTGAACCCTAGAACAATCGATTCTCGTGAAACATGAAGAACACCTTAGCGATTCTTCAATGGTGATTGATTTGAAAGAGGCAGTGTTGTTTTTGTTTGAAAGGGGAACAATCTTTGTTAAGATTTATAACCACCAGGGGCTTTTCCAGACCGTTGGATTAAGATTCACTTTCTGATTAAAAAGATTTTTTTGGAAGATTTATTATGTTTTCAAGATTTGCTTTTTGCTTAAAAAGATTGTATTCTAAATAAATATAATTCACTGAAATCATCTCGATTTGTATTCCATAAACTCTTTTATTCAATCCTCTTATAACTTTACAACTAAAATAATATGAAATATCAAAGTTTATTTAGCCGCACTTGTAAAAAACAAAAATCAAACCAAATTATTTTAACCTTTTGTTATAATATTAATCCAGTTTTCATGTCAAACTTTGTAAGCTTTATTCAATATTATAACGAGATTTGATTCAACAGCGCATCTAATTCACAAGTTAGAACATCAATCAAACGCTAGAACACAATAGTTACCATATGGTTTTGTTAATACCCAAAATAAGATTGGGCCTCATATCAGTTCCATTGGGCCTATTATCAGTACCGGCTTTTAAGTTTTACAGTTGAATTGGGCTTCATATTTACTGGGCCTTAGCTCTGGATCGCATCAGCAACGCTCTCATCCTCTCCTGAACAGTTACCGTTGTCACGAATTCACGATTCATGAAGGTATTAAAATCGTATTTATTTTGTATTTTATTTTCATCCTTTTAAAACCGTTTACAGCCCTAGTATCCGTTCGTCTAATTATCGTTATTTAAAGAGAAAAGATTGCTTTTCATGTGTAGAAAGGTTAATTTTGGTAGATGAAAAAAAAGAGGAAGTTTTGTATTTATAAGTTTTTTATTTCAATACTTACACATGTATATTTACACAATATATGTACGGAATAAATGTTTTACGCGATGGAATAAAAAATACATGTGTGCTACGCGATGGAATAAATATATTCTTAGAAAGGTCGGTATCTTAGCCTGGTGGATGTTATTGGATCGCTTTCTACTAGAAAAAAATTAAGCGATAATGTCTTGATATCCAATTGATCCTTTGTCTACGTTGTATGTTATTGGTGGAGACCGGTAATCATGTTTTGCAGAGTGTCTTCTACGTCCAAGATTTGGGATGTTATGGCGAAATGGTTAGATGTGAAGCTTCAAGATTTTACAGAGTTGAGTTCGCTTATTCACTAGTTGGACTCAACTAATTTTGCTATAGGAAGAAAGAGTTGATTGAGACTGTTAATTTTTCTGTATGGTGGATTTTTTGCAATATAGGAATGATGCTATTATTGGTTCTTCGGATTGTAATTCAGAATTGTTTTTTGATTCGACGCTTAGTTTGTCGTTATTGTGGCTCTCTTAGTCGTCGTAAGACGAATTTTAATTGGGTAGAGTGGCTCAAAAATCCCTTTACTTATCATGTAATTTTGTTCTTTGGTCCTCGTTAGTATTGCTCTAACCGGATCTTGTGTTATTTTATAGCATGGCTGTTCCAAAAAAAAAAAAACAAAATAACGCAGAACTTTGTATCATACCTAATATAATCATGCAACACTACTTAAAAATCGCATTTCAATACAAACATCATTTAACTATCAGGTTCTCTTATTCTAATCATTCATCATTCAAGTCTATGCCCCTTGCAAAATGTTTAATTTCAAAACTATTTAATTTGTACATTATTATTTACGCATTTTGAAATGTAAAATTTTCTTGTACGATTTGTTTTACCATTACATAGTAGCTAGTATTAAGACCATAGCGTTGTATAGCACGAGCGTAAAACCGTGAAAAAACTAACTTTGAAATGTTGTCGCAAGCCTGCACCTTGAAGGTAAAAAAAAATGAAATTTGAATGTTGTTGAAAGCATTTATTTTTTTTTCTTCTTCTTTTCTTTCTTGTGTGTGTCCAATACCAGGTTCAACTTGGGACCGGGACGGTTTCGGTCCGGGTCAAGTTTGCTAAAAAACTCAAAATATTAAACTGGTTCCAACATTACGGGTTTAAACGGGTCCGAACCCGATTTTTATGCCCATCTCTATCCATCACTAGACTATATTAGGAAAATATCATCCTAATTTAGCTCAACCCTTACCTAATAAAAAAACTACTAATTTCACCATCGCGTGTTGCGATGAGGTGAGGTTCAATATGTTACACCAAAAGTTAACACCAATATATATCTCAAATAAATACTCACTATATCCTACAAATAAACAATATAAAATCTAGAGAAAAAAAACCTCACAAATACATCACAAGAGCTAGACATCTCAAATAAATACTAAGTATATCCTACAAATAAACAATATAAAATCTAGAGAAAAAACACCTCACAAATACAACACAAAAGCTAGACATCCAAAATAAATGCAAACCCAAAATGAACATCATCTCCACATCCACAACCAAAATTAAATAAAGAAAGTCGATAACTACAAAACCAACAAACACAATCGTACAAACAAAATATATCATAGATAGACATTCAAATGATACAGGTATCTAAAACAGAAGCGTAAACAATGTTTTTAACTACAAACCAACATACTCTATCATATCAACACTAACAAAAAGCTACATAAACATTCAAATAACACATGTACACAGTTAAAATAAGGATTACTTTGTCTTTTTTTTTATTTCACAAATATAACATCAACAAAAAAAAAACAGATTAATGGACCGGACTGAAAACAGGGAAGCAACATTAAAGTAAACATAAGCATACATATTAGAGAACACCATCTACACGTTAACTTCATACACAAAAACCATTTTATAAAATCAAAATAAAACCCAAAATGGAGAACACCGTCTACACATTAACAAAAATAACAGCTACAAAACCAACAAATTCTATCGTATAAACACTGTACAAAGTCTAAGTAACATATAGACATTAAAATGATACACATACGCATTTAAATTAAGGAATAACCTTAGACCATATGACCAATTAACCGAACCACAATTCACAATAAAACAAATAAACATCAATCAAGTTAATCTAATGACCAAGTTAAAGTCAACAAACAAAGTCACAACTACGAATTCCCACACAATGACCATTATAGTCAAATAGGACTAGCAGTGCATAAAAAGCAAAGCAAAGCAAGTGAAAAGACCAGAGAAGCAACATAAACGATACATATGGACATACGTAATCAAAATTTTGCAAACAAAACCACATATGTACATTAACCAAAAAAGACAGATTAACATCAATCAAGTCACAGGCATAAGCAATACACACATACATAAGTTCAAACAACATAAAGCATAATTAATTACAACTTGCTGGTGCATTTCAACATTGTCAAACCAGGCAAATGCAAGCTAGCACAAACAAACATGCTAATCAATTAAAATAGCCAAAACCCATAAAATGAACACAATTAGGTTAACTATTCGACAAAAAACAACAATTAAGTCAATGATCCAACTAAAATTAACATGAATTGCAACCCATCGCAAAGTCAGAAAAAACATAGAACAAGGAAGAACCTTGATAATACAACACAGAGCGACCGGAAAGCAACCTTCGAGAGGTAAACAAAGAACAGGGAAGAAAAGTGATACCGGAGAAAAGAATAGTCAAAGGAAGAAACAAAAACACATACAGAGGACCTAAGTGCACACACCTAGCTATGATTAAAAACTCAAACTTAGAAAAATACAGTGATCAAATTGAGAAAACAAAAAAAATACTGAAGCATAAAGAGTTGCTATTTAATATGTATATATAATTATACTAAAAGCGATCAAAACAATACATTAAAAAAACCAATAAAATAAAGAAATCTTACCACAATCCAAATTAGACCAACAGTCTTCCCGTCCTTGAGTAATTCAACCTTTACTTCTTATCCACCCATCAATTCTATATTGTGTTCAATTTCTAACCTAGACTCCATGATCAAAGCTTTTCACCTAACCATATTTTCTAGAAAATTATTCTTCTTTGATGGTAAAAAATTTTAGCAGGGTCCAAATTAGGCCAATAGACTCCCCCCTAATCTAGGTCCTCATACACTCATGTCAAATTTTCAGTTCATCTACGTCAACTCCATTCAAGCCCATGTTACCAATATATAGAATAAGAATGCAAACCCTAGATACCTAATGGGCACGTAGGCTCATACTAATAAACCTAATAGCTAATACAAATGACTGGCTAAGTAGGAGAATACTCTATTTGAGAATGCTACATGGGAGAACATTGAGCCTATAAATGTAGTTCCTTAGATGTGATCCTTGGGATCAAGGCACTTTTAGAGGAAGCATAGATATGTGTCACTTTAGTAAGTAGATAGTTAAAAGAAATTTTAGAGGTAAAGAAGGTCGGTTAGTTCAACAAAACTTTTAATCAGTGGGCGTCAAAGAAATCAAATGAGCATGTGTAGAAAGTGAGTGTAAATAGTGTGTATGTGCACGAATGACAACTATCTTCTGCTCTAATTACTTTCTTCTACAAAATTCACTTACTTCTGCAAATTAGCTGGAGCTGTTCTTACAAATCACTACAAAAACGAGCAAATAAAATCATACCTACGTAATTAAACGAGAAGTGAAAGCCCTCATTCGTGAATCCAGTTATAGCCTTACGCACAATAGTCTACTATACAACAACCAAACAGGCCTTGCACTCTAAAATAACTAGTGCGTGATTCATAACAACTTTTTATTAAGCACAAAACAATGGGTGTCATATGGTTGGTAAAGTGGAACAATACTCTACGGGAAAATGCTACATGGCAGAATTCTAAGCTTATAACTATATTTTAGGGCACATTAAAGGAGTGGCAACTCATCACGCAAAAGTGAGAGCGACTCAACAGTGGCATACCTCAGAACAACAAAGAGCTTAAGGATTTTTGGGTCTTTACAGGAGGCTTGTGCAAAACTACGAAGAGATGGCTAGACCCTTGACTCAAATGTTATTGCAATGGGCGCTTTCTAACATTCATATATACACCTGTGTAAGTTCTATTCAGGTTTCTTGGAAGCTCTAATGGACACACAATTCATGTCAAGGTGGATATTCTAGAGTTCATGCTACAATTCAAAATGTCATAAGGCTGTTCTGTTGGTCATATCTGAAGATGATGTTCAGGTTTATATCAGTAATTGTCATGTGTGCGAGCAAAGCAAAAGCTTATAATGCAACTTATCTGAGGTTTTTACAACCACTTCTGATTCCCAAAGGGCTCAAGAGGATATTTCCATGCTAAGGATGTGATAAAACTTGTGTAAGCAACTAAGCATGATCAAAACCTTTCTAGTTCCTAATATCCCTAAACACATGGCTAGAAGTTTGCAATAGGTGCTTGGAGAACTACTTAAAGGTATATATGTTGAGACAAGTCTAAGGAATGGATTCAATGGGTGCCTTACCGGAACTTTGGCACAATACAAGTTATCAAACTGCTGTAGAAATTACTCCTTTTGAAATCTTCTATGGGCAACCTCCTCCCTTGCCTCTCATATATCCGGCAGGCGATAGTATTGTTAAGATGGCGGATAGGAGTTTGATAACATAAAACAGTTATTGTCCTTGCCGGTTTTGGAAAAAGTAAGGAGTGTGACTTATACTTTACACTTACCTCGCGCAGCTCCCATGTTCCATATCTCTTTGTTAAAATATCACTGATCATTGCCTCTTTCTCCAACACCATTTTCAAACAGTGCTAGCACCTTCAAAGAACCTGAGAGGATGAACATGTTTTTTAAATAGACCCAGTGCCCTGCACAGACCAGCCCAGCACATCATATTCAAGATTTTAAAATTTTCTAAGAATTCAACGAGTAAAATAGTTACAAACCTGGGAAAACAAAGGTGGGTTTCAGAACCATAAACCATGCCTCGTTAAACAATAGTCAAAATTTCCTTTTGGCTTTTATTTAATTCGTCTTCTTTTCATGCAACATAAATTGATATCATTTAAGCTTCAAGAAAGAAAAAACCTCACTCAATGATATCTTACTATACTAAAATTACTCGGAATTAAATTATGTATATACAGACAACTACACCTTATATGAATCCACTATTCCCTGAATCAGTTTCAGGTTCAGCATTTGGTCCATAGAAGTATTTACACATTATATTACATTTTAATTATTAATGCTATGTGCTTGCTGCCATTAACCATGAAACATAGTATGAAGAATGATCTTATAAGTGAAAATATGAAGATCAACATAAGTGATCAGATTGGAAAGTGAAGGTTATGCTAATAAAACTAGCTAATACACCAGCATTAGTAGTATGAGTTAAGTTTACCTGGTACTTGATCTTGTTGAACACGGACTCTCGAAGAAACCACCAACAGCGTATTCACATGCAAAAAAACAAGCCAAAAGTAACTAATCAAATGTCAAAAAAAAAATACATAATCATTTGTGGTAAAAACTATCGCATAACTAAAATCCAAAATCAAATATGTTTGAAAGTTGGAATCAAAAAGAATAACAAAAGTTAAGGACACATGTAAGTTAACAAAAACTAACAAAAGTTGATCTTGTAATCATAATTGTAAAACTAACTTAGTGAAAAAAGATTAGTCAACATCCAAAACAGAATGTAAACTTGAAACAATATATCATAATTACCAAAAAAAAGTTAAAAATAACATAGTTAAAAAAATGGAGTGGTAGCAATGCAACGACTTATAGATTTACCATGTCAACAACAACACACTTGCACCTAATCAACTTGAAAGTACATAACACGTTGAAATGGGCTAGGATGTGTTCTCCTAGTGGTTTTTCTAGAAGTAGAAACCATACAAATAAAATAAGGTAAATAAAACATTTTAGTCAAAATCAAAAACAGAATGTAAAATTGAAACAACATATCAAATTACCAATAAAAAAAGTTCGATAAAAAAATAGCATAGTTACAAAAATATGTAGTGGCAGTGCAAATACTTAGAGATTTACCGTTTCGACAACAACACACTTGCACCTAATCAACCTGAAAGTACAAGCCTCAAAGTACATGACAGGTTGAAAAGGGCGAATAGGTGTTCTCGTAGCGGTATTTCTATAAGTAAAAGCCATACCAATAATATAAGGAAAATAAAAAAAATTAGTCAATATCAAAGACAACTTGTAAAGTTTAAACAATATATCAAATTACCAATAAAAAAGTTGGATTAAAAACTAACATAGTTACAAAAATATATGTATTGGCAATGCAATGACCTATAGATTTACCATTTCGACAACAACACGCTTGCACCTAATCAACCTGAAAAGTACAAGCCTCAAAGTACATGACAGGTTGAAAAGGGCAAGTATGTGTTCTCGTAGTGGTATTTCTATAAGTAAAAACCATACCAATAAAATAAGGTAAATAAAAAAATTAGTCAATATCAAAGACATATTGTAAAGTTGAAACTATATATCAAATTACCAATAAAAAAGTTGGCTTAAAACTAACATAGTTAGAAAAATATATGTATTGGCAATGCAAATACCTATAGATTTACCATTTCGACAACAACACACTTGCACCTAATCAACCTGAAAGTACAAGCCTCAAAGTACATGACATGTTGAAAAGGGCAAGTATGTGTTCTCGCAGTGGTATTTCTATAAGTAAAAACTATACCAATAAAATAAGGTAAATAAAAAAATTAGTCAATATCAAAGACAGATTGTAAAGTTGAAACTATATATCAAATTACCAATTAAAAAATTGGATTAAAACTAACATAGTTAGAAAATTATATGTATTGGCAATGCAAATACCTATAGATTTACCATTTCGACAACAACACACTTGCACCTAATCAACCTGAAAGTACAAGCCTCAAAGTACATGACAGGTTGAAAAAGGCAAGTATGTGTTCTCGCAGTGGTATTTCTATAAGTAAAAACTATACCAATAAAATAAGGTAAATAAAAAAAATTAGTCAATATCAAAGACGGATTGTAAAGTTGAAACTATATATCAAATTACCAATTAAAAAATCGGATTAAAACTAACATAGTTAGAAAATTATTTGTATTGGCAATGCAAATACCTATAGATTTACCATTTCGACAACAACACACTTGCACCTAATCAACCTGAAAGTACAAGCCTCAAAGTACATGACAGGTTGAAAAGGGCAAGTAGATGTTCTCGTAGTGGTATTTCTATAAGTAAAAACCATACCAATAAAATAAGGTAAATAAAAAAAATTTAGTCAATATCAAAGACAGATTGTAAAGTTGAAACTATATATCAAATTACCAATAAAAAAGTTGGATTAAAAACTAACATAGTTAAAAAAATATATGTATTAGCAATGCAAATACCTATAGATTACCATTTCGACAACAACACAGTTGAACCAAATCAACCTGAAAGTACAACACTTAAAGTACATGACAGGTTGAAAATCGCGAGTAGGTGTTCTCGCAGTGGTATTTCTATAAGTAAAAACCAAACCAATAAAATACGGTAAAAAAAATTTAGTCAATATAAAAGACAGTAGTTAAGTAAGAGTCATCAAATTACTAAGAAAAAAGGTTTATTGAAAATAACACCATCATAAAAACTGGTCGTATCTTTATATTCAAACAACTTATTTTCTCAATTAGTAAAGGCATATAGATATATAACAAATTAATCATTTAAACAAATTTAACAAACAAGTATGAAAAGACAAATTCAGGAGAATAGAACTTAAACTAAAAAAACATAAGAAAAATGATTCATACCTTGATGACAGAAGCATTAGAAAGTGATAACCCTAATTCTTGAATCCACTTAATACCTTACACAATAGTCCAATACCCCTGAAAGCACAATATATGCATGCTATCAGACTCAAGAACCCTTTTAGATCATTAATAATCAAAGTGACATTTACCAAAAGCAATGGTTAATTTTAGGGTACCTGTGGGATCTGTGTCGTAGGTAGAATGCGTTTCAATGTCCCTTTCTAACATCAACTCAAAAGAAGTACCAGAAGGAGCCTGAAGAATCAAAAAGAGAGTTTCAGATCAACTCAAAAGAAGTACCAAAAGCATTATATATACTGAAGATAAAGAGAGACACCGGTATACGCACCTGGTGATTCTCGTGAAACATGAACATCTTAGCGATTTTTCTAATCAACAAGAGAGTTTCAAATCATCGAATGTGTTTTATAACATAGCAAAGTATGGGTCTTGAACCCTAGAACAATCGATTGATAACATAGCAAAGTATGGTATACGAACCTGATGATTTGTGATGATTCTCGCCTAATTAAAATCGATTGATACTTAGCAAAGTATGGGTCTTGAACCCTAGAACAATCGATTCTCGTGAAACATGAAGAACATCTTAGCGATTCTTCAGTGGCGATTGATTTGAAAGAGGCGGTGTTCTTCTTCGGTGATTGAATTGCTTTGTTTTTGTTTGCAATGGGAACAATTGTTGTTAAGATTTATTACCTCCAGGGGCTTTAAAGACCGTTGGATCAAGATTCACTTTTTGACTAAAAGATTTTGTGAAAGATTTATTATGTTTTCAAGATTTACTTTTTGATTAAAAAGATTGTATCCCTAAAAAAATCAAATAATTGATATATTGTTCATCCCGAATAGACCATAACACCCTCTTTATATTTGAAACTTAGAAATAGAACTTGATAGCATATATAACCCATAAATAACTCGTGTAAATGTTATTGTTAACTTTCAAATTATTATTCCTTTTCTAAAAAGAAAATAAAATGATAGATCCATCGTTATCAACCATTTGAGCTCACAGGTGATTTTTTTATTATTATAAGTTAAATACTTTATGTTATTTAAATAGAGTTTTAGCAAAATAAATCAGATTAGAAGGTTTGAAAATTTAAAAGTTGTAAATAAAAAACTAACTCCACTAATTGGGTAAGTGTTCAAACAAAAAACTAACTCCACTAAAAGTGTTCAAACCCAAAACGTGTATGATTCATCAATTTGTTACCGACCCCAAATGGATCCAAATCCAAACCAACTTTTCACATTTTTCCAATTGGGTAAGTGTTCAAACATCCAACATGATTAGTTCGAAGTAGCTAAACATTCATTTTAAAAAGGATACTTTCTTAATTAATGTAAGATTTTTTTTCCATTCCTGTAGTTTTTAAATTCTTTTAATTTTCAGTTTTAAAAAAATAAATATTTCTACTCTAAAAAAAGGATAAAAGAAGTGACACATGGCGATATCACATTTTTCTCATCAAATTATTTTTGTTTCTATCTGCTATTAAATAATCACATAAATTACTTATTATTTAATCTTGTTTTAGATTAAAATAGATTTTTATTGAATTAATGGAGAATCTTTTTATTAGTGTTACTTATAAGGAAAAAAATTCTAAAATAATTTTTTTTCTAAAACATCAACCTTTTTTTTTGAAAATACAAAATATTTTAGATTGATATTTTCAAAAAATAAAAGTTTTATTTCATTCTATTTATATTAAGCAAGATTTGAATCATATTTTATCAATATTGTTTTATAATTAAAAAAAGTAACTACAATTTTGGATTTCAAGAGAGACGAGTAAATGATATATTTCAATCATTTCTTTTGTATAAAACATAAAAAAAGTTATATGTTGATAAGAGTTTTTACTATTTTTAAATTACTAATAAATAATTTTATGAAAAAAAAATGAACAAACAACTATAAAGCCCTAAGCTATTGACTTTTTGCGGAAATTGAAGTGTAGGCCATCCAGCCCAAACTCCCTAACAACAATTCCAAACAGCTTGATCCATCTCTTCCATAGTAACGTTTGACTCCAAAAAGTCAGCTGGCCCAAGCTTGCAATTTACACCATCTATGATGCCTAATTTTGGTCAAACCAACAATCGATCCGAGAACCTTTGATCAAGTGATCAAAGAGTTGTTTTCGAAACAAGAATTGAAGAACTTAAAGACTAACTTGACTTGATAAAAAACTTTTACAACTTTACAAGAAACATATAAGTAGAAAACTTGTAAAGAACATAAAGACTAATTTGAATCAAGCAAAAACTTTTACAACTTCACATATAACACAAAATCACAAGATTCAGAAAGACAAGTCTAATAATAATAACTATGCAGACAAGAAAGACACAGCCAATCAGATTTTTAATTGAATACAAATTCATAGTATCTCTTACACAGGAGATAGAACATATAAGGATGTACAGAATCAAGAACACTCTTGATAATACAACTAGTTAAAATATGTGAGCCACACAATTCAACTAACTAGTCAACAATAGAATACACAATAAGACATGGTCAAACAAACCACCTTGTAACCAGTCACCAGACATGTTAGTAATACAAACATGGTTTTTCATGATAAAGTTCGAAGAAATCAAAAAATTGACCAATACTTGGTCAAAACTGAGAGACATTTCATCACTGCTCAAGAAAGATTTGAATCACTCGATCCAAGACAGATTTGATGGCACTAGTAGAACTTGAAACTTTTACTACTAGCAACCTTCATAAAAAACACAATTCGAGATTTTGCTGAAACACACAGATCACGTAATCAAGCTCACAACAGTTACAACAAATAACACCTGAAGAATACACAATCCTACAATCACTCAACTGATGATCAAGGAAGCAACCAGAAAATAGAATTTGCAAAATCACAAATCCAAACAAGGTTTTCATTTAAAACTTTAAAATTTCAAAAAAGATAATTCCATTATTAAGTTTCTAACAGAATGCCAACTTCAATAACATAAAAAACATATTAGAACCCATGACTTGAATAACCATTTTAAACACAGAATAACAGATAAGAATATAAAAGCTCATGACATATTTCTCAAAAGAACTCCCTTCAAAACCTTATTTGAGTTCAAATAAGCACCAAATTTATTTTAGGCATGGTCAAGCAGATCACACTATCTACATCTAGACAACAGTGATGAAAATAGTCAAAAAAGAATAAACTTTTTTTTAATCAAGAGGAAACTCACATAAGCCTAAAGAGAACTTTAAACACGTTTGAAACCCAAGATACATGCATACTCAAACCACTAAGAAACAATTATAGAACCCACACTATGACAAACAAAATTACGGATTACAAGTTTTGAACATAATTGAGAAACCTTAATTTGTAGCAAGAAGTGGTAGATATAGTGAGAAGGCAAAATTCACAAATTTAAAAAAGAACACAATGGTCCTATTGAAATATAAACATGTTTCTTTTAGAAAACGCATGTACACCAAACATGTAATGGATTTTGAAACAAAAGTTCTCTTGATAACAACATTTCAACAAGAGAGAAAATATGGAAAAAAATATGTAGAGAAAGCACTCTAGACTAAATCCAATCCGACAACATCCGTGGAACATATGTGCATGTTGATTATAATTCAAATAGCTCTCAAATCAAACGACATGTAGAAAAGATGCAGCGAGTTTTAGCAAAAAGACTTTAACATTTTTTTCTCCCAACAATAGGCAATAGAAAAAAAATCAACAAAAAATATCATGTATGATAACCATGAATCAAATACTAGACTAGCCAACACCAGGACTGACAAGAAAGATGTCATATATGAATTAACAACCCAACCAACATAAACACAATTTGATATGTCATATTGAAAAATATGCTGGAAACTCCAAACATGACATATGAAAACCTTACAAGCATATCTCATTAATCAGAACAAATCATAAATCTTCACTTTATCAAATAACTATAAAACCCAACACATGAATTAAACAAAAACATCAGAAAAGAAAAGAACCTTAACATAATTTTGAGCTTAGAACAGATGGTTCAATCAACAAGTATATCAAACTAAGATTGTCACGACACTATACTTAAACAAGTCACACAAGTACCAGGTTGTCATGGTTCTTTATCCGTACTTATAAGTCGAAATAAAACACAGGAATAGAAGACGCCACCCCACGCCACTATAAAGATTGTATTGAGCCCCCAGTGTTAATCAAATGGTGTGAACAAAACAAATATAATAGAAGTCTAGCGAACATTTTATTACTGTAGGATGCAGACACCAATAAACAGAACACTATCACAGATTGAAACAGTATCAAGAGACTATATTGAAAAATAATAATAAAAACATATAAGATTCAACACATAAAGGGTGGTATGTCTCTCATCGATAGCCAATGCTGGTGCCCTAAATTGATGGAAATTTAAACAGAGAAAGAGAGCTTACAGTGCCATCCCAAAAATAAAGAAGAGATTCAAAAATAATATCAAGCCCTTAATTGAGAAGAAGAATCGGCATTTAATCTCTTGAAAGCAATAGATTTTCACTTTGACCTCCGGAACATTCACCATATTAACTCCCCACCACTTGAAAATAAAGACACTAGCTAGTATATATACGGACAATGATTAATGAAATACTCGTTTTCTTCTTCAAGAGGAATAGTGGAGTCACTCTATGAAGTCGAATACTTAGAGATCTCTTGTGATAAGACGACATACACCAGATGACGCTCTTCTTTCATTCAATCAACCACAGCGGAATTTCCCAAAAAAACCCTAATCAAATAACCAATCTGAAACCCTAACACTACACACTCAAGAACAGACCGAAAAATATTAGGGTTTTTTTTGTAGAAATCATACAATCGAGAGCCTAGGGTTTCGTCACTGTGACAAGGTAGAAGATGAAGATCAAAAGCGTCTCTCAAATCCAATCTAGAGATAATGGGCCCGGAGCCCAAGTAAAGAGGAACTTAATCAAGCCCAGTAATAATGGTCTTGAGCCTGTAGTGAAATAGCAGCCCATATCCATTCTACTCTCAATATAACATAACAAGTGTTAAGTATATCTCAACACTATAGCACGCATTCTCGTCATCATTGATGATCCGTTTAATATTAGTTTTGGAGATTTTGTTCCCGGTGTTCAATTTTTTAAAGTCAAAGAGAATATTATTACTATTCAACATCATATTATATATAGCTCAACCCAACTCGTTTCTCTTTGAGATATGTCTTGGATGATATAAGAAAAGACGTGTTTTTTAAAACTATGGATAATAACTAGAAATAATACGTTCGACTAAAATCTTTTCCTTTTCTTTAAAATATCTCGTCACTCAAAAATATTCTTGTGCAACAGCTATGGATCATGTGAAGTCAGATCCTAACTTTTTAATAGCTTTTGACATGCATATACAAGGGAATTGAATAAACCTTTATAGAATATTTTGTGCATTTTCGAATGGAATGCCATGACATGACTTGGTTGCAAGGTGGCGATATCATTTTTTATTAGTGATGTCGTATGCACATACAACAATAAAACACTATTATCGCCCTACTAGCCTTATTGTAAACACTCGACTCTTCTTGTATTCACTTTTAATAAAATCAAAACTATTTACTTCTATATCTTGAAAGTATCCATTTACAAAATGTTCGTTCCAGCTTACACACTTTATCAATAAACTCAAAATGTACAAAACCTTATGGTTATACTTCCTCATTTAAGTGTTCCTTAAGAAATATCATTTTTATATTCATTTCCTATGTCACATAAATACATAATCATGATATGCAACAATAAAATGAGTATTATAATCAATGTAACCAATTGATAAAAGATCTCATCATGTTAGGATGTATATCAATCAATTCTCATACTTGATCATTTACATGTATTGCAAGTAGGTAGTTGGTGTACTCACTAAAATCCACTAAGATGGTCTCGTCACTTGACACGAGAAATTCACACCTTGTTATTAATCTGACACATGAGAAAATAGTTGTTCATAATTATATAAAAAAGAAGAAAAAACTTTGGATCTCTAGTGCCAACATCAGGTGTTGATCCTACGGTTCTTAAACCTGTTAGAGTTCTACATGGTTCTTAAACTTGTTGATCTCCGGTGCCACCATTTGATCTTATATAGTTACATATGAAAACGATTTACAAAATAAAATATAACACACAAAGGGTTTCTTAAATTTACATTTCAGTTGTTTTAAAAGTAACTGCGAAAGAGGTAAAAGAGAAGAGGGAAGATTTTACGTGATTGAAGGTGTATATGAGCAAGAAATCACATTCGGGTCCAATCCTCTCTGTGCGTTCTATGCGGTGAGGTGGACGAGTCGATTGACCATCTTTTCACTTCATGCTCTACTGCATGTGCTATATGGGCTCATATTAGCTTATGGGAATTTTCACCTTCTCCTTCAAAGACCTATTGGAGATGCATAAGTTGCTTCAGTATGATGCCTTGTACGCTAATATCTTTCATGCTATTGTGCTCATCTAGTCTTGATGTATATATGGAAGGAAATAAATTAGCATATTTTTAATCAAAAGGTGGTCACTTTTCATAAAATTCTTGATAGCATCAAAGTTCTCTCATCTCTATGGATTTGCAATAGAAAGCCTAAGGCGATTCCAAGTTGGTTGTTAAGATCAGTTGTTGCCTAGTTGGGGTTGGTTAAGGTCACTTGTATGGGTGTTATGTTGTTTTGATCTTTTGTTATCCTGATGTGTTTTTCGGGGTTTTTAGTATCTTGCTAGCTCATTTCAAAAAAAGAGCGAGAAATCAAGCAAGCGAAACCGGTGAACGAATGAGAAAACGACGACGCATAGATGATGACGGAGGGAACAATCCCATAAATGCACCCCCATGCTAATCCGACAGTTATCATTCTGTCGTTTCTATTTATCTACATGATCTGCGCTTATGGTGAGTGTGTGCGTCCTTGAGTCGCCATCACAGCTACACCATATTTGTTTTCTAATTCTCTCGCTTTAGTTTTGGTTTTTCTCATATGTCGTTTATTTCAACTGAAAGTTCTGCCCACGTGGCCACTTCTCATTTTCATACTCTTTTAGTGTTATCACATTTTTAATATTCTCATAGCTTATATCCAGCTAACTAGCAGAAGAAATTACACACAACCTTTTGATGACAAAAGTTATCAAAAGTTATGATTATATATGTAACATTTTGGACTTTTACGTCGGATCATGGGTAGTCTTGAGATTCTATCATCCTATGGATGAGCATGAGTAGATTTGATTACGGGGGAATTTTAATTTCATAAAAAGGATATAAATGATTGAGAATTCGGTTATTAAAAAAGATAGGTATTGTGGCTTAGAGTCATTACAAATAATGATTATAAAGGCATTTGTAATACCACCATGGTGCAGGGTGTGAGAGTGACATGTAGGAAGAGATTTTGAGTCATTTTGTAATATTCCATTAGAATGTAGCAGTTCCATCAAATAAGTGAAGAAATGTTGAAATTATCCTATACGTGAAAAAAGCAACCGCGACTTCAGCAGTTGCTTTTTGGTCTTCAAATATTACACCACATAGCTTTCAGACTTGCCAATTTACCCCCTTTACACCGGCTTTTTTACATTACATATATGAGTTGAGAGAGAGGGAGAGGGTATGTGAGGCCGACCGGACCCCGACCGCGGTGGCGGTCGGCGGCGACTTGCTTGGTCGCCTTTCTGTGCGCAGATCTCGGCGGCGACGGACGTTGACTACATGGTTGGTCGCGATTTTGGGCTCCGATTTCGTCAGTCACGCTGTTGGGTCAGCGGCGGTTGGCGACGGCATGCTTGATCGCGTTTTTGTGCTCCGATCTTCCTCTAACGTCCGATCTTCTTCTCTTTTGAAACCTTTTTTGGGGTTTTTTTTAATGGTGGGGGTGCACAGTCGGCTTTTGCTACGGCTGAACCTTCCCCTTGGTTCCGCCGTCGTCTCGGCTGAACCTTCGTCCTTGGTTTCGCCGCCATCATCCCTCGGCTCCGCAAAACCCTTATGTATGTTGCTTTTTAGAGAGAGATTGTTGCCCTTGGTTTAGGGTTTTGACGGCGGGTACAAGCATGCGGGCGCTTCAGGTACAATCGACTTCAAATGCATCCTTCTACTTTTGCTTTGGTGTCCGATGAACATGCTGATTCAAACAGAGTCAAGAATCCTCTTTCTGTGTCGTGTGTATTCATACAAACCCGAGCCATTTATCTTTTCTTTTTAAATGTTTGTGACAGAGGTGGAGTTACGGAGAGTTTGCGGTCCGTTCTCGCCGATCTTTGATTCTATTATGCTTGATTGATGTGGTTCATAACTTTTATAGGGTGCATGTGTGTTGATTTCATCTTGCTTAACAAGGCGGCTATAGTTTCCAGATGATTTGGTTTTGCATTTGAGACACATGAAATAACTCGATGCCAAACTGACATAAGCATTTATGTTTAACATCATCATTTTCCATTCCAACAAAATCATAGCTTTATCATTTGTGTTCACTGCATCTTTGTATTTTGGAGATGTTCCACTGCTGAGTGATATATAAATGCAAGGTTTTAATTTGTGGCCCTTCTAGAACTCTTTGTTTAGTGTTATAGCGGAATCGGTCTCAATTTTAAGCTGCAATAGAATTTATTTGGATAGCAACTTATGCTAATCAGTTGTTTCTTAGCATTGCAACAAATTTAATTAAACTCTCTGTTCATTTGTGCAGAATCGCTGCTGATTCTACGGTCGTTGGCATCTTTTTTCGCCAGCCACCACTGTGGCGGCGGCTTTCGTCTCTATTGCCGCTTCACCTCCCCTGTTTGGTTGAGGTGGGGCTGGCGGTGGTTTCGTTGCCGTGGTCGGGGCCTGCATGGTCGTCGTTTGATGGTCACCGTCTTGGCCACCAGGTGGTGACTCTTGTCATCTGTTGGCATTTGTGCTCAGATTTTCAAATCTGAACCTCGTTTAAGTTTTATGATGATGAGGATTCCTCATCTGAGAACCCATTTGTATGTTTGTGTATTTTGAGGACTCGACTGCAGCCCAACTGAGACCGTGATGAAGAGGGTAGGTGCCTTCGTTATTTCGGTATGGCATCCGTGTTGGATGCAGCCGCAATGAGGCCGCCTTCCAGAGTCTCCACGCATGTTGATGAAAATTGTTTGCTCGATGATGACGTGCAAGCCTCGTCTGAGAGTTGTTTTGTTTTGGAATATAGTTGTTTTGTTTTGTAATATAGCTGTTAGTTGGTGAAGTCGATAATGTTTATGTTAGTCGTCTGATATTTTTGGGTGATACCTTCTGGTTGTGGCTGTGATGACACAACAAAACTGAGCCTCGCTTACAAGACGCGCAACGCGCGTCGCGGAATAAACACTAGTTCTATGAATGAAGGAATTTGAAAGAGAACATTCCAATTCCATTTTGACGTGTCAACCAAACATAATTTCTAGGAAAACATTCTAATTTCAAAGTATTATGTGAATCAAATGAGACATATAAACAAGATGTGATGCTAGTGCATTGGACAAACTTACTAAAGGGATGGTTAGGAATTGGCCTAAAAATAAATGCAGTTAAAACTTAATTTTATATATCACTAGAGGTCGGCAAAACGGGTTTTGGCCGTACTTGAAACTGGGTACAAACCGGGTTCGGCCCAACGGGTTTTTTTTACACCCGGGTAGAGGCGAAACCAGGTATGAACCCGGGTCGGGTTCACCTACTTGAAAACCTTACCCGCTATACCCAGGTAAGGAAGGGTCGGGTCCGAAACTAGGACCAATACCGGATTTAGTTTTTTGTTTTTCTTCTTCTTTTCTTTTCTTGTTTGTGTGTGTCCGATACCGGGTTCAACTCGGGACGGAGACGGGTTTGGTCCGAGTGAGGTTCGCTAAAAAACACAAAATCTAAAATGGTTCCAACCCTATGGGTTTAAACGAGTACACCTCCCATCGGGTACAACCCATACCCGGGTTTGGGTCGAATCCAACCAGATTTTTATGCCCATCTCTATATATCATTAGACTATATTAGAAAAATATCATCCTAATTCAGCTCAACCCTTACCTATTATAAAAAACTACTAATTTCACCATCACGTGTTGCGACGAGGTGAGGTTTCGTTTCGTGCTGAGTTGATGCAAGGGATTACATTCATATAGATGCTTAATATATGTTCATTATGTCACACCAAAAGTTAACACCAATATATATCTCAAATAAATACTCAGTATATCCTACAAATAAATAATATAAAATCTAGAGAAAAAATACCTCACAAATACAACACAAAAGCTAGACATCTCAAATAAATACCAAGTATATCCTACAAATAAACAATATAAAATCTAAAGAAAAAACACCTCACAAATACAACACAAAAGCTAGACATCTAAAACAAATGTAAACCCACAATGAACATCTCCACATCAACAACCAAAATTAAATAAAGAATGTCAATAACTACAAAACCAACAAACACAATTATACAAACAAAATATCTCATACATAGACATTCAAATGATACATGCATCTAAAACAGAAGCGTAAACAATGTCATATACTACAAAACCAACATACTCTATCATATCAACACTATACAAACAAAAAACTACATAAACATTCAAATGACACACATACACATTTCAAATAAGGATTAATTTGTCTTTTTTTATTTCACAAATATAACATCAATGAAAAAAAAACACTCATTAATAGACCGGACTGAAAACAGTGAATCAACATTAAAGTAAACATAAGCATACATATTGGAGAACACCATCTACACATTAATTTCATCCACAAAAACCATTTTACAAAATCAAAACAAAACCCAAAATAAAGAACACCATCTACACATTAACAAAAATAACATCTACAAAAGCAACAAATTCTATCGTATAAACACTGTACAAAGTCTAAGTAACATACAAATTGAAATGATACACATCCGCATTTAAATTAAGGAATAACCTTAGACCATATGACAAATTAACCGAACCACAATTCGCAATAAAACAAATAAACATCAATCAAGTTAATCTAATGACCAAGTTAAAGTCAACAAACAAACTCACAACTACAAATCCTCACACAATGACTAGTATAGTCAAATAGGACTAACAATGCATATAAAGCAAAGCAAAACAAGACAAGTGAATAGACCAGAGAAGCAACATAAACAATACACATAGACATACATTCTTTGAGAAAATAAACCACGCATGTACCAAACCAAAAAAGACAAATTGAAATAGACATCAATCAAGTCACAAGCATAAGCAATATACACACATACATCAGTTCAAACAACATAAAGCATAACTAATTAAAACTTGCACGTGCATATATACCAAAGTGAAAGTGTATAACCAATATTCATAGCACACAAAACATCACCTTGTCAACAGACAAATGCAAGCAAGCACAATTAAACATGCTAATCGATTAAAATAGCCAAAACCCACAAAATGAACAACAATTAGGTCAATGATTCGACAAAAAACAAGCATCAAGTCAATGATCCAACTAAAATTAACTTGAATTACAACCCATCGCATAGTCAAAAAAAAAATAGAACAAGAAAGAACCTTGGTAATACAACGCAGAGCCACCAGAAAGCAACTGCCGACAGGTAAACAAAGAATAGGGAAGAAGGGTGATACCAAGAGAAGAGAATAGTCAAGGAAGAAACAAAAACAAATATAGAGGACCTAAGTGCACACACTGGGCTATGTTTAAAAACTCGAACTTAGAAAAATATAGTGGTCAAATTGAAAAGACAAAAAACATTACTCAAGCATAAAAAGTTGCTATCAAATATGTATATATAATTATACCAAAAGTGATCAATACAATACAATAAAAAAACCAATAAATAAAGAAATATTACCTGATCCAAATTAGACCAACAGTCTTCCCCCTAAAATAGGTCCCCAAGTGATTCAACCTTTACACCTTATCCACCCATCAATTCTGTATTGTGTTCACTTTCTAACCTAGACTCCATGATCAAAGCTTTCCACCTAACCATATTTTATAAAATATAATTCCTGATTGATAGTAAAAAAAATCTTTGCAGGGTCCAAATTAGGCCAATAGACTCCCCCCTAATTTAGGTCCTCATCCACTCGGGTCAAATTTTCAGTTCATCTACGTCAACTCCATTCAAGCCCATGCTACCAATATATAAATAAGAATGCAAACCCTAGATACCTAATGGGCACATAAGCTCATACTAATAAACCTAATAGCCTCTAAAATAAAAGAGGAAGTGACAACCCTCATTCGTGAATCCAGTTAGAGTCTACTATACAACAACCAAACAGGCCTTGTACTCTAAAATAACTAGTGCGTGATTCATAAACAACTTTTTATCAAGCACAAAACAATGGGTGTCATATGGTCGGTAAAGTGGAACAATACTCTACGGGAATATGCTACATGGCAGAATTCTAAGCTTATAACTATATTTTAGGGCACATTAAAGGAGTGGCAACTCATCACGCAAAAGTGAGAGCGACTTAACAGTGGGCATACCTCAGACACAAAGAGCTTAAGGATTTTTGGGTCTTTACAGGAGGCTTGTGCAAAACTACGAAGAGATGGCTAGACCCTTGACTCAAATGTTATTGCAATGGGCGCTTTCTAACATTCATATATACACCTGTGTAAGTTATATTCAAGTTTCTTGGAAGCTCTAATGGACACACAATTCATGTCAACGTGGATATTCTAGAGTTCATGCTACAATTCAAAAGGTCATAAGACTGTTCTGTTGGTTAAAACTGAAGACGATGTTCAGGTTTATATCAGTAATTGTCATGTGTGCGAGCAAAGCAAAAGCTTATAATGCAACTTCTCCGAGGTTTTTACAACCACTTCTGATTCCCAAAGGGCTCAAGAGGATATTTCCATGCTAAGGATGTGATAAAACTTGTGTAAGCAACTAAGCATGATCAAAACCTTTCTAGTTCCTAATATCCCTAAACACATGGCTAGAAGTTTGCAATAGGTGTTGGGTTAATCTTGATTGGGTCAAGTCGGGTCACGGGTCTAGTATTTGAGTCATGTTTTGTTTAGAGTATGCAGCAAGTTTTTATTTTGAATTAGTATAGGTAGTGGAGTAGTGGGTGGATGTCAAGTAGTGGTCTGTTTTATAGGAGCACTAAGTCATTAGCTCATGTTTACATGTTTTTTTAGTCTATTTATATGTATGTATTGCAAGTAATGAATTAAGAGTTGAGTATGATATTGGGCCTGAAACCAACATTTGGTATCAGAGCACACAAGGTCAGAAGATAAAGCCGTTTTGAGAGTCGTTTACGGTCGGAGGAACAGCCCTTGGCTGTAGGGCTAAGAACGAGAGAAAGGTAAGCAGGTCATGATCGAGCAATTGAGGAGATCGCAAGAAGAAAGCCAGCGACTGGAATGGTGAAAAACCTCCATTGTTTTAAATCATCAAGGAACTGAAGACAAGCAAGCAGTTCATCGAAAGAACGGCGGGATCACCGGAATCGCATAAATAGAGAGGTAATTGTCAAAGAAAGCAAGGGGTGGAATTAAATACAAGGAGCAAGCAACCAAGGAGCAGAAGATGTTCGGATATTTTTGTCAAATTTAATTCTCGTTCGGGTCGATATTAAAAAATAAAATAAAAAAAGAAAGAGTAGTGAAGCAGGCCAGCAACCGAGCACATAGGTGTATTAAGTGAAGCAGGACTAAGGTTCGATCGAAGAAAGCAAGCACCATACTAGCCTGGTGACTTAATAGAAAGGCAAGCAGCCTGGTTAGCACCTGATCAAGTCACTGAAAAAGTCACTGCTGGAAGTACGAAGGAAGCAGGCAATAAAGTAAAAACAAAAATTTTAAGAAGGCTAAAAGCAATGATGGGTGTTTCGGGCCCAGTTTTGGGGCTGAAACGGTGAGCAAATTGCGCCTGATTACAGTGGTAGCAGCTACAAGCATAGGGCAGCAAGCATGACAGCAGTTTGGTAATGCGGGTTCGGAATCAAGGTCGATAATGGCACACGAATCAGGGGCTCTAAGCAAGTTTATGAGAATGAAAACAAGGAAAAGAAAGATAGCAAGAGTAAGAGCAAGAAAATGAATCCGTGCGGTTCGTATAGCAAGAGCAAGATCCGAGCCATGTGCGGTTCGAGTAGCAAAAGCAAGAGCACGAAAACAAGTAAGAAAGATAGCAAGTAGCAAGACCGAATCTTTATGATTTGGATAGCAAGAAAGTAAGAAAGTTAGTAAGCAAGATGATTCGAAGTAAGCAAGCAAGAAAGTTTCGAATCAAGGAAGAAAGTAGCAAGATTAGCAAGAAAACCGGTACCGGGTATAGAAAGAAAGAGCAAGATAAACAAGAAAGAAGCAAGAGAACCGAGAACCGAATCAAGATTAAGGGGGTGAATGTTGGGTTAATCTTGATTGGGTCAAGTCGGGTCACGGTCTAGTATTTGAGTCATGTTTTGTTTAGAGTATGCAGCAAGTTTTTATTTTGAATTAGTATAGGTAGTGGAGTAGTGGGTGGATGTCAAGTAGTGGTCTGTTTTATAGGAGCACTAAGTCATTAGCTCATGTTTACATGTTTTCTTAGTCTATTTATATGTATGTATTGCAAGTAATGAATTAAGAGTTGAGTATGATCTTGGGCCTGAAACCAACAATAGGTGCTTGGAGAACTACTTAAAGGTATATATGTTGAGACAAGTCTAAGGAATGGATTCAATGGGTGCCTTACCGGAACTTTGGCACAATACAAGTTATCAAACTGCTGTAGAAATTACTCCTTTTGAAATCTTCTATGGGCAACCTCCTCCCTTTCCTCTCATATATCCGGCAGGCGATAGTATTGTTAAGATAGCAGATAGGAGTTTGATAGCTAGGGAGGAAGTGAATACATTTCCAAAAACCCACTTAACAGGAGCTGAAAAAAACATAAAACAGTTAGTGGATCTGCATAAGACATAAAGGAATTTTGCAGTAGGTGATTGGGTGTATATGAAATAAAAACCCTATCGGCAGACTTCAATTTAGCATAGTTATTGTCCTTGCCGGCTTTGGAAAAAATAAGGAGTGTGACTTATACTTTACACTTACCTCGCGCAGCTCCCATGTTCCATATCTCTTTGTTAAAACATCACTAATCATTGCCTCTTTCTCCAACACCATTTTCAAACAGTGCTAGCACCTTCAAAGAACCTGAGAGGATGAACATGTTTTTTATATAGACCCAGTGCCCTGCACAAACCAGCCCAGCTCATCATATTCAAGATTTTAAAATTTTGTAAGAATTCAACGAGTAAAATAGTTACAAACCTCGGAAAACAAAGGTGGGTTTCAGAACCATAAACCATGCCTCATTAAACAATAGTCAAAATTTCCTTTTGGCTTTTATTTAATTCGTCTTCTTTTCATGCAACATAAATCGAGCTTCAAGAAGGAAAAAACCTCACTCAATGATATCTTACTATACTACAATTACTCGGAATTAAATTATGTATATACAGACAACTACACCTTATATGAATCCACTATTCCCTGAATCAGTTTCAGGTTCAGCATTTGGTCCATAGAAGTATTTACACATTATATTACATTTTAATTATTAATGCTATGTGCTTGCTGCCATTAACCATGAAACATAGTATGAAGAATGATCTTATAAGTGAAAATAGAAGATCAACATAAGTGATCAGATTGGAAAGTGAAGGTTATGCTAATAAAACTAGCTAATACACCAGCATTAGTAGTATGAGTTAAGTTTACCTGGTACTTGATCTTGTTGAACACGGACTCTCGAAGAAACCACCAACAGCGTATTCACATGCAAGAAAAAGCCAAAAGTACTCTAATCAAATGTCAAAAAAATACATAATCATTTGGGTAAAAACTATCGCATAACTAAAATCCAAAATCAAATATGTTTGAAAGTTGGAATCAAATGAATAACAAAGTTAAGGACACATGTGTTGAGGAAATTTGGTAATTCAAACGAAATCGGATTCACTAGAAGGCGTCTGAACCTTAACTTTCAGATCAGAATTCAAACTATTTGGTGGTTCACCCAAAATGTTCAATCGGATACAATCTAGTGATTTAGAAACGAAAATATGTTGAATTTTGTGATGAAGCACGAACCAGAAAAAGAACAGAACTTCTGACCAAAATTCCTTGGAGAGCGTATTTGCAGTTTTTTCCATTAGAAAACTGCCTAGGGCAGTTTTTGGGTCCTCAAATTTACACTTTCGGCCCTTCAAGAATTAATAAGTTTAATTCTAGAGAGACTCCGAAAATGAATTTTTATTGAAGTAATAATGACAGAAAAAAAATTTCCAAGCTGACCTGGCAGCTCGACCCCAGCCAGGGCTCTGCCCCTTGGACCCCGCCAGGGGCGCCGCCCCTTGGACCCCCTCTTCCAGGGACGCTGCCCCCCGGACCCCCCGCCAAGGGGGCGCTGCCCCCTTGGAACCCCCGTCAAATACGGATTACGCGCCTAGGATCGTAATAGATTCAAACAAGCGTGCACTCCGCACCTCCTAACTTGTTTGAAGTCTATTATGATCGAATGGGTCAACACAAGTTAATCCCAATTACACTAAAATATCCAACAATCCTCCCCTATTTTAGTGTAATCCTTGATTAACTAAAACTTGTACACCACAAATTACAAATTATTGCATAAATGAAATGTCATGACGATTGAATTTCATCTTAGTATATTACACATTCCATATATTCGAATATCAGGGTGTCTCTATGGATTGAACCCTTGCTATTCATATTGAATACACGAAGATAATATACACAACATTACATATTACATGTTCCAACATGACACTATCTTTTACTAGCCTATGTCCTTATCCTTCATAAGCATGTCAAAGCCAAGTCCCAGCTTCTTGAAGCGGCTATAACTTCATGCTCATATAGGTAGCTCTTTTATTCTGCACCTGCACATGCAATTTTTCAAAAGAACTATTAAGAATTATAAATTCAGCCTCTCTATCTTACAGGTCTGAACACATACCTTGGGATGAAGCTCTAGTGTGTTCCAATCTCTAGATGTTAAGCTTCCACATTGAATTTAGCACCTAATGTTATACTAGGTGGGAATTGGGTATCTTAACATGAGAGATTTTATGGACTTTAATCCCATCCCTTTAGCCGACTTGTGCACAAGATCTTTACTTAACCCTTTGGTTAAATGATCGGCTAAGTTATGCTGAGTTTTCACAAACTGTATGATATCACACCATTCGTGATCATCTCACGTACTGTATTATGTCTAACACCTAAATGCCTAGACTTTCCATTATATACTTGACTATAAGCCTTAGCCAATGTAGCTTGACTATCACATCTGATAGAAATAGGTGATATCGGTTTAGGCCACAATGGAATTTCATAAATTAGATTTCTTAGCCATTCAGCTTCCTTAGCAGCTGCTGCTAATGCACAAACTCAGATTCCATTGTCGAACTCGTGATGCACGTTTGTTTCTTTGATGCCCAAGATATGGCACCTCCTCCAAGCAGAATACCCATCCGCTTGTGGAAGAATAATCTTCCATGTTTGTAATCCAACTTGCATCTGAATAACCTTCAAGAGCAGAAGGAAATCCAGAATAAGTCAAACCATAATCCATAGTTCCTTTCAAGTACTTAAATACTCGATTAATTGCCTGCCAATGATAGGAACTTGGATTGTGTGTATATCTACTAAGCTTTCCCACAGCAAATGCTATATCAGGGCCTAGTACATATCATGGCATACATTAGAGATCCTATAGCTCTTGAGTATTCAAGTTGACAACTGCAACAACCTTATTTAGGTGTGAGCTTCACAGTAGGATCCATAGGAGTGCTTACAGCAAAAAGCATCACTAAAGTTAAATTCTTCAAAATTTTCTCAATATAGTGAGCTTGAGATATTGAGATGTCACTATCTCTACGAGTGATCTTTATACCAAGAATCACCTCAGCCTCCCCCATGTCTTTCATGGCAAACTTCGATGACAAAAATTCTTTGTTTTATCACCTGATCTTGGTCAGTACCAAAAATCAACATGTCATCCACATATAGACAAATAATCACTCCTTTAGCAGAAGCATCAAATTTGCTATAAACACATTTGTCTGCTTGGTTTAATATAAAACCATTAGACAAAACCACATCATCAAATTTTGATGCCATTGTTTTGGTGGCTTGTTTAAGACCATATAGTGATTTTATCAACTTGCACACTTTGTTTTCCTGACCAGGCATGACAAAGCCCTCTGGTTGTTTCATATATATCTCCTCATCCAATTCACCATTTAAGAATGCAGTTTTCACATCCATTTGATGAATCACAAGGTTGTGTATAGATGCAAGTGCTAGCAACAACCTAATGGTGGATATTCTAGCACAGGTGCATAAGTATCAAAGAAGTCAATGCCTTCTTTTTGTCTAAAGCCTTGAATTACCAATCTAGCTTTAAACTTGTCTATGCTACCATCCACCTTCATTTTCCTTTTGAAGATCCATTTACTCCCCAATGGCTTACATCCAGGAGGTAAATCAGTCAACTTCCAAGTGTTATTCTGCATTATAGAATCAATTTCATCTTGAATAGCTTCTTTCCAGAATGCAACATCCTTGAAGCCATTGCTTCACTATATGTCTTTGGATCCTCCTCAATATTAAAGCAATACTGATATTGATATTCAATCTCATCCCTTGACCCTTCAACTAAATAAAGTTGAAAGTCATCACCAAAATTCTTGGGTTTTCTACCTCTTGTGCCTTTCCTGGGTTCAGTTGAAGTAGATGGAATATCACACACCCAACTGCTTGAGAGTTACTTGAACTCCCATCATGTCCTTTGGTCTAGGTATAGAAGTGAATCTTGTTCATCAAAGATTGCATCTCTTGACTCTATAACTTGTGTTTTACAGATACAGAGTCATTAGATTCTAAAACATAGATCTATATGCCTTAGAATGCTCTGCATATCCAATGAAGATACAATCTATACCTCTTTCTCCTAAAGTTTTCCTCTTTGGTTCAGTGAGTCTAACTATAGCTCTACACCCCCAAACTTTAAGATAACTCAAGTTTGGTGGCTTTTTGAACCAAAGCTCATAAGGGGTTGTCTTGTTCCTTTTACTAGGAACTCTATTCAATAAATAACAGGCTGTTAACATAGCCTCACCCCAAAACCCATCACTCAACCCGAATAGGATAACATGGAATTGACCATTTCTTTTAAAAGTCCTATTCTTCCTTTCAGCTACACCACCTTCGTTGAGGTGTATAAGGAGCCGTGGTTTGATGTATTATACCAGTAGATTGAAAATAAGTTGGATCATAATACTCACCTCCCCTATCAGTACGAAGAGTTTTAATTAACCCATTTTGTTGTAGCTCTACTTCTTGTTTATATATTTTAAATTTATCTAGAACTTCATCTTTAGCATGCAATAAATAGACATAACAAAACCTAGAGGCATCATCAATAAAAGTGACAAAATATTTTTTGTTTCCTAGGGAAGGAGTTGCATGCAAATCACATAAATCACTATGAATTAATTCTAATGATTTAGATTCCCGATTAACTTCACTAAAAGGTTGTCTAGCTATTTTTGTCAAGGCACACGTTTGCATTTTCATTAAACATTTCAAAAGCAGGAATCAAGCTCATTTGACATCTCTTTTAACCTTTTATAATGTACATGTCCTAGTCTAGCATGCCATAAATCGGATTTATTTAAACTATTGCTAGAACTAGAAGAAACCATACAAGCAGAATTATCACGAAAAGAAACATCCAGATTTAACTTAAACATTCCACACAAATATCCAAACCTACGAAAGTACCATGTCTTGATAAGATATACTTATCAGACTCTATGACCTGCTTGAAACCACAATTGTTTAAGACCACACCAGACACTAAGTTTTTACGAATACCAGGAACACCAACACATTTTTTCAAAAGTAAAGAGTTTCCAGAAGTAAATATTAAATTGACAGTTCCGACTCCTTTGATAGGTTCGGTTGCAACGTTGCCCATTCTTAAAGTAGATCCATCTTCAATTTGCTTCAACTCTTTAAACCATTGAAGATTCTTGCAAACATGGCACGTCGCTCCCGAATCTACCCACCACGCAACATCATCATCCTGTACATAGAATTTTCAGAAATTAGTGACACATAATAATTCTCTACCGAATTATTAAACTGAACTAATTCTGACCTTGTTGCTTAGCGGGATCCTTAGATCCGCTTGAACCAGTCCGGGTTTTCCTTTACCTCCACCTTTACCAGACCTACAATCTTCTTGAAGTGCCCAACTTTACCACACTTCCAGCAAGTCACTTTAGGTTTCTTAAAACCTTCTTTTTTGTTGTTCTCTTGAAACTTACGTTTTCCCCTTCGCATTTTAGCAGCCTTAGAGGATTCACCCTCTTCCACCATGTTAACAGAAGATGGTCCAGCCATGGTTTTATCATCCTTAACCCAAACCTTTTCCATATCTCTTATGGATTGTTCAATTTGAAAAGTACTTCCAAGTTCAACCAGGGTTAATTCCTCCTTCTTATGTTTCAAATCGTGTTTAAAATTTTTCCAAGAAGGAGGAAGTTTATCAATGATGCTTGAAACAGAAATGGATTCATCCATTTTCATATCATATTGGGCAAATTGTCCCAATATTCTTAACAGTTCATTGTACTGTTCCATGACTGGCCTTGAATCCACCATTTTATAATTTATAAAATTACCAACAAGAAACTTCTTGCTTGAGGCATCTTCTGCCATGTATTTGGATTCAAGGGTATCCCATAACTCTTTCGCAGATTCGACATTTTGATATATATCAAATAGAGAATCAGACATACCATTAAGGATGTGGCCACGGCAGATGTAGTCATCGTTCTCCCATTTGCAGCGCGTTTTCGGTCTGTTCCAGCGTCTCGTTTTCAACAACTTCGGGCATGGGGGTACTCAGAACGTATACAACTTTGAGTGTTGTCAACATGAGTGCATCTTCTTTTGCCAGCGTCTGAAATCCTGGCCTGCAAACTTGTCCAACTTCGCAAATTTGTTCGTCATCTCTTTCACCGACTCTCCGTTCGTCATGATTACAAAATTAGTTTGATCTTTGTTGAGGAAATTTGGTAATTCAAACGAAATCGGATTCACTAGAAGGCGTCTGAAACTTTCAGATCAAACTAATTTGGTGGTTCACCCAAAATGTTCAATCGGATACAATCTAGTGATTTAGAAAACGAAAATATGTTGAATTTTGTGATGAAGCACGAACCAGAAAAAGAACAGAACTTCTGACCAAAATTCCTTGGAGCGTATTTGCAGTTTTTCCATTAGAAAACTGCCTAGGGCAGTTTTTGGGTCCTCAAATTTACACTTTCGGCCCTTCAAGAATTAATAAGTTTAATTCTAGAGAGACTCCGAAAATGAATTTTTATTGAAGTATAATGACAGAAAAAAAAAAAATTTCCAAGCTGACCTGGCAGCTCGACCCAGCCAGGGGCTCTGCCCCTTGGACCCCCCCAGGGGCTGCCGCCCCTTGGACCCCGCTTCCAGGGACGCTGCCCCCGGACCCCGCCAAGGGGGCGCTGCCCCCTTGGAACCCCCGTCAAATACGGATTACGCGCCTAGAATCGTAATAGATTCAAACAAGCGTGCACTCCGCACCTCCTAACTTGTTTGAAGTCTATTATGATCGAATTGGTCAACACAAGTTAATCCCAATTACACTAAAATATCCAACAACATGTAAGTTACAAAAACTAACAAAAGTTGATCTTGTAATCATAATTGTAAAAACTAACTTAGTGAAAAAGATTAGTCAACATCCAAAACAGAATGTGAACTTGAAACAATATATCATAATTACCAAAAAAAAGTTAAAAATAACATAGTTCAAAAAATGGAGTGGTAGCAATGCAACGACTTATAGATTTACCATGTCAACAACAACACACTTGCACCTAATCAACTTGAAAGTACATAACACGTTGAAATGGGCTAGGATGTGTTCTCCTAGTGGGTTTTCTAGAAGTAGAAACCATACAAATAAAATAAGGTAAATAAAACATTTTAGTCAAAATCAAAATTAGAATGTAAAATTGAAACAACATATCAAATTACCAATAAAAAAAGTTCGATAAAAAAATAGCATAGTTACAAAAATATGTAGTGGCAGTGCAAATACTTAAGAGATTTACCGTTTCGACAACAACACACTTGCACCTAATCAACATGAAAGTACAAGCCTCAAAGTACATGACAGGTTGAAAAGGGCGAATAGGTGTTCTCGTAGCGGTATTTCTATAAGTAAAAGCCATACCAATAATATAAGGTAAATAAAAAAAATTAGTCAATATCAAAGATAACTTGTAAAGTTGAAACAATATATCAAATTACCAATAAAAAAGTTGGATTAAAAACTAACATAGTTACAAAAATATATGTATTGGCAATGCAAATACCTATAGATTTTCCATTTCGACAACAACACACTTGCACCTAATCAACCTGAAAAGTACAAGCCTCAAAGTACAAGACAGGTTGAAAAGGGCAAGTATGTGTTCTCGTAGTGGTATTTCTATAAGTAAAAACCATACTAATAAAATAAGGTAAATAAAAAAAATTAGTCAATATCAAAGACAGATTGTAAAGTCGAAACTATATATCAAATTACCAATAAAAAAGTTGGCTTAAAACTAACATAGTTAGAAAAATATATGTATTGGCAATGCAAATACCTATAGATTTACCATTTCGACAACAACACACTTGCACCTAATCAACCTGAAAGTACAAGCCTCAAAGTACATGACAGGTTGAAAAGGGCAAGTATGTGTTCTCAGTGGTATTTCTATAAGTAAAACTATACCAATAAATAAGGTAAGTAAAAAAATTAGTCAATATCAAAGACAGATTGTAAGTTAAAACTATATATCAAATTACCATTAAAAAATTGGATTAAAACTAACATAGTTAGAAAATTATATTATTGGCAATGCAAATACCTATAGATTTACCATTTCGACAACAACACACTTGCACCTAATCAACCTGAAAGTACAAGCCTCAAAGTACATGACAGGTTGAGAAGGACAAGTGGGTGTTCTCGTAGTGGTATTTCTGTAAGTAAAAACCATACCAATAAAATAAGGTAAATAAAAAAAATTTAGTCAATATCAAAGACAGATTGTAAAGTTGAAACTATATATCAAATTACCAATAAAAAAGTTGGATTAAAAACTAACATAGTTAAAAAAAATATGTTAGTGGCAATGTAAATACTTATAGATTTAGCATTTCGACAAGAACACAGTTGAACCAAATCAACCTGAAAGTACAACACTTAAAGTACATGACGGTTGAAAATCGCGAGTAGGTGTTCTCGCAGTGGTATTTCTATAAGTAAAAATCATACCAATAAAATACGGTAAAAAAAATTTAGTCAATATAAAAGACAGTAGTTAAGTAAGAGTCATCAAATTACTAAGAAAAAAGGTTTATTGAAAATAACCCCATCATAAAAACTGGTCGTATCTTTATATTCAAACAACTTATTTTCTCAATTAGTAAAGGCATATAGATATATAACAAATTAATCATTTAAACAAATTTAACAAACAAGTATGAAAAGACAAATTCAGGAGAATAGAACTTAAAACTAAAAAACAGAAGAAAAATGATTCATACCTTGATGACAGAAGCATTAGAAAGTGATACCTCTAATTCTTGAATCCACTTGATACCTTACATAATAGTCCAATACCCCTGAAAGCACAATATATGCATGCTATCAGATTCAAGAACCCCTTTAGATCATTAATAATTAAAGTGACATTTACCAAAAGCAATGGTTAATTAGGGTACCTGTGGGATCTGTGTCGTAGGTAGAATGCGTTTCAATGTCCCTTTCTAACATCAACTCAAAAGAAGTACCAGAAGGAGCCTGAAGAATCAACAAGAGAGTTTCAGATCAACTCAACAGAAGTACCAAAAGCATTATATACTGAAGATAAAAAGAGACACCGGTATACGCACCTGGTGATTTGTGATGATTCTCGTGAAACATGAAGAACATCTTAGCGATTTTTCTAACTATGAAGAATCAACAAGAGAGTTTCAAATCATCGAATGTATTTGATAACATAGCAAAGTATGGGTCCTGAACCCTAGAACAATCGATTGATAACATAGCAAAGTATGGTATACGAACCTGGTGATTTGTGATGACTCTTGTGAAACATGAAGAACATCTTAGCGATTTTTCTAACTATGAAGAATCAACAAGAGAGTTTCAAATCATCGAATGCGTTTGATAACATAGCAAAGTATGGGTCTTGAACCCTAGAACAATCGATTGATAACATAGCAAAGTATGGTATACGAACCTGGTGATTTGTGATGATTCTCGCCTAAAATCGATTGATATTTAGCAAAGTACCGATTGATTCTCGCCTAAAATCGCTATGATTCTTCAGTGGTGATTGATTTGAATAATCTTTGAAAGAGGCGGTGTTGTTCAATGGGAACAATTTTTGTAAAGAATTATTACCTCAAAGGGGCTTTTCAAGACTATTAAGATTCACTTTTGATTAAAAAGATCTTTTGAAAGATTTATTATTTGTCCAAGATTTACTTTTTGCTTAAAAAAGATTGTACATCGATGCGTGTGTGCAACCCGAACAGACCATAACACCCTTTTTATATTTGAAACTTTGA
Source organism: Flaveria ramosissima (assembly GCA_025215565.1). Lineage (NCBI taxonomy): Eukaryota > Viridiplantae > Streptophyta > Magnoliopsida > Asterales > Asteraceae > Flaveria > Flaveria ramosissima. The sequence continues at coordinate 81,508,428 of CM046035.1, forward strand.
AATATAATTTTGTAGCGTATATAACCCTAAAATAACTCTAGTGTGAAAGTTATTGTTGACTTTTAACCTATTATTCCTTTTTTTAAATAAAATGTTAGATCCATCGTTATCAAACAATTGAGCTCATGGGTGATCTTTTTTATTGTAAATTAAATACTTTATGTTATTTAAATAGGGTTTTAATATATAAATCATCCAGAAGGTTTGAAAATTTTAGAAGTTGTACATAAAAAAACTAACTCCACTAATTTGTTATACAACCAAAGGTTGGGTTTCATTACTCACACACTAATATTACTCGAAGAAATAGTTGTATGGATCACTTTTAGAAAACTAAGGTATTACTAAGAGATAATTTCCGGCGAAAGTAATCAACGGAGAATTGGTGATGAACCCGTCAAAAACATGTTTATTATTATCTTAAAATATATATTAAAAGCCTCATCGGAAATTAATCACAAAGTTACCCACACTTTAACTTTCCGCCTATAATCCATCACCAATAATGTCCCATTACCCAATTTTAAAGGTAAGTTCCTGTAATATGGTTGTCGCAGGCCATTGGTATTTTGAAACATATTTCCCTACAATCAACTTTTCTAGAAATGATTTCTAATTTTAACTAGCAAAGGCTTTACAAGATGTGTCCGTACAAGCGAAAGAACTCATGTTCGACCAATCAACTGACCCAAACCAAAACGTGTATGGTTCATCAAATTGTTGCCCACCTTAAATGAATCCAAATCTAAACCAAATTTACACATTTTTCAGTTGGGCAAATTATTAAACATCTGACATGATTAGTTCGAAATGGCTAGACATTCCTCTTAAATTCGATGATCTACAACCCTAGCCAAACAAAAGAATTGGTAAGGCTCACATGGATATTTTCTTAATTAATGTAAATATTTTCAGTTTTAAAATTCTTTTAATTATTGGATTAAAAAAACATATCTTTTTACTCTAATAAAATGGTAAATAGGAGTGACACGTGATAACATCACACTTGTTTATCGATTCTCTCTAATTTTATATAATCACATTAATTACTAATAGTATTATTTAATTATATTTTAGATTAAAATAGATTTTTAATAAATTAATAAAGAGATCTTTTTATTAATGTTACTTATCAGAAAAAGAAATTTATAAACTAATTTTTATCTAAAACATCAACCTTTTTAAAAATATGAAATATTCAAAATTTGTTTTTTTTAATAATTTTTTATAAAATAATTAAAATTAATAGTTATAACAAGAAAGTTTTAAAAATGACATTTTGAAATTTTTTATTGTTTTGAAATAAAATTTTTCATTCTATTTATATTAAGGAAGTTTTGAATCATATTTATCAATCCGTTTTAATATTAAGGAAGATTTGAATCATATTTTATCAATATCGTTTAAAATGAATAAAAGTTTATTTTATTTAATATTTTATTATTTAACTCGTGTAATACATATGTTAATAAAGCTAGTACTTTATATATTTAAACACTAATGTTGACCATCACAAGAAATAATAAGTAGTTGATCACACACACTACACCGTTACACTCTTTAGTGAGTTTACGTGTGATTATAAGGTCTACCCAGGTGACACCTACGTAGAATATTTTTTCTCATACTTGATATTTATTACACGTGTCCTTACAATCCAATGTGTTTATGTTTTCAATGTTGAGGGTGTTTATTATTCGATGGCTTGTGTGTATATGTATACTAGCGGATTAGACCCGCGATTTGCCGCGGTATGGTTTAACGTATACGTTGATGTTGTAATGATAGTTTTTTGAATTATATACGTTGAAAGATTTAATATGGTGATTTATACGTTATTACTAACCACCCGAAAAGTAATTACATGCATAACACTTACAAAATATAACAGAAAAAATTATAAAAAATATATACCTCAAAACAGATAAGAAAAATAACAAATGCATGTATGGTGACTTTATTATAATTAACGAGCTATATTGTAAATTGGTTAAAAGAAATTTTGACATAATTCGAAAGGTTATACATGAAACTTTAAAAAATGTTAGTAAATATAAATTTTCATAACTCGAAGACTTATGTATAAAATTTAAAAAAGTTATAGTGATTAACTGTAAATTTAATATAACTCAAAAAATAAGTATAAAATTAAAAAAATAAAATGAGCAGGTATCAATTTGAAGAAAAAAAAGTGAGAGAAAAAGTGTTATGATTAGTTTTAAAAAATCCTTAAAGGGTTTAAACATAAAATTTTAAGAAAAAACAAAGTAGCTTTTTTATTAGTTAGGAGAAAAAAATTATTATGATAACATTAAGTAAAAATCTTAACCTACACTTCTCATAATCTTTTCTATTTATTATATATATGATGTGGTAGGTTGTATCTAGTCTTTTCTCCGACCTGCCTTAAACACTGATATATTTGGGTGTTATTATTATAATTATATAATTATTTAGTGACTATATACTTAAGTACTTAAATAAAATAATACTTAAATCAAATAGTATTAGATATACAGTATAAATAATAAATGTATATATTTTAATATTAGTTTAATTATTATAAAAAAAATAATACTTAAAAAAATTATTAAATAAAATATTATTAGAATAAGTTTGTAACTATAGAAAAAATAGAAACTGTTATATATAATAGTTGTACCTTGTGTTTTAAAAAATATATTAGGTGTATTAATTTTGAGTAGTATTAGAAGTGTATTATCCTCAAATACTTGATAGATTAGTATAAATAATATAGATATTGATTATTATTATCATCAAAGTACAAAAGTATTTAATAATTATATATTAAGTATTCAAATAATATACTACTTATTTATAAATTTTATAATAAATAATAATATAATTATTATTATATTATTATTATTATTATTATATTACCCCTACTACTATTATTATTTAAAAATATTAGTACGTTATATAGTTAAGTATTCAAATAAGATAATACTAAATTTAATGTTAATTTAAAGTATTATAATAATAAAATAAATAATTATATGAATTAAATATCTTATATTATTAATAATGTATTATTATATGAACCTAATTAATTTATTAATTAAAAGAAGTTTATTAAATGAGGGACAAATAGGATAATTTTATAGAACACTTGTACCTAATGCTTAAGAGTTTGTTTAGGTGTCTCAAATTTTTGTGAAATTACATTTGTGCCATATCTTAATGCGTTATATAGTAGTAAAGATAGATATATAGATATTGATTATTATTTATCATCATAAGTACAAAAGTATTCAATAATTATATAACAAGTATTCAAATAATTACTACTTATTTATAAATTTTATAATAATAATAATAATTATTATTATTATTATTACTACTAACTACTACTATTATTATTATAAAAATAGTACTTTATATAGTTAAGTATTCAAATAAGATAATACTAAATTTAAATGTTAATTTAAAGTATTATAAATAATAAAATACATAATATTGTGAATTCAATAATCTTATATTATTAATAATGTATTAATTATATGAACTAATTAATGTATTAATTAGAGAAAGTTTTATTAAATAAGAGACAAATAGAAATAATTGTATAGAACACTTGTACCTAATGCTTGAAGTTTTGCTTAGGTGTCTCAAATTTTTTGTAATTACATTGTGTCATATCTTTATGCTTTAATAGTAGTAAATATATAGATGTGACATCCGTCACCTTAAGGTCCGTCAATTGACGTTTTGTCCGTCATCTTTTCTATATTTGGTCATTCCTTATCATTATTTGACTCATTATGTGGATATCATGTGTGCAATGTTATCGTGGCGTGTGCATTCGTTTAAAACCGTGTGTGAACCTTAAAAAGACCATTAAAACTTCCGTTTTTGAAAACGCTAAATATATCATTTTATAAATATAATAAACGTTTTAATATAACCATTTCTTAAGTCATGACAACATTAAATATACTTTTGCAATTAACATAAAACCTAACGAAGCCGTTTTTCCACCGAAACAAAATTTGGGGGAAAACTCGGGGGTTAAGTGCAGGGACTAAACTTGTAATTTTGGAAATTTGGGCTGGGTATAATACCCCATTTCCAGCCCTAAACCCCCATTTTTTATCATCTTCTCCATCTCATCTTCATCTCCTTCACACACTAAATCTCCATTTTCGCACCAAATCCGACCCGAGAGGCTCTCGTTTTCCTTCGTCTTGACATCATCTACAGCATAGACTAACCCTCCTTAGCAGGTAGTTGTCTTTGGTCGTCCGTTTTTGAGCCTTTTCACGGCTGTCCAAACTAGGGTTTCGGGTGTTCGGGTTCAACCCGAACACACAAGGTCGTATGGGTGCGTGTGAGGTCTCTTTGCTTGTGTTTCATGCTGGGTATGTTTGTTGAGTGTTTTCTGGAGGTCCTTGTGGTGTAAAACCCGTGTTTAGAGTAGCTCGCGGGGCTGCTCCTCCCGACGCACCACTTCCGATTCTGCAGATTGGGCGACTGGGTCCATCCATGCGATGAGCCGTGCGACTGAGTGGGTCGTGCGACTGGATCATGCGTCTGAGTCAATCGCGCGACTGAGTTGTGCGACTAGGCATGTCGTGCGACTGAGTTGTGCGACTGAGTGTCTGTGTGCGATTGAGTCATGCGTGCGATTGAGTGTATGCGAATGAGTCATGCGATTGATGTTTGTGTGCGATTTGAGTCAGGTGACCGACTGAATGTGTGCGATGAATGTGATTCGCACGACTGGAGTCCAATCGCACGAATGAAGGTCGTCGTACGAAAGTAGCTAATTCGCACGATTGAAGGTTGATTCGTGCGCATGGAAGTTGAGTCGTGCGACTGGGTGTTGTGTGGTACGACTGAAGGCCAATCATACGAATGAAGGCTCAATCGTACGAATGAAGCTGATTCGCACGATTGAGGGTTGATTCGCACGAATGGAGGTTGAGTCGTGCGTCTGACCTTGTTATGCGACTGAAAGTGTTGTGTTTGACCCCTCGTGCGTGGCGTGAGTATGTCGTGTGGTGTCGAGGTAACACTAACACAATAATGCCATTGTTTGGCCACAAATATTAAAGTCAACGTGAGAAAGGGCACAGAAACTATTTTGAGCAAATATAAACTAACGCTTTACGAACGACCAAATTGACTTATAACTATTGACACTTATTCAATGTTTCTTCGATAACAACGATACTCTTACTTAAACATCATCATTAGTGGCAACAATGTCTTGTACTTGGATCCACATAGGACCTAGTACGCGTGTCAGTCTGTGTGTGTTGTGCGTGACCCATCCGATACGACCCGAACCGACCCATCATTATTGCGCGCTTATACATACATCATATCATTAATGCTATACAATAACTGTCAATAGGTGTTTGACTGTTTATTTGCATTCAACATTTGGGATTACATCGCTCATACATACTTACCACCTAACAAGTGAGTTTCGTGGCCCCTTTTTACGCTTATACAATATTTCAATCATTTACAAATTGGGGGAAAAGTATGCTTACACAATTTTTATGCTGTACAACTTACATACATTTTACATACAAGGAATCAACGTGATACTGTGTTGCAAGTACTATTTGATACATGCTTGGGTCTGCTGTGTGGTTCTATCTTTGCAACTATTTAATTCCAGTGTGGGAACCGACGGTTAGGTATTGGTAGTACTACTGGGTTGACACCCCCACCCTCGTTCGATGGTATACTAGTTGGTACCATCAGTGGCCAGGAACGGGCCCTTGGGTGAATATATGCCGACAATTTCTTTGTGTACGTCGCTAGGTTTGGTTGCAAAGCTCATGTCATGTGATATTTACTTGTGTAATAACTGTATTCACGGTATTCCGACGCGCTTATCTATTACAGCATCACTTACATTTTTATTACATAAACCTGCGAACTCACCAACAATTATGTTGACCGTTTTAAGCATATCTTTTCAGGTGATCATGCAAGTCCAGGAATCTAGGTGCGCTGCCTTAGTGGAGACCCTAGGATGCATTTTTGGGACTTAGCTCATTTTGATAAACAATCTTTTGAACAATGTGAACGCATGTAAACAATTATCATTATTTGAACTTGTTCCCGGGTTGTGGGAATTAACATTTACATCTTCATCTTACGTGAATATGTGTTATCATTATCATGTTGCTTATGGCTATGTGTTGTGGACATTAACTAAACACGACACAAGTCCCCTTGTCGTCGGGTGTCGTCATGACACGCATGTCATCATTTATTTATATTGCTCTCTATCGCTTACCATGTGTTATGACGATCCCGGTCTCGTTACATCCCCGTGTTTCCGCTTTTAGCGGGGGTGTGACAGATTGGTATCAGAGCCATTGGTTATAGAGAATTAGGCAATACGCTTGACCTAGACTATAACCTAGGAACCTTCATGTAGATTTGCATGCTAGGACTCTGTATGCATATTATATCTCGTGTATGTGTTCCTCGCTGCTTGACTTGCTCATCTATTTGTTATGTGATCTTCCTACCCTATGGGAGAGCCCTTGTGCTCACTCTTTATGGGGATGCTTCTATTGGATCTTCCGTTCCCTCTGCGCGTCGAGTTAGTTTATCAAACCCGGGTATTAAACCCGAAGAGATCATCACAGATCATGTTATTGCGCTTGACCTTGGACATTGAGATTAACTCTGAGGAGGGATATGTCTGAAACCTCAAAAGATGAGGAAATAGACAACCTCCGCTAGACTAAACGTGATTGTATACATGGACTTACAACTGTTATGATGGATTATTATGGATATGATGTAAAGGAAAGTCGGATGTCATGTAACCGGATCAGGCATCATTCTCGGTACATCGTGGGTGTGGTGGGAACGCTGCGGGGAACCCTATATATAAACATCACCGGTATACCGAGAATATGCTTGAAATGGGCTGCATGGTGGTCTGGCTGACCGGAACATGAACACTGGAATTTGTTAAGTGGAGTACATTTGTATCATATGGTGACTAAAGTTTATATGTTACCTCTTTTATGATTAGAACATGCCGCCTCGAAGAGTCACCCGTAGCAGTAGTGGCGGGAGTGAAGCCCCAAGGGGCAGAGGCCGAGGCAGAGGCAGAGCACCAAGAGCAAGCGATGCTCCTGCCAGTAACAGTCAAGGAACAGGGAACGCCGACATGGCAGCCCTGATCGCTCAGCAATTGGCCGCACTCATTCCTACTATCGTGGCCCAAGTGAGCGACGCACTTCAACAACACCACCCTCACGGGGATGGTGGCAACGATGACAGAGCCCAAGGTGGGATAGAAACTGAAACGGGAAACGGGAACCCGACTGGAAACGAGAGCAACCAGGAAACCGGGAATGGTGGTACTGCCGGTATTGAAACTGGAGTGGTTAATGCTCGTCGGGGATGTTCATACAAGGAGTTCGTGGCTTGTAAGCCAAGGGAATTCGACGGGAAGGGTGGGGCGATAGCCCTAACCAGGTGGTTGGAAAAGATGGAGGCAGTAATCGACATCAGTGAATGCCTCGACAGCCAGAGGATCAAGTATGCTACTTGTTCTCTACAGGGTAAAGCCCTAACCTGGTGGAACACCCAGATTCAAGCAAGAGGAAGAGAGTCTGCGATGCAGATGTCGTGGGACGAGTTCAAAGCCTTGATCACCGAGGAATACTGCCCTCTCAACGAGATACAGAAACTGGAGCATGAGTTTTGGAATCATGCTATGGTGGGGGCAGGGCATGCAGCTTATACTGATCGTTTTCATGAGCTGGCAAGGTTGGTTCCGCATCTGGTTACGCCGGAATCAAAGAGGATCGAGAGGTACATTTGGGGACTCGCGCCTCAAATTAGAGCGATGGTTACAGCAGCCGCTCCTCCTACTATTCAGAGCGCAATTCTGAAAGCTGGCGCTTTGACTGACGATATGGTTAGAACAGGGGTTTTGGGCCGAGGGGCCGAGAAGAGGAAAGAAGTTGGGGAAACGAGCCGGTCGAGTGCCGGAAGGTTTGAGAAGAGGTCTAAGCCGACCAGGAATTTTGTGGCCGTGTCTCAGGCCAGAAGAGAGTATGTGGGGCCGCACCCAAATGTGAAAGGTGCAACTATCATCATCCCCCAGGGACGCAGTGCCGGGTGTGCGCTAACTGTAAGCGCCCGGGTCATTTGGCAAGAGATTGCAGAACTGCGCCGAACCTTGTAGCGCCCGTCAATGCGGTTAACCCCGCCGGGAATGCAAGGGCTTGCTTTGAGTGTGGGAGCCCCGATCACTACAGGAACATGTGCCCCAGGCTGAATCGGGCACCAGGTCAACAGGGGAACAACCAGCAGCAGGTGTTGGCTATCGCTGGGAATCAAGGCCCGGCTACTCAGGGGAATGCAGCTCGGGGACGTGCATTCGTCATTGGAGCTAATGATGCTCGTCAGGACCCGAATGTTGTCACGGGTACGCACTTACTCAATCATCACTTCGCATCTATATTATTTGATACTGGAGCAGACAATAGTTTTATTTCTTCCGAGTTTGTGCAATTGCTTGATTTGAGTCCTAGTAGGCTAGAAACTAGCTACTCTGTAGAAATGGCCAATGGTAAGGTTGCTCAGGCCGATGAGATTATTAGGAAATGTTCGTTGACGTTGGAGGATCATACATTCGACATAGATTTGATACCCTTCGAGTTAGGGAGCTTCGACGTGATTGTGGGTATGGATTGGTTGTCGCAGAACGGAGCAGAGATTGTCTGTCGGGACAAGGTAGTACGTATCCCTATGCCTAATGGGGAAGTACTCAAGGTTCAGGGAGAACGACCGGGTAAGAGCTTAAAGTTGATTTCCTGCATGAAAGCACGCCAGAGTCTACGAAAGCAGTGCTACGCTTTTCTGGCCCATGTAGTTGAGAAGAAAGACGAGGAAAGGAAACTGGTGGATATTCCAGTAGTACGGGATTACCCAGAAGTATTTCCGGATGACTTGTCTGGTTTACCTCCTCCACGACAGGTGGAATTCCGTATTGAGTTGGTTCCTGGAGCTACACCGGTAGCGAAGACGCCTTATCGACTAGCGCCATCCGAGATGCAAGAGTTGTCTAGTCAGTTACAGGAACTACTGGAGAAAGGTTTCATTCGACCAAGTCATTCACCGTGGGGAGCACCGGTACTATTTGTCAAGAAGAAAGACGGATCGTTCCGTATGTGCATCGATTACCGTGAACTGAACAAGTTGACGGTGAAGAACCGATATCCTCTCCCCAGGATCGACGATTTATTTGATCAGCTGCAAGGAGCTTCGTATTTTTCAAAGATCGATCTTCGTTCTGGTTATCATCAGCTAAGGGTTTTTGAGGACGACATACCGAAGACTGCGTTCAGGACTCGTTATGGGCATTATGAGTTCTTGGTCATGCCGTTCGGATTGACTAACGCACCAGCTGTGTTCATGGATCTAATGAATCGGGTGTGCAAACCGTACTTGGATAAGTTCGTGATCGTGTTCATAGACGACATACTTATCTATTCCCGATCAAAAGAGGATCATGAAGAACATCTTTGGGCTATTCTGGAGCTGCTACGAGAAGAGAAACTTTTCGCCAAGTTCTCAAAGTGCGAGTTTTGGTTGCGGGAAGTGAAGTTTTTGGGTCATGTGGTCAATAAGGACGGGATTCACGTAGATCCCGGCAAGATCGAAGCGGTGAAGAAATGGGATACGCCCCAGACGCCATCAGAAATACGGCAATTCTTAGGATTGGCCGGTTATTATCGTCGCTTCATAGCGAATTTCTCAAAGATCGCGCAACCGTTGACCCTGCTTACTCAGAAAGACAAGAAGTTTGACTGGGGATTTGCACAAGAACAAGCGTTCCAAACGTTGAAAGAAAGTTGTGCAACGCACCGATACTGTCTCTCCCAGACGGAACAGATGATTTTGTGGTCTACTGCGATGCGTCACATCAAGGATTGGGATGTGTATTGATGCAGAAGGACAAGGTGATTGCCTACGCTTCGCGACAACTTAAAGTGCACGAAAAGAACTACACCACTCATGATCTTGAGTTGGGCGCTGTAGTATTTGCACTCAAGATTTGGAGGCATTACTTGTATGGCACCAAATGCATCATCTTCACCGATCATAAAAGCCTTCAACACATTCTGGATCAGAAGGAACTCAACATGCGCCAACGACGTTGGGTGGAGCTTCTTAGCGACTACGATTGTGAAATCCGGTATCATCCGGGGAAAGCTAACGTGGTGGCTGATGCCTTAAGCCGTAAAGAACGTGTGAAACCACTGCGTGCACGAGCGTTGGGTTTGACCATTCAAACCAACTTGAAAGCTCAGATTCAGATTGCACAGAGTGAGGCATTAAAAGAAGAAAACCTTGCGGGAGAAGAATTCCGGGGGTTAGATAAACAGATGATTCTCAAGGATGACGGTATTCAGTACTTCATGGATCGCATATGGGTACCCAAATGGGGAGGTGTTCGAACCTTAGTCATGGATGAAGCCCACAAGACGCGATATTCTATTCATCCTGGTGCAGACAAGATGTATCATGATCTCAAGGATCTATACTGGTGGCCAGGCATGAAGAGAGACATTGCCTTATACGTCAGCCAATGCTTGACGTGTTCGAAAGTCAAAGCTGAACATCAAAAGCCATCGGGATTATTACAACAACCTGAGATTCCCGAGTGGAAATGGGAGAACATAGCCATGGATTTCATTACCAAACTCCCTAGAACAAACAGCGGTCATGACTCGATATGGGTCATTGTGGATCGAATGACGAAGTCCGCACATTTCTTGCCTATCCGAGAAGACTACAAGATGGATAAGTTGGCGAGATTGTACATCAAGGAGGTCGTGACACGGCACGGGGTGCCGGTGTCAATCATATCCGACCGCGATAGCAGATTCACTTCACGCTTTTGGCAGACACTACAGAAAGCGATGGGCACTCGGTTAGACATGAGTACAGCCTATCACCCTCAAACAGATGGCCAAAGTGAACGCACTATACAGACGCTAGAAGACATGTTGAGAGCGTGTGTAATCGATTTTGGAGGTAGCTGGGATGCTCATTTACCGTTGATTGAGTTCTCCTACAACAACAGCTACCATACAAGCATTGGATGTGCTCCATTTGAAGCGTTGTATGGAAGAAAATGCAGATCTCCCGTATGTTGGGCCGAAATTGGTGAAAGTCAACTGACAGGCCCAGAGATCATCCAAGAGACAACAGACAAGATTTTCCAGATCAAAGATCGACTCAAAGCAGCGCGAGATCGCCAAAAGAGCTATGCCGACAATCGTCGGAAGCCTCTAGAATTCAATGTTGGGGATCGTGTGTTACTCAAAGTTTCCCCTTGGAAAGGAGTCGTTCGATTCGGAAAGAAAGGGAAGTTAGCCCCAAGATACGTTGGACCATTTGAGATCACTGAAAGGATCGGTCCAGTGGCTTACCGATTAAGGTTGCCACAAGAGCTTAGCGGTGTGCATGACACTTTTCACGTGTCAAACCTCAAGAAATGTTTGGCCGACGAATCCCTTCACGTGCCAATCGAGGAAATCAAGATTGACGACAAGCTTCATTTTGTTGAAGAACCCATTGAGATCATGGATCGAAAGGTCAAGCAACTGAAGCGCAGTAGGATACCTATTGTTCGCGTAAGGTGGAATTCGAAACGAGGGCCAGAGTTTACGTGGGAACGTGAAGATCAGATGAAACTCAAATATCCACATCTTTTCGAGGATGACACTCTTGGACCTAACTCCAGCTGAATTTCGGGACGAAATTCTCTCAACTGGGGGATACTGTGACATCCGTCACCTTAAGGTCCGTCAATTGACGTGTTTGTCCGTCATCTTTTCTATATTTGGTCATTGCAACTGTTATATATAATAGTTGTACCTTGTGTTTTAAAAAATATATTAGGTGTATTAAATTTTGAGTAGTATTACAAGTGTATTATCCTCAAATACTTATATATTAGTATAAATAATATAGATATTGATTATTATTATCATCATAAGTACAAAAGTATTTAATAATTATATAATTAAGTATTCAAATAATATACTACTTATTTATAAATTTTATAATAATAATAATAATAATAATAATAATTATTATTATTATTATTATTATTATTATTACCACTACTACTATTATTATTATAAAAATATTAGTACTTATATAGTTAAGTATTCAAATAAGATAATACTAAATTTAAATGTTAATTTAAAGTATTATAAATAATAAAATATATAATATTATGAATTAAATAATCTTATATTATTAAATAATGTATTAATTATATGAACTAATTAATTTATTAATTAAAAGAAGTTTATTAAATGAGGGACAAAATAGGAATAATTTTATAGAACACTTGTACCTAATGCTTAAGAGTTTGTTTAGGTGCCTCAAATTTTTGTGAAATTACATTTGTGCCATATCTTAATGCGTTATATAGTAGTATATAGATAATATAGATATTGATTATTATTATCATCATAAGTACAAAAGTATTCAATAATTATATAACTAAGTATTCAAATAATATACTACTTATTTATAAATTTTATAATAATAATAATAATTATTATTATTATTATTACTACTACTACTACTATTATTATAAAAATATTAGTACTTATATAGTTAAGTATTCAAATAAGATAATACTAAATTTAAATGTTAATTTAAAGTATTATAAATAATAAAATACATAATATTGTGAATTCAATAATCTTATATTATTAAATAATGTATTAATTATATGAACTAATTAATGTATTAATTAGAAGAAGTATATTAAATAAGAGACAAAATAGAAATAATTGTATAAAACACTTGTACCTAATGCTTAAGAGTTTGCTTAGGTGTCTCGAATTTTTGTGAAATTACATTTGTGTCATATCTTTATGCTTTATATAGTAGTATATAGATGTGACATCCGTCACCTTAAGGTCCGTCAATTGACGTGTTTGTCCGTCATCTTTTCTATATTTGGTCATTCCTTATCATTATTTGACTCATTATGTGGATATCATGTGTGCAATGTTATCGTTGCGTGTGCATTCGTTTAAAACCGTGTGTGAACCTTAAAAAGACCATTAAAACTTCCGTTTTTGAAAACGCTAAATATATCATTTTATAAATATAATAAACGTTTTAATATAACCATTTCTTAAGTCATGACAACATTAAATATACTTTTGCAATTAACATAAAAACCTAACGAAGCCGTTTTTCAACCGAACAAAATTTGGGGGAAAACTCGGGGGTTAAGTGCAGGGACTAAACTTGTAATTTTGGAAACTTGGGCTGGGTATAAATACCCCATTTCCAGCCCTAAACCCCATTTTTATCATCTTCTCCATCTTCATCTCCTTCACACACTAAATCTCCATTTTCGCACCAAATCCGACCCGAGAGGTCTCGTTTTCTTCGTCTTGACATCATCTACAGCATAGACTACCCCTCCTTAGCAGGTAGTTGTCTTTGGTCGTCCGTTTTTGAGCCTTTTCACGGCTGTCCAAACTAGGGTTTCGGGTGTTCGGGTTCAACCCGAACACACAAGGTCGTATGGGTGCGTGTGAGGTCTCTTTGCTTGTGTTTCATGCTTGGGTATGTTTGTTGAGTGTTTCTGGAGGTCCTTGTGGTGTAAAACCCGTGTTTAGAGTAGCTCGGGGGCTGCTCCTCCCGACCACAGTCGCGATTCTGCAGATTGGGCGACTGGGTCATCCATGCGATTGAGCCGTGCGACTGAGTGGGTCGTGCGACTGGATCATGCGTCTGAGTCAATCGCGCGACTGAGTTGTGCGACTAGGCATGTCGTGCGACTGAGTTGTGCGACTGAGTGTCTGTGTGCGATTGAGTCATGCGTGCGATTGAGTGTATGCGAATGAGTCATGCGATTGAATGTTTGTGTGCGATTGAGTCAGGTGACCGACTGAATGTGTGCGAATGAATGTGATTCGCACGACTGGAGTCCAATCGCACGAATGAAGGTTCAGTCGTACGAAAGTAGCTAATTCGCACGATTGAAGGTTGATTCGTGCGCATGGAAGTTGAGTCGTGCGACTGGGTGTTGTGTGGTACGACTGAAGGCCAATCATACGAATGAAGGCTCAATCGTACGAATGAAGCTGATTCGCACGATTGAGGGTTGATTCGCACGAATGGAGGTTGAGTCGTGCGTCTGACCTTGTTATGCGACTGAAAGTGTTGTGTTTGACCCCTCGTGCGTGGCGTGAGTATGTCGTGTGGTGTCGAGGTAACACTAACACAATAATGCCATTGTTTGGCCACAAATATTAAAGTCAACGTGAGAAAGGGCACAGAAACTATTTTGAGCAAATATAAACTAACGCTTTACGAACGACCAAATTGACTTATAACTATTGACACTTATTCAATGTTTCTTCGATAACAACGATACTCTTACTTAAACATCATCATTAGTGGCAACAATGTCTTGTACTTGGATCCACATAGGACCTAGTACGCGTGTCAGTCTGTGTGTGTTGTGCGTGACCCATCCGATACGACCCGAACCGACCCATCATTATTGCGCGCTTATACATACATCATATCATTAATGCTATACAATAACTGTCAATAGGTGTTTGACTGTTTATTTGCATTCAACATTTGGGATTACATCGCTCATACATACTTACCACCTAACAAGTGAGTTTCGTGGCCCCTTTTTACGCTTATACAATATTTCAATCATTTACAAATTGGGGGAAAAGTATGCTTACACAATTTTTATGCTGTACAACTTACATACATTTTACATACAAGGAATCAACGTGATACTGTGTTGCAAGTACTATTTGATACATGCTTGGGTCTGCTGTGTGGTTCTATCTTTGCAACTATTTAATTCCAGTGTGGGAACCGACGGTTAGGTATTGGTAGTACTACTGGGTTGACACCCCCACCCTCGTTCGATGGTATACTAGTTGGTACCATCAGTGGCCAGGAACGGGCCCTTGGGTGAATATATGCCGACAATTTCTTTGTGTACGTCGCTAGGTTTGGTTGCAAAGCTCATGTCATGTGATATTTACTTGTGTAATAACTGTATTCACGGTATTCCGACGCGCTTATCTATTACAGCATCACTTACATTTTTATTACATAAACCTGCGAACTCACCAACAATTATGTTGACCGTTTTAAGCATATCTTTTCAGGTGATCATGCAAGTCCAGGAATCTAGGTGCGCTGCCTTAGTGGAGACTCTAGGATGCATTTTTGGGACTTAACTCATTTTGATAAACAATCTTTTGAACAATGTGAACGCATGTAAACAATTATCACCATTTGAACTTGTTCCCGGGTTGTGGGAATTAACATTTACATCTTCATCTTACGTGAATATGTGTTATCATTATCATGTTGCTTATGGCTATGTGTTGTGGACATTGACTAAACACGACACAAGTCCCCTTGTCGTCGGGTGTCGTCATGACACGCATGTCATCATTTATTTATATTGCTCTCTATCGCTTACCATGTGTTATGACGATCCCGGTCTCGTTACATCCCCGTGTTTCCGCTTTTAGCGGGGGTGTGACAATAGATATAGATTATATGCTTGTAACTTATTAAAAAATTTAGTTTAGCTTAAAAATAACTTTTTAGATATAAATACCACCTACACTTGTAACCATAAGGATTTAGATTCAAACAATATTGTTAAAGATAATTACAAACTAGTTTTATACCCGTCCGTTGGTCGGGTTTTTTAATGTATAAAATGTGAAGACGTTTTTTTTTTAATTCTAAGAAAAATAAAAATATGTTTGAAATTAAAATACAAATTGTTTAAATTAAAAGTAAAAAACATGTGTCAACACTAATTTGAGTCCTAAACCAAAAAAACAATAAGTCAATAACTAATGAAGTAATGTAGCATGGCATTGTGAGTTACTAATGAACTAATTCGACTCTTGAAATTAATATTATGTTAATGTATTTCTAATAAAACGACTTATTATATTTCTGAAAAAATCCCTAGGCCCAAAATTAAAACACCAAAATCTATAAAACCTTGAACCAAATGTCAACCTAAAATGATTCATCTGGATGAGTGTTTGGATCAACAACTGAATATAACCTAACCCAACCCAAAGCACAAGTGACCCGTCCTATCTCACATATACTACTATCTTCTCAACTCTTAAAAAAGAAGAAAATATGTAAATTACCAACACAAAGCCAACCCATGTTCAAGTGAATCCTACTCATATATACTATTCTTAACTCTAAGAAAAGAAAATATAACAAAAATCTCAAACTTGTCAGCCCAACCACAAAAACTCTCATGATAATTCACACCGGCAAACCAAAGCCAACCAGACCCCTCAATGTATGAATAACAAAAGTTAATTAAAAAGAAAAACCAGTTGGCCATTCAATAAGTCTAACCCGTTTACCTCTAGAAGTAAACATCACAAGCTGCAAATAGCAAAAAAATAAATCAAACATACAATTGCCATTAAACTTATATAACTTTATGTTAGTCCTCTGTTTTGACCAACCGAAACATATGTATTTAATTGACATGCACCGAAAATTTAAGAAAGTCTTCATATATCAGCAACCACATTAACCATTTCACATGCTCGACCATTTAAATAATTATCATTATCATTCGATCATATTTAGTTATAATCATATACAAGTTTATAGCTTGTTACATGCATACATAAGAATGAAAACTATATATACAAAATAAAAAAGTTTACTTACGGCTACAATATGATTAACTACACAATACATGCCATTAACTATCAGATAAATATTTTCTATAACCACTTATCATATGTAATCTTACTATCCAATAAGATCAATCTGAAAAGAAAAAAAAAAGATTGTCTCTTAAAATTCCCTGACAGGTACTATTCGTCCCTTCATATATGAATATGTAAACATGAAACAGTTCAGTAATCTAGTGGGTGTCATTCAAAACAAAACCAACATGTAAAGCCATTTGAAAAATCCGGAAGGATTCTTTGAATACACCCTAATTTAGGTTTACCAAAAATTAAAGTGAAGATAAAACTAAGATCTTAATAAAAGTACCTAACTATGAAGACATATTTCCCCTGCATTTCATCATGTGGAGTGTTCATTGTGCCAAAATCAAGGTTTGTTGAACTGGATTCAGGCTACCAGAACCTCAATTGTTGTGTCCTATCCCAAAAGACAACCATTATAAATACCAAACTATAAAACATCTAATTTGACACGTATCGCAATTAATAGAGAAAGGGACACAGACAACCAAACATAATACTATAAACAAATGCATCCAATAACATGTGATGGTATTTATATAGAAATTTAACAAATACTTATGACATCAACATTAATTCAACACCAATAAAGGCAATTTGGTGAGATTAATGATAAGGGTGTGTATAGAATTCGACCTATAGGCACACCTAGACAAATTCAAGCTTAAACAAACGAATTTAGAGCAAAACATGAAAAAATCACACAAATGAGGAGATTATTCACACGAGTATTTGTACAAGACAAATCCCTTGTAGTCAAACAATCAAACAGGTGGTGTGCATACCTGGATCCATGTTAAAATGCCACCTAAAAATAGTTTGTTTTGCTGCTTCAAATAATCCATTACCGGCTGATTATCCATTACCGCCGACTTTTCTGATGATGAATGTAATGAAGTTGAGAAATTAGATGAAGAAGAAACTTAAAAACATCTGGGTTAGAGTGTAAGAAGTGGGGGAGGAAGCCAAAACCGACAGTAACCAATTTCAGAACAAATGTTTACCTAGAACATGATCTTGTTCGAATCAAATATTCTGATGATAATCTCCTTTCCATTCCAAACATCATCGATTTTTCTTCTGGAAAAAGCAGAATCATGGTTGTGGGTTTGTTTCGGAAGATGTCTTCGTTTCGGAAGCGGAATAAGGTTTTGACCGAGTGTAGTGGTGATGACTTCACTGTCCTTTTACATATAAGAAGTGGTGTGAGTGGTTATCATATGTTCAGGGGACGTGTGAGAGAGAACATAACATACGAAACCGCCTCTAACCGTCCTTTTACTTTACACGGCCAAGATCTCTTCTTTTCAACATTTGACGGTCAAGATCTAATAAAAAAATAGTTTTGGAGACTGGGAGTAATATATTATATAATGCCACCAGATTATAAATACATTGGAATTAAAAAAAATACACACACATATAAAATAACTTACATTATAATTACAATTTACAAATGCCTACACTTGTAACCGTAAGGATTTAGATTCAAACAATATCGTTAAAGATAATTCACAAGTATGGAGTTGAACAATGTACACACATAAAATAACTTACATTATTGTGGGTTCCTCTTGGGATACAATATGCAATCATCATGAGGTATCATGTTATTATGTACTCGTTCCGGTAATCCGGTCTGCCCCAAAGCTCACTCATCCATGTTTCTTCATTTCTTTAGTAATTTTACTTGAAACTGCAAGTCTGTAATTGAATAATCCAGACATGTTGTAGAAACTTTAAGTGTATGTTAAATAAACGCGGGAGTGGTCATTCTAAATTTTTTTTAATTTGCCATTTCAAAGTATTATAAGAAAAAAATGTTAATTTCAAAAATCCAGGTCGAATGGGTCGTGTTCGTATCAACTTACAAATATTCATGTCGTGTTCAGTTCACATGCTTGACATAATTTTCAAATTCAGATCATGTTTGAATTCATGTCGGGTTAGACCCATCAACCTACCAAGATGCCAACACGATCCGTTTAACGCCTCTGTCAGCAACCTCGATAATAGAAACATACAAAGTATCAACATTCAACATAATAATACTGTCTGGTACGGACATCGTATCTGGTTAGTGTGCAGCAAACATGTTAAACCCAACAATAAGTAATAATGGAGTAGGTTCAAGGTTGGTAGCTGAGCCCACAATTCACACTCTCTTCTGTAATTTCAACATCTCTGATAAAGTCTTCTGCTCCTTCACACACACACACACTTTCTCTTTCAATTCGCCCATATAAACCCTCACAAACCCACCATCATTCCACCATCCAACCCCTCAAAATGCCATCCGATTCATTCGATCACCGTCGCACAACCACCGCAAAGCCCCACCACACCGGCGGAAGTGCCGCCGTCGCACCGCCGCCTGAGCCCGAACACCTCCCCTGCCCCCGTTGCGACTCCACCAACACCAAATTCTGCTACTACAACAACTACAACTTCTCGCAGCCTCGTCATTTCTGCAAGTCTTGCCGGCGGTACTGGACCCACGGCGGCACTCTCCGTGACATCCCCGTCGGCGGTGGCAGCCGGAGAAACGCTAAAAGATCTCGTCTCACCACCACCACCACTAACAGTCACTACAACTCCACTCTTGATCAATTCCGTCACATGGCTCCAGTACCAGCTGCTGCACCGATCTTGTTCCCGTTCGCCGGAGTTCACGGCGGAGCGTTGCGATTCTCCGGCGACGGGATGTGTGATAGCTTTACGTCGCTGTTGAACAGTGCTCAAGGGTTTGGAGTTGGTGGGTTTGATGATGGGGGATTTGGGTTTGGAAGAAGGGTGTGGCCGTTTTCCGGCGTCGGAGATGGTGGTCATTACGGCGGCGGCGGTGGTGGTGGTGGTGGTGGGGAGTGTTTAAGTTTGCCGGAGCTTGCTATTTCGACGCCGGGGGGAATGTGAAGAAGAAGTAGAAGTGATGGTGTAGGATCGTTAGTGTGTTCCGTCTGTATTGGATTGCTCTCTGTTTGGTTTTTAGTACGAGAAAACAAAGAGGCTGTTAAGTTAAGAGTGTCTTCTAATGTCAATCGTCAAGAATGTTCAGTTTGTTTTAGTTTATTTTCGTTTCAGAGTTTAAAGTTTTCCATCAGAATACGACATTTTTTTATTTTTATTTTTATTTGGATATTTATGTTTAGCTTACGTATATTTGGGTTTATTTATCGAATGATTCAATGTTGATGCGGGATGGCGGTGTCGGCAATGTGTGACGACAGTGGTGGCAAGGTGCAACGGAACACATGAATTTCTTTTAACATGAGTTAGATTGACGCATGATTAAAGTTAATGACGGAGCTTGAACCAAAACTTAGGGGGTGGGGTCTAAAGTAAACTATTTTAATAGGAGGGGGACGAACTTTATATTTATTAAAAAATTTACTACCAGATCGAAAATTTACACTATCGAACCGAAAATTTACACTATTGACGGAAAAAAGGGGGCGGCGCCAAAAAAACTTCGCCCCTGATTAAAGTGATTATATTTACCATCATGAATTTCTTAATCCCACAATATACATCATCATGATTTTGGTGGCTGGACCAACCCATTAACAAAAATCTTGAATATTCAAAGATCAATACATGATGAAGGTAAAAAGTTTATATGTCTCCATGTGAATGGGGCATGATATCCAATTAGGTTGGACGAGGGCTACTTCATCAACATGAAAAGATTAGTAGATCATAGCCACTACAAAAAAAGACCTATGACGACAACATTTTAACGATAATAACAATGTCTAATTAATTCATAGCAAGACTTAGTAAAATGATGTGTAAAGTGTGTGTATGTGTAAAACCTAATTGATGAAGTTTCACATCATACCTAGTACCATTAATAATTTAATATGTCCCTGAAGAAATCACTTACCTTTGTGATTAGGTTGAATTGTCCCTAAAAGGTTATGAAAACTATATAACATTTAAAGGAATTATTAGGGCTGGGCGAATACAATCTTTACGTTTGTAAATAACTAAATATCTTTAAGTCAAAATAGTCGGATTTAACTTGTAGTGACATTTTTGATGTAACTACCATAAAATGTTGTAAATTTAAATTTGATGCCTTACAAATACAACTTAAATTTCATATTTATGTTATTTAATTGACAATTGTCATACTAAATATATTATATTATGTTAACACTATTAATTACATGGTTTTATGGTCAACAACCACTTTATGATTTTCTTTTCTAGAATGATATTTATCAAGCGAACTATATATCTACATAGTTGCAGGTCATTATTTCAATATACCTCTTTAGTATCTAAGATTATATACATACACTTATTATAACGATACTAAGAACATTATATAAGCCATATAAACAATGGTTATTTTAGAAATTTACTCACATAGTCCCATACCATGATCAAAACTACATTAAAATAAATTTGTAGTTTTGTTATTGTAAGTCAGGGTGAAGGGCACACTCATGTCATACTTTTCATACCACATCATAAACCTACATCAAATCTCACATTACGTCACACTGCACCATACATTTAGATTTGATGGTGGCGGTGTCCCCACACCATGCCACACCCACATGCGCGACAAAATTAAGTGCACATTCACGGTGAGTATATGCTGTTCGAAAACACCATACGGCGTGAAATGGTTGGTGGCGGTGGTGTTGCAGCCCACGCCGAGGCCCACCTTGGCCTCATGGATTGGGCGCCCCCTAGCCCCTGAGGCCTCATAACGAAGGCCTCGTAACGGAAGTTAAAATACCAAAGTGAAAAAGTTCAGCATATGGGCCAGTCTAACATTCCGCAGTTAGCACGGCCCATTACAAACATCCCAAATTCACATTCCCCAAATTTCTTTCCCTCTCATCGTCCCAAATCTAGGGTTTTAATTTTCAAAGAAAGGGGTTTTAAAACATTCAATCGTTTCGTGAATTCTGAGCGCCCTAATTCACTAATTTCGTCCAAAATCATTACCAATTAATCACGATTCTGTGTGTGCTGCAACAATGGCGTTCTCGTTCACGCCACAGCAGCAAACCACCTCACTATTTCAACCCCAACAGCAACAGCAGCAGTCACCGTTTCAACCGAGTGGCGGAGGTTCACTATTTCAACCACAACAGCAACAGCAGCAGCAGCAGCTGTTGCAGCAACAACAGCAGCAGTTACAGCAACACAGCAGCAGCAGCAGCAAAGTCAGCTTTTTCTCTTTACTAATGAAAAGACTCCGGCTAGCTACGGCACTAAATGGGCCGACCTACATCCCGATTCTCAGAAGTTTCTTCTTCAAATTGAGTAAGATTTTAACGTGTTTCTGGACTTACATTCTTAATTCTCATTGAAACTCTATGAATTTACTAGCATTAGAGAATGTATAGTTGCATACTCTGTAGATTTCCGTTGTGACTTGAGCTGTGAAAGCGTGTGCTTTTCTTCCTTGAGTTTTATAAGGGTTTCCAGCAGATTGACTCACTGGATATAAAGATTAACTGTGAACATAGTGAATTCTGAAATCTAAAGTTACACATAAGAGTCTTACTGGACGTTTTCTCTTTGTGAAGATTCTAGATTAGTAAATTTGTATAGGGCATGGATCTTGTGTTTTGTTTTGTGTGAAGAACGCGTTAGGCATTAGGCAATAGACAAAATCTAGGTAGATGGAGCACACACTGCAAAGAGATTTAATATAATGAAATTAGATACTGATTGTTCATTCTTAACCATTACTAGTGGAGTAGTGGGTAGATTCAGGAAGTGATGATTTTTTCTTTTCTCGATGGACAGGGAGAGGATACTGGAGTATAGAGATGAAAGCCAACGTTTAGATCAATGTGGCAGACTCTATGATTCTTCTGTCTCTAATGACGGATTTGAGCTTGATGCAAGCCATATTGTTCAGGTACCAATCTTTTCTTTTTGTTGGTATAGAATGTACTGAAAATTACATAAGTAGTAAAGGTGCAGCTTATTGTAATTTTGTCAATAGCATGTATGGCCACTAGATTATATTAATCGGGACCCTTTAGAGTTTATAGATGCTTTATGGTCATGTTATCTGGAACCAGAATCACCATGGTTAGAAATCAATTGGTTTCTGTTCTTTTTTTGGATTTTTTATTGAACTCTATAAAATAAAGTCTATTTTTGTGACTGCTATTTGTTCACTCAAACCATTATTCTTATTGTCTTTCTTCTAACAGGAACTTTGTGGAATCAGTACAGCAATGGATAGACAAAAGATTCTGCTTCATGATCTTACTGCTACTGTTAAAGATATGCTAAGAAACACTGAAATTGCTGTGCGTTCTTTCATGATGCTTCGATCCAAGTTTCTTAACCCAAATAAAACATCTACTGTAACAACATCACAGCCTCCAGGAGCGACAACAACAATAACCACAACTTCCACTCAACCTACAACTTCAGCCATGGTCCCAGTTTATGATTTCTATAGTGGCATGCCACGAAAACCTTCTCCGTTTTTGCAACAAACTGTTGCCAGGTTTGATAAGTATCTTGGTGAATGTCGCCAGTGGATTGAGGAGTTGGAACAGTTGCTTCTTATAGAAGCTAACAAGAATTCTTCGAATTCCAACTCCGCCTCTTTGTTGCAGTCTCTTCCCAAAGTTATGTCAAATGTCCATGACTTCTTTGTTTATGTAGCTGCAAAGGTATGAACTGTTGGGAACATGTTCATTGACATTCTGAGTATATATTTAAAATTATGTGTTCACATTACTACATATGGTTTGTAGGTGGAGAGCATTCATCAGTATATGGAGTCGATGAAAACGGCATACCTGGCTGACCAACGTGGCAGAGGGGATGGGAATGATCCATTTCTTGAGGCTGACCGGCGAGAAACTGCGAAACAAGTTGCTGCAGCCCGCAGGGTACACCCGACTCTGCATCTGCCTTCTAATTCACAGCCATCAACTCAAGCCGGTGTTGGCTTGCTTGTTGCCAGCTCAGTGCCACCTGCAACATCTGCTGCTCCACCTGCATCTGCATCTGCTGCAACAGGTGGTTCTGGGCTTTTCAGTACTCCATTCTCTGCCGCATCATCATCTTCATTATTTTCAACTCCTGCTACGCCAGCTCCATCATTCCCTTTATTTTCATCATCTGGGGCCTCTCCTCAGACATCCATTTTTGGGGCATCGTCTAGTTCCACACCATCCTTATTTAGTTCAACCCCTGCTGCTGCTGGAACTTCAACATTTGCAACACCATTTTCCACAAACCCTTCTACAGGCGCTTCAGCATTTTCAACACCATTTGGTACAGGTAAATCATCCATTCAGGGTTCTCATCTTTTTTAATAAAATGAATGTTATTGTTGTTATAGTACATCGCACGATCATTACAGTATCTTGAACTTGCCATTATCATATGAAAATATTAAATGCCCTATTTTAAGTTAACATAACCAGCACTTGAAAACGTTTGCTATGTCTGATATGCATTTTAGGATTGTTAAACAATAAGCATGGCACATGAAGACAAGTGTGTAATCATTATTCACTATACAAGTGTTTGGTCATTCCTACATTTCTTTATTAGTTTCATTTTTTACTTATCAACTCATTGGTTATTTGTTTCATTTATATAGGAGCTGCAACAGGATCAGGGGCAAGTTTTAATACTCTATCTGTAAGTGAAAGTTTTCCTTGCCCATTCTAAACGGAAACTAGATTTTATTATCAGATAATGTTCCCTAATATAAGCGTAGCTGCTTTTCTGTCCTCCTTGAGGTATGAATGTAAATGGGCCAGATTTGGATCAGATCAACTAATGCTTTAACATTTTGACCTATTACCAAGTCAAATGAACTTTGATCTGGCCTGTGGGTTTATGGATGTCTGACACATGACCTAACTAATCAAAATAGATGGATAATGACACAAGTTGAGCCATTTGTTTCATTTTGTTAACCCATTAGCTGTGACACCTCTTAATCTCCCTTCCCATGTGAAATACCACCGGTCCCCTAAATCTATCTCCTCCACACCAACTACACATTTACGCCCATCCATCTTAAGAACTGTTTGCCTTCCCTTGTCTGGACTTTACAAAAGATATTTCTTTGTTTCATATTTGCTTATTATGATTAGTATATAACTTTTCTGAAAACACTTGTATGTTATAACTTACGACCATATTTGAAAAAGTTCATGTTATTAAAAATTCACCCATGTAAAACATCTGTTGCCTTTCCCTTAAATTGTAAATGCTAGTTAATAAAAAAACCATAATTAAAAAAATATTGGCAACATAAAATCATTTAAACTTTTACAACAATACATTATTTTATAATGCAATTGAAGTTATATTTTAAATATTTCTTTGAATATCATCATAGTAAAATGTTAAAACAAGGGTTGAACTTTACAAAAATAAAAAAAATTCTTTACCATCATTATCATCCTCCGGTTTGTCATATTTTGTTTGATCATCACTAGCTTCTGGTTTATCATCCTCTGGTTTGTCTTTCTCTTGCTCCTCTCTTCTTGTTTTTCTTATCTGATATTTCAACCACCTTTGGTTCATCTGATGATTTCTTGGCATTCAAAATCTCAAGCACCAATCTCTTCTGATCCTGTAACTCTTTGATCATCTTGTTATTAATTAAATTGACTGTTCCTGATGGACCATGGATGGACCCGCATATCTATGCAGCTATATGGGCTGATGGGTTTGATCACTTCTTGGATCTTTGCGGCTCAAGTGTTTTAAATGGATCATATTAGACTTGACCCATTGACAACCTTGAGGCATGATTTCTCAATTGGTATTCATCAAAGTTGACACATTTTGAAATTTTACGAGTTCTGAATTGGTATTCATCAGACTAATTTTACTTGCTGTAAGCCATATTGCATGAAGAGAAAAAAGGGATTACTAATTTTCTTTTGTGCTCTTAAAAAATTAGTTCCGAGAATCTTCTTATATTTTTTATGCAAACAAGAACCTGTTAACATCCTTACTAATAATATTCATGGTAACTGCAGAAAGCAAGAGCTAAAAGTCGCACAGGAAGGAGATAGAAGTCTCAGCATCAATTTCAACTTTCAGTTATGGAGGTTACTTGTTTGTATAAAATCTCATTGGCTTCCAAGCAGTTTTATTAGGTTCAAGCTTTATTTGCAGTCCAGAAGTACACAATATCGATGATTACACTTCAGTTCATTTTATCTTTTGATCTTGTTATGAAACCGATGTCCATGAAAGTGGAAGAAATTGAACAAATGAGTTTGAAGATGGCTAATATCCATGACCATGTCTGTTTATGTCTGTTTCAAGTCCTAATTGTTAATCTATTTCATTTTGAATCCTCTTGTTGAAATGTGTTTTCAAGCTTATACTCTTATAGTCATGTCGGCTTATAACAACTCCCACTTAGCCATAATCACACCATCAAAATAAATATGTAAATTTAATTGCTTTTTAGTCGACTGATTAGGTAGGTCGAGCAAGTCCCACTTATTATTAATAAATAATAACTTGAAAGCTTTAGTGACTGATGAATGCGACTGTGGAAATGTTATGTGAACTACTTGGGATCTACAACTTAGCATAGAATGCACTTCCAAGACACAAGTTGGAAGTTTATTATATGGTTAAAGACTATAGTACTACTAATTTTATATTGTTAGTGGATAATCCTCATTTAAAGGTGTGAGAGTGATGGATATAAGAAAATATCGCATGTTTGAAATTGACAGATGCCTGATTTGTTGTCGATGGGAGCAAGTTGAGAACGACAAAAATTCACTAGATACCCAAATCGATACGTTTTCAAAATTTGACACAGATGGTGATCAAGTGATTTGAAAGCTCAGTTTCTCCAAACGCATTCCATTTCATTTCTCCAATAATAAAAAAAAGAATATTTTTTCTTGTGTGGGAAGTTATTATGATGGACAAAATCTGCTTTCTTTGATGATCTTGAGAATCTGTTGCGCGAAACTCATCAAATCTATCAATATTAATGTAACTAACCACACCATGTGTTGGTGGATGATCTTTAAGAGGCCATGGTAGTAAAATTTAAGATCTCTGGTAGAGGAGAATCTGATATTTATTACTGTAGTATCCCTTAAAAGTTTGGAGGAATTCTGTTCTTATGATCTAATAAAGCTTAATCAGATGATTAAAACTTTTGTTATAATATAGTACTTCACGTGACAACATGTCCCCCTAAGATTGCTCATGTTGTCTCGTCAATTCTATAGATGGGCCCGTCTTTAAAAGAGGAATGTAATATCTGAGCACCACTAGGTTTTGTTCAGTGATGTCATAGTTTTAGCCTTACAAGTTTAGAATCTGCCATTCTTATCATCTACATGATGATGATCATCATCATGATCATGCTCATGCTTCACTTTCTCATCATGTTATGCCTACATGACTACACATGATATGAATATCAAACATAGTCTACTTTATATGATATGTATTTACAGGTGTAAAAACTAGTAAACAGTATCATATATGTATGGCTGCAACTTTAGACTAATTTTAATATTATTGTGTCTGGTGGGAATCTTGATTATATCTGCAATTATAGTACTCTAAGTTCATGTGTCTATGTGTCTGTTGGGAATCTTGATTATATCTGCCATTATTGTTTTCTTTGTGCAGCAGTTGATTAACAAACATCTATTCGTTCACAATAACTTTTGAGTTATAAGGCATTTTTGGGTTTTCTGACTTGTTTGACCCAGTCAAAGTACTTCCCAAGTGTATTCCCACTAACTTTTATCAATGAGATGTAAAGCTAGTTCATATTAGACTGTATCTGTTGGCCCATGAGTTGGACCATGGTTATGGTCTTGTTGGTGCAGCAGTTGGTTAACCAAGCTGATCAGTACTCTCACAACAACTTTGAACACATTTTAGCTAGCAAGGGTTTTCTGACTTGTTTGACCCAGTCAAACTTCCCAAGTGTATTTCCACTAACTTTAATCAATGGGATGTAAAGCTAGCTCATTTAGACTGTATCTGTTGGCCCATGAGTTGGACCATGGCTATGGTAACCTTCCATGTGTGTGGAGCTAATGAAAGGATTGGACAGCTGGGTCAAAATGGTAAATTCGTGACCCGGTCGAAATCGGATGATACATGTCTTGGTGATCTTTCTCTCACACATCTCAATCAAAATGGACCCTAATTAAAGCTGCAATCACTTAACTAAAAAGGTTTGGGTTTAGTATGATAATTAATTCACCTATGTAGTCACTTTGATGTTTTGATCAGGTTCAGTTAACCATCAATACACTAGCGCGTTCAATACATAAACAATCTTAAGTAGAAACCAGTGAGAACCATATAAATAACTATACTTAGTTCAATGAGAATCTGTTTATATGGTTCTGTCAGCTCTTTACATAAAATTGTTTCAGTTTTGAACATTTGATACATATCAAGACAGCGTTGATTTTACTAAATTACTTGGTTTTATTCATTCAATCTGTTAATTACTAACAACATACACTCAGTTTACATTCATCAAGATCCATTCATACATGATCGATCTAAATGAATAGATCTTGATCATTGGAAGCCATTAAACAAACGTGCATCAAGATTCGAACTTTAATGAAACCCAAATCTAATCTTGATGAACAGAAGGTTGGGGCATGAGCATGGGTGAAGATGTCAGAAAGAAATTCTCCTGTCATTCAAATTCTCTTTTTATTATATAAGCTAACTGCTGTCATCCAATGAATGTGTGCCCACATGCCACCTTTGTCTAGAGATTATATACATATATCACCGGTTGATCTCACCTTTTGTCAGATCAACCTCCATCTTTCTTTTTCCCACGGCCCCACTACTTCAACATTTGAATTAGGGTTCCGGCGATCATGTGTACCACTGACCCTGCAGAATGTACAACAGCTTTCATCAGATAAAGATAAAGTAACTACTATACGGATATATAGATGGAAGATTGCTTTTGTGGGTCACCGGAAAAGACGACGACGACGGAGGAGGTGGTGGTTGTTACGGTGGTAATGATGTGCACGGGTGGTGGTGGAGAATTAATCAAGTATTGCAGGATTTGTGTCATAATTGGTGGGAGTAAAATTAGGGTTCATAATTCACATGCATATAATGGTTTATTTTGATAATTATATTATGCATAAGACCACAGGGGAAACGGGGAATCGAAGAGTGGGAAATCACGGCCCCTAAAACTGGGGCCGGTAATTCTTTATCTGTTTATAACATAATTAAACATGTTTAATAAAAAAAATATTATGTAATACTTTATGATTTTAAAAGTATAAAATTAAGAGGCTGTACTTTATTATTTATCATTTTGTGTGCATAAAAACATTTACGAGGTGTTTGTTTTTCCAGAAAAACTCTTCCTGATCTTTTGTGTTTGTGCCGCGCAGACCACGCGCAAACATTGAGGTCTGCTGAGTATTTGTTTTTTTGGAAGACTTTTCATTAAAAAAGGTCTGTACGAGGTCTGCATAGTACAGACTTGACACAACCACTTCTAAAATTTTCTAAAGTCTGTAGAGGATTAAACACCATCACCCACCACCACCCATGTCCACCACCACCACCGTCCGCCTCCACCACCGTCCGCCACCACCTCCACCCACCGTCCACCACCACCCACCATCTACCATCACCACCACCGTCCAGCACCGCCGTATACCAACACCAGTTGATTTTAGCAGTCTGTAGACGTTAAAAAACAGACACTCTTCTTATTGCAGACTGCAGACGTTTGGTCCACCTATTCTCCTGCAGATGTCTGCAGATGCGGTCGGCAGATTGCAGTCATTTTGCTGTAGAAAAAACAAACAACGCCTTATAAAAAATTATAGGCATGAGATATAAGTAGTTAAATAAGTCGTTTTCATGTTTGATACTTGTGTTATGTTAAACACAATAAAAAATGTTTTACCAGTCCTACCTCAAACTCAGCTTGAAAAAATTTGTCCCACACAGCCACTAGGCTTCACCATTACCATCATGCTCACTTCCGACCATTGATTCAATGATATGAGGAAAGTGAAAAAGAATAGGATGACACTCTTAAAACAGTGAAAATATTAAGAAAACTGAAGAAAATGAGAAAAAAATTAATGTAGCGCTAATGTGTCACCCGGGAGAAAAACGTGACGACTTCTTCTCACCAAACAAAAAGGATAATATAAAGTGACAGACCTAAAATTTTATTTATGTAACACATAATAAAATTATAGTTTTACGATTCAATCGCTTATAAGCAACAAGCTGTTTATAAGATATTTAATCAATATAGACACCTATCATCTTATTCTGTTTCAAATATGCAACCTTTTACAATAAGTAGTTAGAAAGTAAGAATAATAGCTAAGTTTTCATATCTAAATCAGAATAATTTAAACTAAAAGTTAAAGTTCAAATCAAATACTAACTGAATTTGATTTTAGTGCGGGGTTGATGACCTAGTGGTACGAATCAAAAAGTTTTTGAAAATGATCAGAGTTCAAGTCCTAATATGTGATAGATTATGAATTGATGTAATTAATTTAAAAGTAGAAGTAGATGAGTATATGAATACTCTTTTAAAAAGATACATTGCGTAACCTTAAAATATGACCGTTTCATTACAACGATGTTCCGATTAGCTAAAAATCTTAACATGTCATCAGTCTTTTCATTTACATAAGTTCTGTTATTATCATTAGTTTCTAATGTTTTATTTATTTACGAAAACTTATATAAGCAGAAAACGTTTAAAGATTTTTCTCATATTAACGAAATTATAGTGTGTACTAGTTTAAAATGTATCAATATTGAAACTAATAAAAGTTAAAAACATGCCGTATAAAATTAGACATTCACCTCTAGCTAGTACTGGAATTTCAATCCCAGGTGAAATTAAATGATACAGTCTAGAGTCCACACCATAATAATACTCAGAATCAATGTTTTCAAAATCGTATCGGACGTCGAACCGGACGTCTTACTGGTTTGATGGTCGGACCAGTCGGACAGGATTTAAGAACCAGATGACGTCATAATTATATATATAGTATATTATATATATAGTTATATATAATTAAATATAAGTAATTTATATATGATTTATATATGTATTTTGTAGTTATATATAAAATTTAACTATATTTGTATATCCAACACACTAATTTATGGTTCAACACCTTGTTTTTACCCATTAAAATTAAAAAAAATCAAAATCCGGTTCGAACCGGTCCGACCAGCCCAAAACGATTCATAGCAAACCGGACCGGCCACCTGGCCGATCCCCTGTCGGACCGGTTGGACCGGCCGGTTCGATCCGGTCCCAACGACATTGCTTAGAATACCTTTTTTAGGCCGGAAATAAACAAAATACATAATCCTCGTACAATAACTCATAAAAGCATCATCTTTGACTTGATTTTCTAATAAAATTAACCCTTTGTTCATATCAACAGTAAAACCGAAAATCTATCTAAAACATAACAAAAAAAAATTAACAAACAAGAAATTCCATTAATATATAGGAAACGAAGAGTCTACTTCATTAACTTATGAACAAACACAAATCAAAACGTTAAAATCATAACCAATCGTGAACCTCAAATACCCAAAGATCATCAAAACCCATAACCATGTCCAAATTAAAGACTTGTTTCATGTAAATACGAATAAACCAGAAAAAAATACATACTTTAGCATGTCAGATCTTCAAATCAAGGTTAAAATAGGAGCATAACGGTTACTTAGTCATCACTTTTTATTAATTCAACCGAAACAATTACCCTTATTTGACATGTCAATTTGTAATTCACAAGTAATGAGCATGCACACCACCCTAAGATAGATTAGAATAGGGGTTTAAAACTCGACTTAACCTAATAAACTTCTTTTGATCAACGCAATCCAAAGATGAAGATGAAACCCTTAAACTTTTGACCCAAGAGGGCCATATCACACCAATTATGATAACAATCCAATATTAGATCAAATATTAGGCTATATATTGGTCAATTAACCGAAATTAACCATAACCGGTGGTTAACTGAAGTTTCGGTTGCGGTTACGGTTAAAAAAATGGTAGTAACCGAACTCGTGTTTTCGGTTTTGAAAATTATATTAACCGCACCGCGCACATTCCAAAGTCACCAATGTCTTAATAATTTACGAAAATTATATACATGATATTATTTTTTGAGAAGTTACATTCGTTCCAAAGCAAGCACAAAAAATGAATAGCAAAAGTTAATTAAATCATGAATAATAGAATTTGAACACCAATGTGCCATTCGAACATGAAAATAAAGGTAGAGCATAAGTCGAAGGTCGATTTTTTGATTAAACATGTGCAAATTTAAGAGATCATAGGTAACTGATGCTGCCCACTTCCCCTCTTTCTTTCTAATTGGCTTTGATTCTATGTTTGACAAAGGATCATACATAAATGAAGGTCAATTTTTTCCTTTAACTAAAACTTACTACGAATTTTCTTCGGAATTAATTTTATTTTTAACATATTTTAATTACTTTAAAATATTCTAATTCTTTCAAGTATCTTATGTGAATCAAATGGTGCTAACTAAATGTTAAACCATAAAAAAATCACATATTAGCAATATTTATGAAGGTATTTATACGAATTTTAATGGGATATTTAATTATAAAGAGAGAAAGAAGAGAGATAAACCGAAAATATCACTATGCCTCCAAAAACACCATTATAAGAAATGCCAAAGTTAGAATTTTGACGAGTGTAATACATACGTAGAGTGTAGTTTTGGATACGATTGATTTACTGTTTTAGAAAAATATAAAGCGGATATAAGAAAAAATAAAGTTTTTCGAAAAAAATATTTTAGTAACAAAAATATAAAAAAGATGAAAAAAATTAGCGGAAGCCCAATATCCCTCTTGAAAGAAGTGGGGCCAAAGAAACGACTTGCCGCGTATAAAGAGACATGTGTGGGACCTATCTAGAGTTGTAACCAATTATAACGCACCAACTATGTAATACATTAATAATTTTCATTTAATTATCTTACAACAAACAACTATGACTTCTATAAAACTAATTTTTTCTTTACTCATAACTTAATGTTGTATTTGTATGATATCATGAGATATCAAAGGCAGATAATATTTCATTAATTAAAGATTTAATGGGTAATAATCGTTATACTTGTATACATATACTTTTCCTACGGTGTTTGGTTTGGAAATTCTCATCTAGAGTGTCACACTATGATTTTAGATATCTCTACTTATATTAGTCAAACTACGATACCAAACAAAGGACCTTACGCGCAGATAACGAGATAACGCTCTTAGAAAATGTTCTCAACTTTGCTCATGTGAGGTTAAATATGCACGGCTCCTTTTCTTCTAGTATGTTTCTTTCTTCACTTACTTTTTATTCTTTGGTTATGAGAATTAATATTTGATTTGTATGGTTGGTGAATAGTAACTATGCCACGCAATTGATAGTCATGTTATTAAAGCTATGGATAGTTTGATAAAGTTATCACTCAATGGTAGAGACACACATGGACTAACAATAGCATATATCTTTTTTTCTTTTTACCTCTTTTAAAAACCTAAAGCTGCACATACATACATATTTGCACATACTTACATACAAGTCCCAACTCACGTCACATTTCAAACAAAAATACATCCCAGGTCACAATATTTCAAATATAACCCAAAATTTGAACTAAAGTTGCACATACATACATATTTGCACATTCATACAAGTTCCAAATCAAGTCACGATTCAAACAAAAACCTCAAGTCATATTTAATTAAGTTTCTCATGTCACATTTCAAACAAAAACTCCAAGTCACATTTCCATTAATTAAAAAAAAACTAAAACAAAAAAAAAAAAAAAAAAAAAAAACCCTAAAGCTGCACATACATGCATTTCAAATCTGCCACATTTCAAAACATTTCAAATAAAACCCAAACTTTAACCTAAAATTGCACACACATACATACATATTTGCACATTGATACAAGTTCCAAGTCTAAGCCACGTTTCAAACAAAATCTCAAGTTCTATTTCAAGTAAAAATTCCAAGCCACATGTAAACAAAAATCATGACTCACAAGTCACAATGGTGGTGAAAGTCGTACATTGGTTCTGGGCGACGCAATGTGGTCTCTCGCCTGTGTATTAGGTGGTGCTCGATACATGGTGTGGCAGTTCTATCAAGACTGAGAAATGGTTCTGTCGAACGGTGGTGCGGTCGAGTGGGTGGATGGTGGTAGCGGCTAGTGCTCGAGGCGGAGTGGGTTGATGGTGGTGGTGATTGCAAGAAAGAGGAGTTAACACGAGAGTAAAAATGATAGTGAAAGCAATTGTGTCATGTTTTGTTCTAAAATATACTGATGGAAAGTTTGTCGGTAAATTCCTTAGAATCTTTCTGTTATTAGGGACAAATTAACAGTCTCTCCTTAAAAATCCATAAAAGAAAGTAAAAACGAAAACATTTCCTTATAATATAATTTTAATTGTCTAATCTGTAGGTGATCTTAACCATTTAAAACGTTCATGTTTATAAGTATTAAAGTATATGTTATTAATAACTTATTATCATGCTACAAATGATTTATATGACGATCAATAATCGTTATTAGGTCCCTAGGTGAACATTCTAGGGGTATAGTTATGTACTTTCTAACAAAAAATTATGAATTTAAATCATGCAGAGTACAAATATAGTACTGTAACTTTAAAAGTAAAGTAAGTGTAGAATATAGATTGTGTAATTCGTAAATTTTTTATTAATTTTAAACTTCCATTTTGGTTAAATAAACAAATGAAAATATAAGAAATGTCAAAGTATGTGTTCTCATTTCAAGATGTATAAACTATATCAAATCATATTTGATAAATTTCTAACATATGAGAAATCACTTTATATTTAACATAGAGGATGATAAAAGAAAATATATGCATGTTTGTCCCTATGTTTGTACCAAAATTTGCAACTTAACAATCACTGCTCTTGTTGCATGATAGTAGTGGGCAAAGACCCTTTTGTCCCTCCACTCCCTAAAACCTATAACATAGTAAACATATTGTTTAGTGTAGTGGGGGTAGGGTCATTCTTTTGAATTTTGTGGGGGTAGGTCTAGAAACATTCCATTTTCTGTCATATTTCAAATGTCACTAGTTTCCCATCATCTACGCTTATCAAGATGTGCAATTTTAAATGTGAAAGCATGAAATTTTATTATATTTGAAGGATAATGGCGTTTTGTTTATTTATTTTATATTTATTCAAGCAAGATAGGTTTGTCCAATGTCATCTAAGCCATTATAATTTATAAGATATAAGGTGTTGACAAATTATCAAAATTTAAAACTAGTTGTCATATATGTGAGTAATTTTTTTAAAATAAGTTTCTAATCTACTTATTTTTTTTTTGAATCATCTATAACAATAAATTGCATGATTTAGGGGAGACACATATGTGATATGTGTATTTATGATCAAGAAATTCAATTTTGAGGGCCAAAAAATCAACTACAACTATTTATCCGCAAGCGTCTAGCTTTTTAAGACGCTCTTGTTCAAATATTACATGCAATAACTTTAAACGGGTTAACAATTTACTCATTTTAAGTTAATCCATGTATGATTTTATTAACTTCTAAATCAAACTAGAATCACTATGATATATACTCTTGTTACTTAGGAGAAACAAATAGACTTAAAAGTAAACTGAACATGTTCGTCCATGTGATAAATCTCATATAATATTGACATCAATCTAGTTAAAGAATTATTGAGGATGGTTGGAAAGCTGGTGCTATTTGCAAATGAAAGTAATTAGTCTAACGAGTCTCTATCACGCACACTTCCTTACCCACCAAACCATTATCTTCTATTATTGTAGTACTTTGGGCCGATTCCAGCAATATATTTCATTACGTGTTTAATTTATTCTTATTTCTATAATCACTACGTAAATTTAATAAATTCAAATAAATAATCTCCTTTTTGTTAAAGTTTGCTCATAAATATCAAGGTGCATTTTAAATTACAGATTATTATGCCTTTGGGTATATAACAAATCTATAGGTTGTGTCATTTGGCTTCACTAATTACGATGAATGTTATTTTTCTTTTTCTTTTTTTTTTTTAATTTGGAACGTCTTAAAGTATTTTCTACTAATTGGTATTATCTATTTGTGTTAAGTGGATGTAAATTAGCAAATTTGTACTATTAATAACTAAAAAATTTTATAGTACCTTATTAATAAATTAAAACATAACGATTAGAATTTTTTTTATCCACCACGCACTTTCATCCCCTCTAATGTTACAGGGCAAACTACCACCTCCCCAAACCACCATCACCGCAAGTGGTGAGCCAGCGAGAACCGCTAGGAGATTAGCCTCCCGTGTTCACTAACCACCAACATTATTTTTTTCACCACCTCACCTCTCCTTGTTGACTTAATTTCCCAATCCTAGCCACCAACGACATAAAAAAATTAAACGCCATCTAAGGTGAGGACCTAACATGTTACATTTGTGCATTTTTGTTGTACAAACACGTGGTTTTTCAAACTTTAGGAGCCAATCCAAAAAATGACATACCATATGAACCATTCGTGTAATTTACTCTTTTATATTATAAGGTGTATGAATGTATGATGATAATTTTAATACATTTAACACACAAATTTTAACATCCATCCCCGTCAGATACTACTTGTGTTACATTTGAGTGAACGGTACAAACCACCAATGTCATTTTTTAATGCTAGAGAACATACGTGCAATGTGGTCTAACATAGGGTCCACCCATGTAATTAATAAACTCTAGATATCCTTGTTAATTGCACGGACCACCATTAATGTTGATCGACCACCAATGTTGATCGTTTGTAAACAGTAGGAGCTATACTTGTGATTTCATAAACTTTTGGGACCAATTCTATGGATAAAGAATCACCCGTGTGATCAACTCCAAATTTTAAAAGTTGTATATAACTGCATATTTGCACTTCAGGATTTAATCAATTTTAATATGTGCGACTCAATACTGTGACTAAAAAGTAATTAAATATATTACTTAAAGCGAGATTAGAGGAAGAGATGAGCAAGTAAGCTATATTTGTTAATGTAATACTAGCCCACTTGATAGAGGTTTAATTTAAAAGTAAGATGTGTTTGGAGTTTTAAAAAAAGTGATATATATTTTTTTGAATTTCGCAATTGTCTTTATATTACATCTATCACTCGTGCTCTTCAATAATATTGGGATTACCATCTATTCATAAATCATTATGTCTTTCTTTGTCTTTAATCAAACTTGACTTATTAACTTATTTTTTAAATTTCTTTAAGACCCAAGATTTATAAGACAACCCAAAGTTTACAAAATGTGTTTTAAAAGAAAATTGAATCAACCATTTTTATCACATTAACACTTGTGATACAGTCGTAATATCATTCGCAAATTTATGAAAACAAAATAAATTTAAAATATAAATATTATTCGGTTGCAGAACAATCACAAAACTCCTGTTGTAAATCAGTTATAAAGTTCTAAGAAACAACTAAATTAAAATTAAAAATAAGCTCTGGTCCGCAAAATTTCAACAAAAAACGGTAAAAGAAAGTGGGTTGCTAATTGATCTGTTGCAAATAACCTCTAACCGCAAAATAAGGTCACGGATGGACATTTACGACCCTTTTGTTATTGGAATACGTTCACAAATGTCCAAATTTTTAGTAGTGTTATGACATAAGAAAATATGTATATCTAGATTAAAAAATATTTTTTGGTATTATTACTACTAATATTATTACTATTGTTATTATAACTATGTATATATTTTGTAATTATACACACACAAGCCTAAGTATTTAAATAAGATAATTTAAATAGTATTGAAGTATAAGTATATAAACAAAAGTTTTAATTTAAATGTAAATTTAAAATATTATAAATAATATAATATTTATTGTAATAGATTAACTAACCTCCTAATTAATTAATATATTAATTAAGAAAAGTTTATTAAATGGAGGTAAATTTAGAAATTTTGCATAGAACATTCGTATCATATGCAACAAAATCTATCTTAAGCGTCTTAAACTTAAGATAGTCCCCTCCTCAAATAATTTATAAAATAGTACCGATAAGGTAATTTGTCAAGCTACTTATGAATACAGACATACATATAGTAAAAAACTTAATACATGTTAAAAGGTGAGGTTGTTGTTAAAGCATCGAAATATTACAAGTCTTCTGAAAATTATGTGATTTATGGTACATGATAATTATTAGGGCAAAATTTAAGGCATAAGTTCCGCAGGGTTGAGGGTATGCTTATGATCATAAAGCTTTACACGTACTTACACGTGCTTTGCCCGCTACTTGTAATCATTCTTCCTAACAACCATTATATATTCCAACACCACCACCTTCATATTAATCACTTTCAATCAAAAGATGTATATTTTAACCAAGGTAAAAAAATATATATGTAGAAACAATGTTATAATCCACATATGGGTGGTATAACTTTAGTGCGTGAAACATTAATTAACTAGTAATTTGTCAATAAGTTTCATTGATGATCTGTCTGTTAATCTGTTATAGCATCGTGGTTAGTTTTGGTGTATTATATTTTGAAATGAAATGAGATGTAAGAATCTCATAGTGAAATGAAATGAGATGTAAGAATCTCATAGTGAAATGGTGAAATGAGATTAATAACGTGGTGAAATGAAATGCAAAACTCTCCTAGTAAATTGACGAAGTGGAGAATTTTAACCGTTGATATGTTTTATCATTAAGTTGTTCAAATTGTATAATCTCGCTTTGTGTTAGCTAACATTGTTTAAACTATTGCTTGGTTAATCACTACAACCAGAGATTAAGAATGAATCGAGCCTCGGTCTGATCATAATTTATGGTATGAGCACAATTTTGGTTATAAACCCGCTTTGATGTACGGTACTAAACAAGTTTTCAGGATATGTAATTGGGTGGATATAACTTACGCAACTTGTTATTCGTTTTGGAAATCATGTAATGAGAATTATAGATAATGTTTTATAATTATGTTACTTGATTAAATACGCTTCATCATAGACGTTTTTTCGTTAAAAAATTATGTTTTTTTAGTTAAAAAGTTATTTCAGTGTTAACTAATTTATAATCTAAAAGGTAGAAAAACTAAGTGTTGTTTCTATGAAGTCTATCCTCATTCAATTTTCCAGTAGACTTGTACCAACGGATGATTTCATCATTAATGGATTTCCATAAGATCCTACTACTGATGAAAGTACATTAATCGGTAGATAATACGAGGTAAGTAGTAAAAGTTAAAATAAACACATATTTTTGTTTCCTCGATACGTTTGTTTGAACTACTTATCCTTTTGATAATAATAATAAAAGAATTCTATCATTTCCCTATCTATTATAACGTACATTTCTTAATTTACAATAAAGTGATGATATATATGTGTGTGTGATTTACAATAAAGACAAGTAACAAAATCAAATAATTAATGAAGAAACAGATATTAAGAGTCATATTATTATTTTAATTATAGTTAGGATTACTTAGGAAAATGGGTTCGAAGGATTTAGTTACAAATATATAGTTTTCTTGTCATAATTTGGATGAAGACTAATCACTTATTTTGTTAAAGCAAATGCATTCTTGAACTTGAAGGCTTATTATTAGTTATCATATTTTAAAGAAAGGTATTTATTTCATATGTGCAAAAATAATATATCTGATAAGTTACATCCATTTTTGAAATGTACTAGAAAAGTTAAATAATACATGCACTACAAAATTTTTTATCATTAGCGGCGACAATTGTCGCCGCTATTACCCCCATATGTCGCCGCTAAAACTTTGCCACTAATGATCAATAATTCGCCGCTAATGAGTCACCACTAATAATTCGCCGTTATATGTTGTTCTTTAAAATATTCTGGATGATCATTAGCGGCGACATGTCGCCCCTAATGGTCAAATTTTTTTTATATTTTTTATATTTTTTTAGATTTTCAGTTTTCAACCCAAATAAACCTAGATAGATTTCCCAATAACATTCAAATTTCATACATAAATCTAGTCATACAAAACACAACTCATCCAAATAAACCTAGATAGATTTTCCAATAACATTCACATTTTAAACATAAGTACTTTAAACAAAAAAAATTACCTTCTAATTGTGTTAAAGACTAAAGGTATTAGTGGCGATGGTGGTCGAGGTCCACGGCAGTAGCAACGAGGGGAGTAACAACAGGTCTACGGTGGTGGCCGGACTTTGAGGATGACGTTGAGGGGATGGTGGTGGTCGGACTTTGAGAGTGGTGACCGGAGGTTGAGGAAAATGATGACCGGAGGTTGAGGAAGATGATGACCGGAGGTTGAGGAGTGGTGGTTGCGGACTAGTGGTTGTCAACTGGTGGCCGCTGGAGGTTCAGCAGTGGTGGTCGTGGGAATGGAGGTGTGGTGTGGAGGGAAAGAGGGGAAAAAGAAGGGCAAACCCGATTTATTAGGTCTGCAGCCAATAGCGGCGACATGTCGCCGCTAATGGTCTTCTGTACGGTCCAACCCTGACCGTTAGATATAGCGCACGTTTAACGGCCAGATCTGAGTTAAGAAACCCCAAACGGATCGACGACCAATAACGGCGACTGTCGCCGCTAAAGGCTGTCGCTGCTAATGTCAATATTTCTTGTAGTGATGTAGATTACTAGAATGTATTCATAGTATGTTTTGAAATAGACTTTTCCAGGGTAAAATTAGTTCTGTAGAAGAATACTTTACTTCAATATGACCATTAATTAATAAATTCACTAAATAATGTTTTTTTTCATTATCATAATTTTAAAATAAATTACTAACTATCTTCAGCTTTGATTGTATCTATGTTCGTATATATTATTTACTCTGAGTGTAATAATTATTTAATTAGTAGTCCACTACGAGCTTTCATAAATTCCCTGGTAATCACCACCTCAAATACAATACAATGATTAACATGCCCTCTACGATTTATGCACACGTATTGGAAAATCATCACAACAATAATATATATACTCCCAAATTCTTAATAATAAGATATAATTAAAATATGATATTAACAATATTAAAAATACTACTAGTCTAATTATTCTACTTAAATTCTAACCTTTACATATGTCTTTTTATTTTAAAAAAAGATAGCATTTTAGTCATTATGTATACTACGTCGGTTCATTTTATCTAATACATCATGTTATTGTGTCAAATTTTTTTATCATTTGTTATACATGTTCATCATTGTGTATTATGTTTTTGAATCATTTTGTATTATTTTTTTCTTTATTTTATATATATTATATAAATTTGATGTTATCTTATCATTGTGTTTTATAATTAAAAATACATAATAATGTTATTTCACCAACATGTTTTTCAAAAAACATAGTGTTTAGGATAACGTACAAAAGACATAATAACAAATAGAAATCATATGAGTTTAAAAAACATTATAACAATTATTATCTTATTATATAAAGATATTGTACCCGTTTTAAAGATTTTTTTTGTTTTTATTGATATAATTTTTACAAAAAATAATGTCGTATGTAAAAGTTATGAATATTTAGAAAAACCGGAGGACTTGAAAACGTCAACAAAAGTGGTTATATTTAAAATACACATCTAACAAATTTTATCCCTACAATTCGTTCTCAACCTTTGATTAAGAAGATTGACGGTTGAGATCACTTGTTACACATTTTAAATTTAAAACTAACCCGTACCTTATCTATAAACCCAATAGATTTCATTCAAGATTAAATTTATGAATCATTCACTAACTAATCATTACTTTTATCTCAAACTTAAGTTTTTTTAGTCATGAAAGCCATTTTTGTATCCATCGTACATGAATTAATATTCCTTTTCATCATATATCATTTCACAATTTATTGAATCATATACATATAAGACGTTTACACTAATTTCACTAACAAAATTAATCTAACCGGCTTAATAATGGATTTTAAGTATTATGAAGTATATATTAGAATGTACATTTGTTAAGTTTTAGTTAATTAGTTTTGCATTTGGTATCCTAATTCTTCATGTCTTTTCAAAAGGACTAGCTAGCCCAAGTTTAATGATTTAATAATTTTGTAACAAGAAAATAAATTTGATTAGGTACAAACAAAAAATAATGATGCTTTTTTGTTCTATCTTTTGTTGTTTATTCAGTCAATGATAATTTTGTTGCTATATCTTGTCACTTTTATAGCATAATCATGAGCACGATTGCCTCTCAAAAACAGAAAGAACTATGTGAATAATAATTTGGTCTTTTTACCGGAAACTTTGAATGATTGTAAATGACCCGCTTCATATTAGGGTCCATTCATGCAAATTTTTTTATTATGAATTTTAATTTGATAACGATTATTTTATGTAATATCACAAGAAACATTACACACGGGTAATTATAGTTGATATTTTAAATCTTTTTTATAAGACAAATGACTAATTTTTTTAATTTATTTTAGCTCAGTGATAAGGATAGCTCTCAACCATTTTTAAACTTGATTTCCAAACTTTAAAACTTTTGATTAGATTTGGGTGGCTAACGAGTAAACCCATGATACTAAATTTACCTTGGGTCTCTTTTTTATAAGACAAGAGACGTTAAGAATTTTGTTTAACTTGATGACATGGGAATTGGGATAGATCTATTGTTGTTCAAAGCGCTTGCCGCTCACTCGATGCTCGTTCGGAATTTGCTCGAAAAATGGTAGTTCGAACTTCTGCTCGGTTGTAAACGAGTCGATCGGCTCGGATCGGTTTGTAAACTAGCCAAGCACGAGCAAAGGTCCGATTGGCTCGGATCGGCTCGAATTACTATATATATATGTATGTATATAATTTATACATACCACTCTAGTAGGTTTAGCATACTGTATACAAATATGCAATTATATTTATACATATTTTATCAACTAACCTAATAAAAAAATTAACACTAAGCATTAAAGTGAAATCATAAGTCGCTATAAGAAAATTTTTACTCCACTCTTATTTTTATGTGATCATCTTCCTCTCTCATGTATCATTTTCTGCAATATGTTCACCGCCTAATTGGCAACAGCATTAGCCTTACCGTCATCCATAACATATTGTCATTCATTAAAATGTTATGTTATGAATATGACTGTTTTTTAATTAATTAAAACCTACACGCAACATTATCACCGTCTTTCATTGCAATATAAGTCGAACGACACACTAGATAGTTGAGTTGTATAAATTATTTGCCGCTCGTTTGCGCTCGCTCGACGCTCGATCAAAAAACTAACGCTCAAAAAATGATCGTTCGTATTTTCCGATCGGTTGTAAATGAGCCGATTGGCTCGGTTCGGTTTGAAAACGAGCCAAACACGAGCAAAGATCCGCTCTATTCGGCTCGGCTCGTGAACGGCCTTAGATAAATCCCAACTATCCCATTACTACCTTTGATTATGAATTGGCTATACTAAAATAACTATGCAATCTATTTATAAAACTTATCTTTTCTTTCATATCCTCCACCGTTGTGGATAAGTACATATATTATGTCTTTGTGATATTGTCATGTATGTATTTGTATCAGGTGTCTAAGAGATTGTAAACTTCTTAAACTTTTTAGGAAATTATCAAATTGCTTCCAAAAGAGCTCTACTATGTAATGGTATAAATAAAAAAAACATAAGTTTCATCACACGTCGCTCTCCAGACAAGTTTTGTCATGTGTTATATTCTTAACTTATATCACTATAAATATCTCTTTTTGAAAATTATAAATAATTAATTACATATCTTTCTCTCTCTCCCTCTCTTAAGTTTTAAAAGTTAAGATTTTTCTAAAGTCCAATTTTTTTCAATAAACATATTTTTTAATAAATTAAAAACTATATCTTTTGATTAAAATTACACTTTAAAAAATAATTTTTTTAAAAAATATGAAATTTCTTAAAAACAAACCCTTTTAAAAATATGAAGTTTTTTAATATTAATATATTTTAAATAAAAGTTTTATATGTAATAAAATTTTCAAAAAACAAATCTTCCTTAAGACAAAAGTAATTGCAACAGGAGTCAGGAGGTGATATTTAAAAAAAGTGAAACTTTTTAGAGCAGTTTTTTAAATGATTTTTATAAAACATAAATAATAATAAAAAACCATAGCTTTAAACAGTAGGTTCTTTTATAAAAAGTGATACTTTTTTTAAAAACGGTTTGGTCAAAACGAAATGTCTTAAAAACATTTTTGTAAAACAAAAATATTATAAAAATAATAAAATTGTTTAGTAATTAAAGTATTTCATTATACGTAATTTTA
Source organism: Flaveria ramosissima (assembly GCA_025215565.1). Lineage (NCBI taxonomy): Eukaryota > Viridiplantae > Streptophyta > Magnoliopsida > Asterales > Asteraceae > Flaveria > Flaveria ramosissima. The sequence goes on from CM046035.1 coordinate 81,552,605, forward strand.
ATCATATCTTATCTCTAACTAACATTTTATTGCTCCTAAAACTTCATTAGTATATAATCAATACTTTTCTATTCAAATCGTATAATGCATAAGATTCTAATATAGTTTTATGAATACCTTAAAACTCGAACATAAAACATCCGATCCATGTTATATAACTAGACGATACATATGTCAATGTAGTTGCTTTGTATAAAGTGATAATTCTTTTAATTTACTACTAAGCCCTTAATATTAAAATACATTTATACCCCTTTCAAGTTTAGTTATATCTAGTTTTATTATTTTATAGTAATTGTTTATTTGTACGCTCATAGTTTTTATTTACTTTTATTTTTCTCTATTAAATTTTAATGTTTTATAAAAGTCTTAGTATAGAGTTTATTTTTAAATACGTTTTAATTTATATGTTATTTAAAACAAAATTGTACATTATAATATATAAGTCATGAATGCAAAACTTTCATATTGTTAAAGCTGATCAATGTCTCGCTTTTTTACAATTTCATTTCTTTTTATCTTCAAACATTTAAATATAAATTTTATAACGTTCAAAATTATACGTGCTTATTTTTATCAACATGAATATATATTAACTGCATGTTTTGTTTTTTCGTTGTGAGATGGTTATTTTTTTCAACGTTTTGTCGTTAATTATCTTAATGGTTTCTCTTTTATAATATGAAGTTTCAAAATTATCAACGGTCTCGTCTCAACCCACTAGTTTGTGGCAGTTTCTTTTTTGATATAAAGTTTAGAAAATTACCAACTGTACATATTAAATTTTCTTACATTCAATATGCAGGTTTGAGTAAATGCTTTGACATTAGTTTTATCATTGTTTTACGCTCTCGTCACAACACAATTATCTTAATACTAGTTATATATACGAAAGAAGTGGAGCATAGTTACATTGTTTATATAATGGGTTTAAAAGCTAGCTAGGGAGAATTTTGTATAAATCTTACAAACTTTTAAAATAATATTTATCGTAAAAAAGTTAAAATATTATATATACCCATACAAAGCTTTCTAAATATCATATTTACCTTTAAAAAACTTTGTATACATCATATACGCCTCATACAAATTGAAAATGTCATTTATACCTCTAGAAGAAATTTTTAAATATGATATATACTTTTATAAAACTTTTCAGATATCATATATGTTCATATTAAATTTAAAATATCATCTATATACTCTACAAATAAAATATTATTTTCGAATATATGGCTAAGAAACTCCAAATAACAAATCCTACAAAAGATGTTAATAAATCTAAAGATTAATCTCTTAAGTTGACATCTTCATGCAGCTCGCATATAAATTGTACGTACACCTTTGCCTTTCAATTTTTATTATAAAGTTATATTTTCACCCTCGTGAAGCATAGATCAAGTGACCTAGCTATATACTTGTTTAGTGATGTAGAATGAAATGAAATAAAATGTAATGTCGATCATACGACACAGACAGAAGAATGAATAGTGCTAAATATCTCTTGGCCTAGTAGTTGATTTTTAAAAATATTGGATAAAATTAATGTGAAAGTAAAAGCATCTATATTACAAAACATGTGAAAAAAAAATTATACTTTTCTTTAACCAAGTACAATCTACATTCTACATACCATCCACTCTATTAAAGCCTGAACCTCTCATTCTTGATCTCCCTATTCTTTGGCCAAAAGCCATTCAAACAACAAAGGCAACTCTTGTTTCCACTTTTCTCTCTCCCACTCACACTAATAATAATACTCATCCCAAAGAGTACAAGAAATCCAACTTTCTTCTTGTTTTTTCCCTCTTTCATCTTCTTTCTTGTTTCTTGTTTCTTTCTTTATCTTCATCCTCTAATCAACAACCTTAAAGATGATCCAAGAGCTCTTTGGTGGAGCTTCCACCGGACTTCTAAATCAAAACCGAAATCTCCCCATTTCAGAACCCTTTTCACCTTCACCTTCACCTTCACCATCTTCTTCCACCATCACCACCACCACCACCACTGATCCCACCACCGTCGCCACCCACCCCACCTCCGACACCCAAAAGCTAAGATGCCCACGCTGTGATTCCTCCAACACAAAGTTCTGCTACTACAACAACTACAACCTCACTCAGCCTCGCCATTTCTGCAAGACTTGCAGACGCTACTGGACCAAAGGTGGAGCCCTACGTAACGTCCCCATCGGCGGTGGCTGCCGGAAAAACAAAGGAACCACCATCGCCACCGCCGTGGGGAAACCCATCTCCGCCACAGGCAAACTCAAAGCTGTGGTGTCATCTGAGCTTGTAAAGTCGAGTCCTTTCATCAATGGGTTTGAACATGAGTTCAACCACAACCCTATGTTATGGTCTTCAGGTCCACCTCAAACATCTCATCTTCTTTCTTTACTCAGAGCCACCCAAAACCCAAACCCTAATTTCACATCAAATTCAGTAGCCACCATGAACAGCAGCATGAAAGATCAAGGCTTTATCGTTGGATCAAACATGGGTAACCTAGGGTTCGAACCTTTAGGTCAAACACCATCATTAGGGCTATGCAGTTCTTTGTGGAGAAACAATCAAGTGATCAATCAAGTAGGTCAACAAAACCACCATGAACAACAACAGCAACAAGGAGTGATCAATATGACCACTGGTACTCATGAAGTTCAAAACACAGAATATCAACGGCTGAGATCATCTTATCAAGCGAATTACTACCATCATGATCAAGCTACACCGTTGATCTTGGGTAGCAATGCAGCAAACACTTCATGTTCAACGTCTACTTCAACCATATTGGATTCGGCTCCGGTTGGTGCAAGCGGTGAGCCCGGGTTCTGGAACCAGACCCTTCCGTGGTCCGATCTAGCCGCGGCTAACGGTGCATACCCTTAGATCAAGAATTAATCTTTGATCATTTTTTTTTTGTTTTGGTTATTAATAGTTAAGACCTTAGCTAGCTAGGGTTTGTGGTAAACTCTTATTTGTGGTGATTCGGGGTGTGGTATATGAATATGGTTTGTTATTTAATGTTATGCATGTATGTGTGCTTAATTAAGGAGTGTTTTGAGTTATATATAACATATATACTTATGCGCTCACTTTGTACTTTAGCTCGGTGCATCAATGTTTATGGGCTCTTCATGGTTAGCTATATGAACTCTCTTAACATAGTCTTTTTAAGATAATATATATTAACTGCTTTAAAGTCTGGCTTATGACATTCTAACACTATTAACAAAGAGTACTATCACCGATGGATTTTCATTTGTATATGTATTTAATGGATTAGACAGTTAGTGATACTCATTTGTTTTTTAATGTAAGTTCTTTTTAAAAGAAAAGGCTTAATTGGTATGTTTAAAAAGTTAATCTATCATGGAGTTAAGATGCATGATAAATTAAATTACAAGAAATAGATCGAAAATGCATGTATTCTATATTTCTATGTGGTGAATATAGTAATATATCTTTAAATTGATGTTTTACGACTGTCAATCATTTTAATTAGTGATAATGTTGAAGTGCTTCTACAAGATTTTTACATTAAAAATATAGCCATTATGGGAATTGGTAAAAAATCTGTTGATTGAAGAATTTTTGAGAAAAACAAAATCTTGCAGTGAAGAATATGACTGTTTTCTTCATGCATTTAGTTAGAATTTTATTATTTTGTTTTGATGAGGAGAGTATAATAAAATAGTATAGGGAATCAAAGGAGTGGGCAAAACCACATAGATAAGAGAGCATATCTTCTTGGTTAACTCAACAAATATATTTAGGGTTGATTTGCCTTTTCTGCTTAGTGGATGGATGATGGACGAAAAGAGAAGATTCTTGATCGAATTCACAATTGTTAATATGATTTCCAATATAATATTAGCAAATCATAATATATATACCACCAATACACTTATTATGATGGTTAACTGATTATATTGAGTTTTACTGGTTAAAATAAAATACTCATGACCTGTAATTATTAGGAGATCATGAGTTCAATTCTTACTTTGATCAAAATACTCAAAGTTTAGCCGGAAAGTTTTCTCAACAATGAGTTTCCTCCTGAGGGGCTTGGGGGTGCGATAGCGGCTGGGAAACAAATATGTGAGCTCGATTAAAATAACACCTATACTCCGAATCAGGATTACATATTTGCTGTTAAAAATTGATCGTATTTATAAAACTAATTGTCTTTAGCTATATATTTGCTGAGTACAATTAATAAAACGTACTTTTTTACTTTCATAGATTTTATCCAATGTAATTTTGTTATTTTAGGTAAATTAAAGACGTCTTTAAAAGTTCATACTTTAATGGTTGAATTTACTATAGTTTGATGACCGAATCTGTTTATAGTAGTGCCCTTGTCTTGACAAAAATAGACGAACATTGAGTCCTAGATAACTTATATCAATTTTTTTTCTTTTCTATAAAAGATGTTGTTTTAATAATATTTGTAATACATTACAAATAGGTAACTAGTATTGTATTACTAACTATTTATCATTTCATCATGATGTTAAATAACACGTTATATTTTTCGTATGAAAATAAATAAATATTACAGGTATTTATTTTTTTTGTATAAATAAATATTACAGGTTAAATAAATATTAAAGGTCAAATGACAGTAGCTCATTGATTGATTTCAATTCACCTTTAAGTGATTTCAAGAACGTCTAAGATATACCAATGGGCTTATGGATTGAGTTTGTTTTCAATCGTATATGTAATTTCCCTTAGCAAATCGAACTTTATTCCTCTTGTATCCATCTGGACAACGTTGGTGACTTGGTGGTTTCATAGTGTTAGGTGGTGGGTCATTCTATTAAATATTTTGGAATACGTATTAGGGTTCAAGTCTTCTCTACGTAAACATTTTGGATGGTTGCCGTCATTAATTAAAAAACATATTAAGGTTGTATGCTTTCTTATTTATAAATATTTTGCAAACGTGTATACTCATGGTAGATATAATACACAAACATATTTCATTCTTTGACGTTGTATATATTAGAAGCCTAATAAACTACTATTAGACCATCATAAAGAAAAACAATAATGGTTCATGACAAAGGACAGTGTAGTTTAATAAAAAAGTATGATGTCATGCCAACATGATATCACTATATATGCTAGCAACTCGTTGTGTTCATTTCAACGCTAGAAAAGAAGGCAACGTGTTGCCCTTTGAATGACCAAGAAACAAGATTGTCAAAGAAACATAAATCGGCATGCATGTCAAAGTGAACTGTCAAATCTCATAACATTCTTCGAGTCTCTAACAAATATCAATACAAGCAACATTGTGATTTGCTAATGAGGGAGGAATCTAATGACCTTGAGTGAGTGTAGAAGATATTGTGAATCGTATGAATGCCATGTTGATCATATAAACAACTCACATGGCGTGTTAGGAAAAAAAATAAAATAATAAAGACGTCTAAAGACAACGAAATGTAGAAATGTGGAAAGATCAAAAAACTCAAATAGCGCACGTTAACAGTGTGGTGATAGGCAAGAAGTTAAGGATGCGAACTTGTTACATAGTTTAATTAGGTAAAAGTATGCCAAAGATTATAATTTCTACACATGCTGAGTAAATATGTGTATACGTCAATTGATAAGTATGTAAAAGCTATATATGTATTGTTTAGAAAAAGAAAAAGAAGAGAAGCCTTATGTTATGGTTGAACAATTGTTTTATAGCGTATAGTTATATTCTTATGTATATTACTATATATCATACTAGGGTACAACCCCGTGTATTACACGGGTTGAATTAAAAAAATATTAAATAGTTATTAATAAATAATAAGGAACTGTAAAACATTATTTTGATATAAGATATAACTGAAATTACGTATAAGTAGTTACTTTGATTAATTGATAAAATATTTATATTATTTCTAAAACTTTTGTTATAAAAAATTATTGTTTTGATAATAATTTCATTTTTTTATCTATATTTTGTTGTTTAAAGACTTCGGGTTTGTTTTGTAAAATTATTTTATATATAAAAAGAATGATTTTAATATAATTTCATTATTATAAAAAGTCTCGTTGTTTTAGAAAAAAATCATAGTTTTAGAAAATTTTGTTTTTGAAAACGTGTATTTTTTAATCAAAGTATTTTGTTTTTATTTAATGAAAATGTCTTTTAATATTATTGATTTAATAAGAACTTAGATTTATAATATAGAGAGAGAAAGAGAAAAAATTAAAAATTAGTTATTTGATTTTTTAAAATAAAATAATTAGTTTAGGCGGGAAAATAAATGGAAGAGTGAATGTGGTAATAACATGTTGTAAAAAATGTAAAGGTTTATCAGTATAGATATAATATAATATGCTCCGCTTCGAAAATCATACCTTGTAATCTTTGTATCGTCTTTTGGGCCCTATGCCTCTAACCTTTTACATTGGTATCAGCCCAGACAACGTCGGCTTCTTTTTGGGCTCTTTGCCTCTAACCTCTTAGTCTCTTACATTGGTATCAGCCCATACAACATTGGGCTTCTTTTGGGCTCTTAACTTCTTAAAAGATTAAAGGACTAGTCACTAGTGTGTTTAGATAAACGTAAAGCATCCGGATTACCGGTCAAACTAGTTTGAATAAGTTTGTCATACCAATATTTTTCTAAATTTTTCTTTTCAAATTCTTATTTACTGGTTATTTTAACACTTTAGACTTTATATTTTACTTATAATGTAACATTATATTTTATTTATTGAATCATCCAATATTTGTAACTGATCACAGTTAAGTCATTTGTTTCATTTACCGGTTGGATTACCAGAACATTGAGCAAATGATAAGCATTTATATCATCTTCGAAAGCAAAACAATAATCATGTAACCCTTTCATTAAAACAAAGTTCATAAACAATTCAAACGAAATCATAATGATTATTATTATTATTTTTCTCCTAAACGCCACGGTTACACCCTCGTAACTGAGCAAGGGGAGAACAAAAGCTGAATTCCAACAATTCTAAACATTTTACTACTTGGCTTTGCCACAACGCAATGCATTTTGTGGTATGTCATATTCGGTATAAAGACTCTTCTCATCGTTCCAAACTCTAGCATACAACTGCTGTCCCAGATACTGTCGTGGCCAGTTTGCTGATCTCAAATTCCACATACCCTTGTTGTCCAGAGATACTAATATTGAGCTCCAAGATTTTGGGTAAACCTGCAAATCATAAAAAATGAAAGATCCATTATCAATCTTTTTCTTACACGCCACGCTCTACACCTACTTACTTTTAAAATCATAAAATCTGCGCTTTGCAGATTTAAACCATATAGGATGGAGTACACCCCCCTAAGAACTGGAGTGCGTCACTTTACTACCAGATGTCCCATGGGACATATTGATTCATCAAAAACTACAATTTGTTGTTTAAAAATCAAGAAAGAATTGAGCAGGTACCTGGACTGTGTATCGTGTTGTAGCGTCGTTCAGATTGTAGAACCTCTTCCTAAGTGTGGAATTCCATTTCCCACCACCAAAGCTGCAAATTTCAGATCATGATGATTAGTATTTCAATTCTTGTTGAATACTGCAAGAAATTGGGGAAAAAATTGGAGAAGAAGATAATTACCCGACGCTCCAGAAGTCATAACCATCAAGATGCCATGATTGAATGGAGTTCTCGTTGTTCTGGAAGACAATTTCGACGAAATCATGAAGGGTAAAACCCATTACTGATGGGGATTGAGTTACAGGGCCAGCAGTGGGTGTGGGTTTGATTGAGTTTAGTTTGAATACTCCAGGGATGTTGAAATAGTCTGCAAGCTTCAATGGGGTGGGTGGGTTGACGTGAGAGACTTTATTCACAGCATACCGAAGCTTCCCGCCAATTTTAGCTTTTGAATTAGCTAATACCACTGTTCTGGTTACTGGGATTGTTCCATAGTGAAATGCACCTTGAGGGTTGGGCCTTGCTGCATTTGCTGTCAAGTTCCATCTACAAGGAAACCGAAAGGTGAATACAGCTTCTGATTATGATAAATTCGCCAATTCAGGAATCATGAAAATATTTTACCTGATTGTTCTGGCTTGTTTCATTGACCAGTGAACCTGATAGGTCGGTGCAACAGGCAATGGCAAAGAAGCTTTTGCTTTAGAGCCATCATAGTGAAGAATTCCGGTAGCAGTAAGAATTTGTTTTGTAAATCTAGTTGAAGCAACGATGAAGTAATCTTTTGCAGGAGAATGTAGGGTGACCAAGAAAGAAGCAGATTGACCAACATGAAGGTCAAGTGATTCATAGGATTCATGCAAAGTATGAGCCCCTTCTACTTCAACCAATGTCATTGTGTGCCCTTGGATCCTAAAATTAATTGAAGTTGTCAATGCCACATTTGACACCCTAAACAAGTACCTTTGACCTGAAATCCAACAAAAACAAAAATAAAAAATAACCCATGTCAGATCGAGTTATTGAAGCACATTCCAATATTTAATAATAAATTCACGCACTATTACCAAAAGGGGATCAGTAGTTCAGTACCTGCTCGGCCAGTGAAAGATGTAGCACGAGGACTCCCATTGATAAGTAGACCATCAGGCTTAGGAAGAGCTTTCCCTGAGTCCAATCTTTGTCTTAAAGTCTGCAAAAATGAAATTTTAACTGTTTATAACTTCCAAAACACTTAAAGATCTTTGAAAAGTTGATATAGTACAAACCTTGTGATCGGCTTTCCACCAATCACTGACAAGTAGAGTGAACTCAGCAACAGGTTTAAGATAGGGGACAAAAATCACAGGTCTTGCTTGGATATTAAACCCTCCAAAAGCACCAACAGCTCTATGCATACCAAGCGAAGCAAAATAAGAGAAGGTTCCAATCTGATCTTTCACTTGCATATGATAAGTCCACTGTGAATTCGGTGGGATTGGACAGTTGGTTCCCAACACTCCATCTTGCCATGAAGTCTTTCTTTGTTTTATCCCATTCCTGTTGTCACATTTTTTAAGTTTTCAGATTATGTGCTTGCATCAAAACCATTATAAAAACAAAATTCAGCTAAACAGACCACATACCATGTGATGAGGAAAGGTTCATCCAACTTATTGACAACAGTAACAACAACATTGTCATTAGTTTCGCACTCAATAGTTGGGCCTGGAAACATCCCATTGATAAGTATGCCCTGCAAGAGTCATACACAAGAAGGCGTTATTCGTTTCGTTAAGTGTATCATCATCATTGTAAACATCACAAGAACAAGATATATATCATATACGTTGTGAAGAACTTACCCTCTGTGGAACACCAAGAGGCGAAATCTGACCGTATGTAACTACAAAGTTAAAATTTCTGTATGGGTCTTCAGCATTCACACAGAAGACACACACCCATGCCAATAGTCCAAGATAAAACGGCAGGAAACTAGCCTGCTTCATGTTTTCACCCTATGTCCTCCCAAAATCTAACACCTGCACTATTTAAAAATCAGTTAAGGGCCATCTTCATGATCAAATCCCACATTACATTCATCATTTCATTCCCAATCAATGTGATTCCAAATCGTCATCATAGCAGATGAATTATTATGCATATATATTGAAATTAAACAAATTTGAAGTGCAAGAGAATACTTACAAATCTTTAAAACACAGTGCAGAGTGAGACTCTGCGAAATTGAGTGAGTGATGAGTAGCAGATGATGGTTGATGAAGAGATGCAAGTCCATTGGAGAATTTATAAAGCGGGAAACACCAGGATGCATAAGAAAGAAGCGACTCCCAGTAAGGAAACGCAGATCGAGTACGGCGCACTTCATGGTGGGTATTAATGATCGAAAGTAAGTAACTGTGAGATTGAAGCAGCAGAAGCTGAAGATGATATAAAAAATTGGGGGTTTTGATTGAGATGTATACAATCCCAAGGGGTGAGGGTGATAGAGAGTGAGATTCGTCGGTGAAACCCTAGAATGGCGCAATGGAGGACGGATCAATCATTATGATGAAGGAGAGAAGAAGGTTAGGGTTTAAGCTAATTGCACGTTCAATCATGGCGCGAAAACCATGGGAGACTTATGTGGATCGGGTCGGATCAATGCTTCACTGTACCTGTAAACTGTGGTGTCGTATTACCCATGGGTTCACATTTGTTGGAAACGAAATGTTACTTAGGATGACTTCACTCGTATTTTGTGCTTAAATCTTTATTAATTATATTATATGGATCACTTGTTATTTAAAAAGTTTGTTACCGCTTTCGTTCTTTTCACTACTAGATGTTAAAATTTTTGTTAGAGTGAGGTGTTTTTTTTCGTTTCTGGTTTGATATCAGATTTGTCTGTTGAGTCGTTGTATTTTTATTTTAGCTATTTGAGACTTCTACTTTGTTAGTCTTTTGTCATTCATGTCCCTTTGTACAACGTCATTTGTTTCAAACGTTAAAACCCCTCACGTGATTTGCACACGAGATTAAACAAATACCCAACGACTCTCATTCTTCATTCCCTCATTACAAAGTAGCCAGCACCATTGATCAACCCACCACCTCACCGCCATTGTTCAAACCATCTCCCCTCTAGACGCTATTAATTCAATATCTAATTTTCTGATTTAAGCATAAAAATTAATTAAAGAGATATGAAAAAAATTTAGTGTTGGTTAGCAGGAAAAATCTATGTAGTTAATGAAGATAATCCATGTAGTTAATGAAGATTAAAGATAACCCTGCGCGCGGGTAGGTCATGGTGTAAAAGGTATCATAAAGACATTCAATACCTTTCACCTTGTTATCACATATAAACACATAATGTTTTATTTGTTACACCAATGTGGGACAAGAATGTTAGATTTTTAGAGAGACTCCCTTTACACCCTTATTTCCAACATATATTTAATTACATATATAAATATAATTAAAATATAGTTAAATCCGGTCCAACCGGTCCGACCGGTCCGACCACCAAACCAGTAAGGCGACCGGTTCGACGTCCGATCCGGTTCTGAAAACATTGCTTCTCAATATTGATGTCCTTTCCACCTTAGAGTATATACATGGTAAGCTTGCATTAGATAAGAGTTAAACAAAGAAAAATGCATTTGAAAAAGGTACAGGAAATATGATATAGTATGCAAAGAATTAAGCAAAAAACTGCAAGTGAATGATGTCTAGCACGAGTAAGCCTACAATTAGGTTGTGCAGTTGACAACTTAAAACATAAAAAGTATACTTATTTTATAAGTATGACATAAAGCAATATAATGTACTATATGAAGGCTTGTGGATTCAGTCAAAGTTTTATATGGCTTGGTTAACTTTCTAGTTGTGACTTCATTTTCATATTAAAATATTGTATGGGTACATAAAATCAATAATTGGATAAGACATGAAATCAATATCAGAGTTTGTATCACCTAATAGTAACAAATGCTTGGATATTTCATATTTATATTGTTCGTTTTGTTCTGATCATGTGGAGGCTTTGGATCGTACTCTAGTTGGTTGCGTTATTGCGGTGAATACTTGGTGATCGATTTCTTACTGTCTCGATATTGCTATCCCCTCTTCTATTTGGCCGAGGCCTATTTCAAATTTCATGGATTCATTGCATTGATCTAAAGTGAAGAAAAAGTGTGATAGATGCTATTTTAATGACGATTTGGTGGGTTCTCTGGATATCCTTGACTCAAATAAGAAGAAGAAATATTGCAATTCTTACTCGATTGTTAATTTTCTTTTCCTATAGTTCATGAATGGTAGCCGTAAGGATGACATTCGTTGGGTCAAGTAGTTTAAGAATTCACTTTTAACGACGTCATTATCTTGACTCTTAAACTGGATTTTTCTAGTCATCTCTCATGCGCCGTTAAGAAAATAAACTAAATGGAAGATATAGAATTATTATTTCATTATGTTATCTCTTTATTATACGTATAAGGGATTTTACGTGGCTAATATTTGATTGTCTCATATCTTCTCTGTTTAATTTGTTATTTCCCGAAGGTTAATACATCAAATTTGAAGTTTTGTAAGATAAAATATATATAAATGGCTGAGAGAAGTCAAAATGTCGGTCAACGCCATATAATTCAAAAATTGGAAGGTGCATCCCAAGAATAGATCAAAAGGAGAGCTTTCACTTTGGAGTTTTAAAGAATTTAACCCTTTATATTCCCATTCCCCAACTCACGTGATACTTAATCTCCTTCACGTGCATGCCGACATCATAAGCAACATTATTTTGCTTCAACTTCTGTTTCCATATATTTCAAAATGCATATAATATTTTCAGATAATAAAAATAGTTTGAAATACAAAAAAAAAGACAGAAAGTTAATATTAGATTATTATTGACGTACAATCCTACTTTATGAACACATATATCAACTCCTATAGACACAAACATAAGTCATATACAATAACATTTTGATGCATGTAACACCCTTAGAGAGATTTAAAGTGTAGAACTTTTTAAGAAATGATATTCGAATTCACAATTACAAAAGATTGATTTACAACGAAGAACAAAGAACCATGTATATCCAGCTTGATTACGGGAGAGAGAACTTGAATTGAGTCTACAAAAACTAAACTAAATTAAGAGCATATGACATCGGTTATAACAACCTGTTAACGACTAATTGTTAGTGTTTACATTTTTCACCCTTTCAATTAGAAAATTGATAGAATTAGTACTTAGACTTTATCAACTACAACACAATATATTTATCAACCTCCACCTTTGTGCGAAGTATTACACTTAGCAACCAAAAAAACATTGAGAAACACATAGCAATTCCAAACAATGCTAAAACTTAGAACCACCAAATGCTTTAGTAAGCATATTCATTGCATTGTCAAGAGCATCAACAACTTCTACCTTAGACTTGCTTAGAGTTTATTGTTTAGAGTTTACTACCTCTGTAATGAAATGCAGCTTTACGTTAATATGTTTGGCATGTTCATAATACATATAGTGTTTAGACAACTGTATTGCCCCTTGATTATTAAACCAAACAACTATATCTCCAACATCAACACCAAATTGAGATACAAAACCTTTAAGCCACAACGCTTCTTTCACTGCTTCTGTTAAGGCAATATATTCAGCCCCTATGGATGACAAATCAACTACTTGCTACAGTGAAGACTTCCAACTAACCAAACTACGTATGTTAACGACTAATTGCTAGTGTTTTTCACCCTTTCAACTAGAAAATTGACAGAAATAGTCCTTAGACTTCATTAGTTGCAGCACAATATATCTAACATAGAGTAATGTTGGTTAATGCTGGTTAGTTACACTAAAATACTTTGTACCCAACATGTTAAATGGTTAATTTGCCCAAATGTTCGTTCAAATCATGGTCAGTTTGCTTAATCAGAAACATTCATGTAGACACCTCAAACGATTAGATCTGAGCACAAGCTTTACATCAAGTCTCCAAATTCACCTCAAACATAAACACCTCGACTCTTCTCGAGCTTTGCTTATACACACACCCGTAATTGTAGCATCAAGGCTTGTCAATACGAATAATTTATGTGTCTACATAAAATATAACAAACACAAATGAAAGGATTAAAAAAAATAATTGTTTTGCTTGAAAAAACACATTCTAACACTGGTATACAGATATATAGTTAAACAAGGCCTAAAGTGTTTTTGATAGGCTCGGTTGACCCTTTTAAGCGTGTCGTCCTGCGGCTCTACCACAAAGAAGAGCATTCGAAGGCATGTCATATTCATTTGCAAGACTTTTAACGGGATTATAAACCCTAAGGTAGAACTGTTGACCGAGGTACTGTCGTTCCCACATCGCAGACCTTAGGTTCCACATACCTTGGTTATCCAGCGACACATATATTGCGGTCCACGAGTTTGGATACACCTGCAACATTTACATAAGTATAAGTCAACAAATCACTTCTTAAAAAGAAATTCGTACACTACTAGAAAAATGACTTTTACCGACGGAAAAATCACCAGACCGATTGGTCCATCCGAAAAGAAAAGAAAAAATAATTTTTTTAAAGTGATGTTTTACCTGCACAGTGTGTCTAGTAAGAGCATCAACCAAATTATAACTCTTTCTCTTTGCTTGAGACCATTGTCCGGATCCATACCTGCATCAGTTTTCATTACGAAAATCACTCGTAACAGTAGATATTGTATACAGAGACACAAGCTTGTATCTATATACAGAAACTTACCCGACGGGCCAGAAATCATAGCCATCGAGATGCCACGACTGCAAGGTGTTCTCGTTGTTTTGGAAGACGATTTCAAGGAAGTCATGAAGTGAGGCTGGCATAACTGCTGTAGCCAAAACTGGCGCCCCGCCATTCGGGAAGGCTTGAATGGTGTTTGTGGAATAAACACCTGGGATGTTAAAGTAATCGGCCAGCTTCAACGGTGTGTCTGCATTGATGTAAGAAACACCATTCACAGTGTACCGTTTCTTCCCGTTGATCAGGTATGCCGCGTTACTCAACACGATTGTCCGTGTGGGCTTGATGGTTCCATAATGGAATGAGCCTTGTGGGTTTGGTCTGGCTGCATTAGAGGTCAAGTTCCATCTAAAAACATGAAAAAAGAAAGAATCAGATATCAACCACAACCTGAGCTTGTATAAGCATAAACCAGATTGGGCCTAAGCTTGGGCTTTTGGTAAAACAAACCCGGACATCAACATCACTAACCGAGCCCAATGGGCCAAACTAGAAGACTTATGTATGTTTATACCTTAATGTTCTAGCTTGTTGCATAGACCAGTGAACTTGGTAGGTCGGGCCAGCAGGGATTGGGCCGGAGACTGGTGTATGTGAATTGGTATAGTGTAATACCGACACGGATGTAAGGATTTTTCTTGTGAACCGCGTGGATGCAACAATGTAATAGTCTTTTGGAGGTTGATCCAATGTAACTAGGACAGAAGCCGATTGACCAACATGCACATCTAGTGAATCGTATATGTTTTGAACCACATTCGATCCTTCAACCTCAACTAGTTTCATTTTGTGTCCCTGAATCCTGAAGTTGAATGATGTCGACAAGCCCACATTCGATATTCTAAACATGTAAGTTTTACCTGAAAAAAGTTCCAACAAATAGCAGTGTTACAACAGGATTATTACCTTTGACTTGCAAAATCAAACACAGGCTACTAATATTGTGTAAATTTGTAACAAAATCCATCTCTGTGTAATCTGAAAAGAAGTTAAAACATGTTCTTTTTAGGGAACATATTAAAGGTTGAGAATAACCTTGATCACCACTAAATGTGGTTCCTGTTTGTCCATTCACAAGAATACCGTCTGGAAAAGTAAGCGATCTTCCTGAATCGAGATATTGCTGCAACCCCTGAAACCGGAAAAGGACTTTTATATTTTTAAAAATTCATAAAATCAAGAATGAAAATCATTTAAATTTTGACAAACAAATAACTGAAAATTAAAATTATGTTTGACTTATAATAGTCAAAAGTATAGGTTTTTATTGT
The DNA here is from genome assembly GCA_025215565.1 of Flaveria ramosissima. Lineage (NCBI taxonomy): Eukaryota > Viridiplantae > Streptophyta > Magnoliopsida > Asterales > Asteraceae > Flaveria > Flaveria ramosissima. The sequence continues at coordinate 81,568,080 of CM046035.1, forward strand.
CAACATCAACAAGATTTGTTTAGGTTAAACAAAAATATATTCTTAGCCACAGTAGCATAAAACAAAACAACAAATATTACTAGATTTTGAGCTAAAAATCCTAAAAATGAACATGGCATTTGCACTTAAACACTCCAAAATTTTACTTTTGACTTTGAATATTTCTCACCTTATGGTTAGACTTGTACCAGTCACCAATAAGTAAATTAAAATCGCCAGCAGGAATCGCGTATGGAACAGGGATACGCGGTCTAGCATATACATTGATAGCTCCAAAACCACCAGCAGCTTTATGCATTGCAGTTGATGGGAAGTACGTGTAGCCTCCAATTTGATCTTTTGGTTGGAATTTGTATGTAAAATTGGAGTTTGGAGGAATTGGGCAGTTTGTACCCAAAACCCCATCTTGCCATGAGTTCTTTCTTTGTTTAATCCCATTCCTAAAACAACAACATTAATAATCCTCAAGTTAAATCTTGTATTAGTCTTAAGAGACACATGAACTACACAAATGAGAACAAGATCCAAACTTTAAGAATAAAATGTTAAGAATATCCAAATTTAGGCAAAGATTTGGTTTACCCACATCACATGAAATTACTATATATGTTCATAAGTGCTTCTAGAATAAGTATCAAACTTCCCTAATATAGAGGGTTAACTACTTCATAAACTAGAATCTAATACCTTTTTTCTTAAAACGGTCGGTTTTAACCCAAACCCAATTTGGTCACAACCTGTTTTGACCCGTCACCCAACCCAACTTGTCTATTTTGAATTAATAACTAGAGTTAAGCCGGCAGAAAGACGAACCAGGTCAAGAGAAATGGCTGATCGAGTTTATTGATGAGGTTGAGGATAATATTGTCATTTGTGACAATATCAAGTTTAGGACCAGGAAATTGGCCATTGATCAAGATAACCTGTAAAATGTCCAACATAAATTAAGCACACCAACATAATTTCACTATTTCACTAATAAAACCAAATATCAGAAGTATGAAACAATTAACAAATTTAATAATCAAGAACCTGCTGAGGAACACCAAGAGGAGAAGCAGTCCCATAGGTAACAGTCCAGGTATAATACTTATAAGGGTCCTCTGCTTTCACCACAGAAACACTCAATATACCCAATATGAAGAACATCAAAATGGGCAAAATTTTCACCTCCATTTCACCAGAATCAAGCAAAATCCCTACAAAATTTCAATATTTGATCATTAAATTTGTTTTTGCATTGTGGGTATCATCAATCTCGCAAAATCTTGCAGATGGAACTACATGTATAGAGCTTATTCAGTAACTTTGATAAAAACACAAAATGTTAACAAAAGCAGAGTGTTTTACACCCCATAAAAACCCTAATCATCATTCCAAATGATATCTACGAAAACCTGCACAAATCTTGGAAAAGGGACTACATTTTAAAACCAAAGTTCAAGATCTAACATAAAACGAACAAAAACAGAGCATTATGCTGTCAAGAAACTTCTGATATACAGAGGAAATGGGTACATACCAGGTTAAAATCAAGAATGATTGGTCAGATGTCAATGAATAGAACAAAATGTAAGAACAAATGTGAGATATCGCTATCAAATCTCTCTGGGGAGTCTATAATAAATGTAATTGCACATATATGGTGAGAAGTTGCATGTATTTATGGTCGATATTCAGGGTTTACTTTAGGTGAAGATGGTAAAACCCCAAAAAGGTAATTAACAGCTTTCCAAATTCGGCGGATTTCACGCGGTTTCGAGTAATCATTGGTTTTGTTTGATAATTAAACATGTTTATAATTGTGTCTCTGTGCTTTATTGCTTGTAATGATGAAGAGAATTATTATAGAAGGTTGTTTAGATTCTGTAATCTCAGGGATTTATGTAATTTCGTAATGGTACCCTCTATGTTTGGATCTAGACAGAAGTGCCCCCTATGGTTTTTGCTATTAGCATTCTTGGGTTGTCATAAAGGGTAAAGCCTTAAAGGAAATAAGGTTGAATAAGATTGAGCTTTATTCAAATAGTCATATGAGTTCATTTAAGAACATTCGTACCCTAAATAGGCTTTTTTATTATTTTAAATACTACTTGAAAAAAAATTGTGAACTAAACAATTTTAAGAGAAAACATATTTTAATGATAATAACATCTGATTATATATAATGTAAGTTAATTGGTTGTATATTCACATTCGACATAAAAACAATCAAAGTTACTAAGCCTATACTAACATTTAACACATGAAACTATCAGCGGATCAAACATAATAACCCTTTGTAATCTAAGATGAATTCAAACTAGAGGACTAAGACTTTTTATGAACACTTAAATATAAAACTTGAAATTAAATTTTATAAACCTACTAAAAAATTATATATATATTACTAATTTCTAACTTGATGATGCATTATGGTTTGTACCTTATGTAGTTATGTTTGTAGGTTGTATTTTACTTTGTTTTTTCTTTATTCTTTTTTAATTTTTTAACCCTAATATTTTTCATCTTTGATATTTAACACTAAATTTTTTTCACTTTCGACTTTGGTCTCGTATGTTTTCACTTTTTATAAAATTTTTGTTTTATGTTTCGGTCTAAAATTTTTTAGTTAACATACCGCAACACGCATATATGATTTAACGTTTTTACCTCTATATTTTTCCGTCCAACGACCGCTTGTTTTGTAATAAAACTCAACTTATATAAGTTTATACAAGATTCAGAAATTTTATAATAAAACTCAACTTTTATAAGTTTATACAAGATTCATAAAGTTTAACAAGAAGTTGTTGGAGTAAATCTTCTACTAGCTAGCTAGTGGAATCTTCCAACATAATCATATATTGGTAAGAAAGCTTTAATAAAATGAATGAAACATTGCTTTTTAGGAAGACATCAATGTTGCTTTATTTTTTGGACTTGTCATATTTCTTAAATATTTAAAATTTCTAAACTTTCTTATGAATAAATTAAACTTTTCGTAGATGTTTAAGTTCATGTTTCAAAGTTAGAAATAAGCTCAAGTATAAAAGAAAGACAACTCTTAATTGTAAGAGGAGATGGATGACGACTTCTCTATGGTTCAATTGTGCTAACTTAAGTCTTTGGTGAACTTTCAAATCAATTTAATTCTTGTTAAACCGTAACTAAATTCCACATTCCAGCTACCCACTTACATATTATAGAACCTACTAAGAGAATTTATAATGATCTAAAATTCTTACCATTACACATGTAAAAGATTATGAATCTTAGATAATAAGAGAGCAAGGGAGCTATTAGCATTATTTGATTGAATAATAAGCAGTAATTTTGTAAAGTTGTTGAATTGTTAAAGTTATCTCAACCAAATGTTGGATAAGTTCTAGTGTTGTACCCAATATATCAAGAGCATTAGGAAGAAATTGTTGTTCATCTTCACCATCTTAACGAGAAAAGTAGACAGTATGATAACTCCGTGTTTAAGTTTCATTTATAAGATAGTGAGTAAAATTCTTTTTTGAAGAGCAAGAAATGGATTATGCGGGGCGGGCTCGTCATCCGTCTTTGTTGTGTCGTGTCAATTCCCTCCACCAATATGAGATAGACATATAAGACATGCCTTCTATAAAAAAACGCAAATACATTGTAGGTTTGTATGTCTAATAAGTTGCATATCTCACATGTTTGTTTGTTTCTCGGTAAAATGTCAAACCAACTTGTTTGGTACATACATATGCATATACTTATCTATGTATAACATGATAAAATCTAAATGTACATGGATGTTTAAACTACCAAGTCTCATTTATAGACTACCAACGGGTGTACTAAGCGCGACATTTTTGTGATAGAATTGTCGATTTGTCGGTGATAGTCTTATGTTTCTATATATAATTACTATTCTATATTTTGATTTTTGACACATCTTTTAATCATAAGAAATCGAGTATTGTATTACATTTGATGTAGAAATTGTAACACTTATTTAGGTGCTAAAGTGACAATACACATTCAAAAGGGATGATGTGTATGATACAAGAAAACCAAAGGAAGTTTCTTTAAATTACTTAATGTCCGTTGTTTACGCCACCTTGTAATTGGTGTCACCCTCCTTTCCACCGTCGAAGATATCCAATTTTTATCCATGATTTATATTTTAAGAATTCACGATTATTACGTTTTAAAAGGGTAGCGTTATACGGTATTATGTTTCTTCAAAATAATTAGATGTTGTTATTCTATAATTAAGATAATGAATCAGTAAACTGAATAGGAGGATGATTAATCTATCATTCTTTTTTATCTTTAAAGGTTGTAATTTATTCTTACCCTTATAATTAAATTACAGGTAGTTTTAGAATTTGTGATCACTGCAGTTAAGGGATAAAGTACATATATGGGTTGAATATAAAACGTAATAAATTATCTTAGAAATTGAACAAAATTTTAAGACAACTAAAAAAGAAAGGTTGACATATGTTTTGAGACGGTGCGAGTAAAATAATTCGCCTCAAAAGATTCGGATGTTATTAAATAGATATTATTTGCAGGATTTGTTTTCGGATAATGTAATTTCACTAAAACCATAGTATATAATTTAAAAATTATTGGATATGTAAAAGAGAAAGGGATTAAATAATGCAATAATAATATGTTTTGTCATAGTTATATTATACCAAAGATGTTATATCTTAGTTAGTGGTATTTTCATTTTGATTTTAACGGTTTTTGAGTTAGAATTAAAGTGAAACCATTAGTACCGGTTATTAAAACTTTTAACTAACGCTAAATTGTTGCATAATTGAAACTAAACCGAATCTTATGAAAGGTGCTCTTGATTATTGATAAAAAGGAGCATTGTAACTAAAATTTTCAACTAATTATTAATATGGTTGATTATCACAATTTATTTAGAATGACTGTTACCAATCTCGTTAAATGTCATGTGCTAGGCTGTCATTCAAAACGCAAGAAGCAATGCGGACTATACATCATTAGAGGTAGCCAAACGTTGGATTCAAACTGCTATCTCCACCTAAATTCACTTTACACTACTTACCAATATGTCTAACACTATAGTCATCTTCCATAGGCTGGCCAGTACAAGATGCACCCGTAAAACATCGAACCCAGGACTCCTAAAAAATATTAAACTCCCTGAATTATTCATTACAACTTATTTCATTTTCATGTAAAATACGATGATTATCAATGATATTCACAAAATATTGGTGTTGTATCTAATAAAGTAATAGCTTTCGTACATAGAAAACATATTGTTAGTCACGTGATATGGACATACATTTTATGAGAAAATTTGATGAAAATGATGTGAACCCAACTACTTGTCTACTCTATTTTTTATATATAAAACCAAATATGCATATATTAGAAAGCATGTAATAGTTTGTGATTATGCTCACAAAAATAGACCCAATATTTAGTTTTTCAAATTTTAGTCAAACAAGGTGTATTGTACTTTTAAGTTGTATAAAAAAGTGAATGGTAATATATATTTATTTGATTTTTATAGGGTCCTAATAAAGAGACACCCATCGTATAAATCGACACCCCCTTATGCGCCGCGTATAGTTCCATACGCAACGTATAGGGTCGAATACACTGAAAACGAGGAAAATTCAGGGGGTTGTCAGAGAGCTATACGCCTCATATAGCCCTATACGACCCCTCTATACGACACATATAGGGTTATACGACGCGTATAGCAAATTTCGATACTGACTACGAGGAAAAATTCAGAGGACTGTCAGAGGGGTTATACACCCCGTATAGGGCTATACGACACCCCCCTATACGACGCGTATGAGGCTATATGACCCGTATAAAAATTTTAAGGTGTTGATTTAAAATATTAGGACGTCTATTTAACCATGCTCTTTTTATATTGGCTTTGTAAGTTGTTTTTTCTTTAAAATAAAATAATGAAAGGAAGTTGGGTCCATAAATGAGTGTGGTTGTCGCATCTTCTTTATTCATTGTTGGAGGAATAAATACATAAAATAATAAAAAAGATAAAGGTTAATAATGTCACATCCCATGTGAAGTGGTTGTGGGTTATGAATGCAACCATGCACCATTGCACACCCAATGAGGAGCGCCCACACAGTTGACTTATCTGCTCGTTACTATTATAAAACTTCCGTTACTAAATTACATTTTCCGTCAATATTAGTAACGACGTTGGTCACATAGTTATATAAGTGTTCTTTTAAGTTTAGATGTATGAACAAATTAATTTTTTTCATTACTTCCACTTCTCTACGACTATGGTCATTAAATTACATTTTCCGTCAATATTACACAACTTTTTTTTTTCGTTACTTCCACTTCTCTACGACTATGGTCCTCCTAAAAGTCCACCATCAAGTTGAAACAGAACGTGATGGTGGGAGTGGCCGAAGAATTGGTTATGTATGCCTGTTGTAATGGTTTAAATGTATGAACAAATTAATTGATGATGAAAAGGATGATATTGATGGGTGGCATGATGTTGGTTTGGTGAATTTGGGTTTTTATCGTTCTTTGGGTTTAAATGTGTTTACTGAATATGGGCTTGTAGATGGAAAAGGAGATTAGGAGATGGATGACTTTTCATTATGGCTGCTTATGAATTATGAACATAGTGGGCTGTTGGCCCAAAAGAGGTACCAAAGTCAAACGTATTAACATTAAAGCCCATTACCTACAATGAAGGGCTGTTAGTCTCTTTCTTTTAAGCCCAATAAATGTCAGGCCCATAATTGAAGTGGGTCGACCCATGAGTACAACACTGTAGCAAGGAATTGAAATGCACTTTTTATGTTTGTTGATATTTTCTTAATTGAAGTGGGATGATTGTTTAATCTATACCAATAAAGCAAAACATTTATAAGACACATCATCTTTTTAGGTTATTCATCTCCATCTAGGATTTTTATACATTTTTACTGCAATAGAAGTTACAAATTAGTATATAAATAAATATAGTTTCTTTATGTTAATCAATTAATTTTTTTTCTAAAAATAAATAAAATATGTAATAAGAGTTAATTTTGTTAAAATTTAATTTAATTTCTAATGAATCATTATTAAAAATTAAAATACTTTGAACATCGTATTTTTCAAGCAAACATGTTTAAAATATTAAGATTCACGAAGTCAAACTTACAATTTGATTGCTCAGTATAAAACAACATCTCCCCTTCAATGTACATCACGGTTCAATCTTCTCAAATCTAAGTATGTTATACTACCTCAAAATCTCATATTAACAATTTTATATTTACCATTTCAAAACTTATAACACACGAGTATCTAACTTAGTTATATAATATAAACTTGTTATTAATTTATTAACGGTCACAACGTTTTAGATTGATTTAACCATTCCAGTAGTTCGATACAAGGCGCTAGTAGAGCCGTACGTACAGCCGTGCCGATTTTGAAGGATAGAGAATCCAAAACATAGAGTAACTTACTATTGCTGGTTTGCATGCATGACATCCACGTGTACCTAACATACACGCCACGTGTACATCATTGACACCTGTGCTTTTCAGGTATCTGACCTGTCTCCTTCAACATCAGATATAGGATTGAAAGCATGCAGCCTAAACATCATAGTAATCTTCACACAAATCTGTCAAGAAAATCATCATAGATAAACAAAAATGTCTGAAACAACCCAACCACATCCCCCTTCATCAACAGGTATATTTCATGTTTATTTCTGCTCTTTCTATGTATGGTTCAAATGGTTTTAGATGTCGATATAATACCCTCATCAACCTGTGTATGACATATACAAGTGTCTTAATTCTTAAATCCAACCAGATAACACCTACTCGTTGAAAGATGTAATAATGTGGCGGAGGAAGCCCATGAGTATCGGAGTATTGACGACGGTGACAGCGTTGTGGGTGGTGATGGAAATCTACAGCTACAATTTCATCACTGTAGCATCATGGATCGCCATCTTCCTTTTCTCATCTGTTTTCGCATGGGCCAACATCTACAGGCTCATATACAAGTAAACCCACTCCTCTTTCTGTTAACACTTTGTTAGTCGATCTTTACATCGATGTCGTGATTCGTGAACTAAATCTTGCAGAGAAGAACCGAGTATGTCGACCATCGGGATATCCGAAAACACCGCTAACGAAATGGCTAGTTGGATAAGGGGATCATCAGAAGACGCAACAAAATGGGTGTTTAAAGTCGGTGCTCAAAGCGAATGGTATGTTTTCGCTGCAACTGTTGTCGGCCTGTGGTTGCTTTCGGTCATCGGTAGCTCATCGGACCTGCTTACTCTTGTCTTCATAGGTATGTCTTCATAGGTTGTCTTATTATTGTGGTGGTTGTTGTTGTTGTTATTGTTGTTGATGATGTTGTTAGGGACTGTGGTGGGTATGAGTGTGCCTGTGATATGGTTGAAGTATGATTACAAGATAAGGGAGCATGGAAAGAGGCTGCAGATGCATAGCAAGAGGTTCTACAGCATGATTGATGAGAAGGTGTTGCAGAAGCTCAAGAATAAAGTCAAAGTCAACTCACCAATGAAGGAGGAGAAGGAGAAGAAAGTTGAATGAAATCTAAGATGCCGATGTTGTCTAATAATGTTGTAAATACGTTGTTTTGTTTTAGGTTTTACATATGTTTTCATTGGGTGGATAATAATTGTGTGAAATAGCAGCCGGATATCATATTAAAGTGGACTATATTTTATGCTTGTAGACTGTAAACATAAATTGTTGTAGGATTTGAAGTTTTGTTTGTGTGTAAATTTGGTTGTTGAATCTTGATAAAAAAAATGTTAACTGTTCTACCTTCGTAAGTTATTAAAACCTATCAAATTTGATAAATGATATTAACCTAGAATCTGATCGATTTAGTCAAGTATAAACACGTTGAAAATTTATGTTTAGGCATAGATTGTGTATGACAAAGTCGCTAGTTGAAGCTTATTTTGGATTGCTCTGTTTAGGTTTGAACACAGGCTAGGTGGTCAAGTGTAGAGCCGGCAAAATGGGCTGGTCGGGTTGCACAGGATGACGGATCAGGATTGGTGCGGGTTAAAGCGAGTTGTTTTGAAATCGTTTTAATTCAAGTCGGGTTCTAAATAAAGTAGATGTGGGTTGGAGTGGGCCAATATGGGCTGCTATTTCATTACAGGCTCAAGACCAAGACCTAAAGCTGAAATTTTACTGGGCCTGATTAAGTGCCTTTGTACTTGGGCTCCGGGCCCATTATCTCTAGATTGGATTTGAGAGCTTTAGCTGTTTTGATAGACGCTTTTGATCTTCATCTTCTACCTTGTCACAGTGACGAAACCCTAGGCTCTCGATTGTATGATTTCTAAAAAGAAAAAGCCCTAATAGTTTTCGGTCTGTTTTTGAGTGTGTAGTGTTAGGGTTTCAGATTGGTTCTTTGATTAGGTTTTTTCTTGGGAAATTCCGTTGTGGTTGATTGAATGAAAGAAGAGCGTCATCTGGTGTATGTCGTCGTATCACAAGAGATCTCTAAGTATTCGACTTCATAGAGTGACTCCACTGCACTATTCCTCTTGAAGAAAACGAGTATTTCATAATCATTGTTCGTATAAGTATACTAATGTCTTGATTCAAGTGGTGGGAAGTTAATATGGTGAATGTTCCGGAGGTCAAAGTGAAAATCTATTGCTTTCAAGAGATTATTGCCGATTCTTCTTCTCAATTAAGGGCTTGATATTATTTTTGAATCTCTTCTTTAATTTTAGAATGCCACTGTAAGCTCTCTTTCTCTGTTTAAATTTCAATCTATGATAAAATGTTCGCTAGTCTTCTATAATATTTGTTTTGTTCACACCATTTGATTAACACTAGGGGCTCAATACAATCTTTATATTGGCGTGGGGTGGCTGTCTTCTATTCTTGTGTTTTATTTCGACTTATAAGTACGGATAAAGAACCATGACAACCTGGTACTTGTGTGACTTGTTTAAGTATAGTGTCGTGACAATCTTAGTTTGATATACTTGTTGATTGAACCATCTGTTCCTAAGCTCAAAATTATGTTAAGGTTCTTTTCTTTTCTGATGTTTTTGTTTAATTCATGTGTTGGGTTTTATAGTTATTTGACAAAGTGAAGATTTATGATTTGTTCTGATTAATGAGATATGCTTGTAAGGTTTTCATATGTCATGTTTGGAGTTTTCAGCATATTTTTCAATATGACATATCAAATTGTGTTTATGTTGGTTGGGCTGTTAATTCATATATGACATCTTTCTTGTCAGTCCTGGTGTTGGCTAGTCAGTATTTGATTCATGGTTATCATACATGATATTTTTTGTTGATTTTTTTTTCTATTGCCTATTGTTGGGAGAAAAAAATGTTAAGTTTTTTTTTGCTAAACCTCGCTGCATTTTTTCTACATGTTGTTTGATTTGAGAGCTATTTGAATTATAATCAACATGCACATATGTTCCACGGATGTTGTCGGTTGGATTTAATCTAGAGGGCTTTCTCTACATAGTTTTTTCATATTTTCTCTTTTGTTGAGATGTTGTTATCAAGAGAACTTTTGTTTCAAAATCCATTACATGTTTGGTGTACATGTGTTTTCTAAGAGAAACATGTTTATATTTCAATAGGCTTGTGTTCTTTTTTTAAATTTGTGAATTTTGCCTTCTCACTAGATCTACCACTTCTTGCTACAAATTAAGTTTTCTTCTTATATGTTTCTTGTAAAGTTGTAAAAGTTTTTGATCAAGTCAAATTAGTCTTTAAGTTCTTCAATTCTTGTTTCGAAAACAACTCTTTGATCACTTGATCAAAGGTTCTCGGATCGATTGTCGGTTTGACCAAAATTAGGCATCATAGATGGTGTAAATTGCAAGCTTGGGCAGCTGACTTTTTGGAGTCAGACGTTACTATGGAAGAGATGGATCAAGCTGTTTGGAATTGTTCTTAGGGAGTTTGGGCTGGATGGCCTACACTTCAATTTTCACAAAAAGGCAATGACTTAGGGCTTTATAGTTGTTTGTTCATTTTTTTTTCATACAATTGTTTATTAGTAATTTAAAAATAGTAAAAACTCTTATCAACATATAACTTTTTTTGTTTTATACAAAAGAAATGATTGAAATATATCGTTTACTCGTCTCTCTTGAAATCCAAAATTGTTGTTACTTTTTTTTAATTATAAAATAATATTGATAAAATATGATTCAAATCTTGCTTAATATAAATAGAATGAAATTTTTGTTTCAAAACAAATGTTATAAAAAATATCATTTTTAAAACTTTCTTGATAACTCTTAATTTAATTATTTTTTGTTTATAAAACTTCTATTTTTTGAAAACATCAATATAAAATATTTTGTATTTTAAAAAAAGGTTGATGTTTTAGAAAAAAAATTATTTTATAATTTTTTCCTTATAAGTAACACTAATAAAAAGATTCTCCATTAATTCAATAAAAATCTATTTTAATCTAAAATAAGATTAAATAATAAGTAATTTATGTGATTATTTAATAGCAGAGAGAAACAAATGAGAAAAATATGATAACGTGTCACTTCTTTTATCTTTTTTAGAGTAGAAATATTTATTTTTTTAAAACTGAAAATTAAAAGAATTTAAAAACTACAGTAATGGAAAAAAAATCTTACATTAATTAAGAAAGTATCCATGTGAGCCTCATAAATTTTCGATCGCCGAATACTTTCCTTTTATTAAAATGAATGTTTAGCAAAGAAGAACACCGCCTCTTTAAAAGATTATTCAAATCAATCACCACTGAAGAGTCGCTAAGATGCTCCTCAAGTTTCACGAGAATCGATTGTTCTAGGGTTCAAGACCCATACTTTGCTAAGTATCAATCGATTTTAATTAGGCGAGAATCATCACAAATCACCAGGTTCGTATACCATACTTTGCTATGTTATCAATCGATTGTTCTAGGGTTTAAGACCCATACTTTGCTATGTTATCAAACGCATTCGATGATTTGAAACTCTCTTGTTGATTCTTCATAGTTGGAAAAATCGCTAAGATGTTCTTCATGTTTCACGAGAATCATCACAAATCACCAGGTGCGTATACCGGTGTCTCTCTTAATTTTCAGTATATAATGCTATGTTATCAAACGAATTCGATGATATGAAACTCTCTTGTTGATTCTTCAGGGTACTTCTTATGAGTTGATGTTAGAAAGGGACATTGAAACGCATTCTACATATGACAGATCCCACAGGTACCCTAAAATTAACCATTACTTTTGGTAAATGTCACTTTGATTATTAATGATCTAAAGGGGTTCTTGAGTCTGATAGCATGCATATATTGTGCTTTCAGGGGTATTGGACTATTGTGTAAGGTATCAAGTGGATTCAAGAATTAGGGTTATCACTTTCTAATGCTTCTGTCATCAAGGTATGAATCATTTTTCTTATGTTTTTTAGTTTAAGTTCTATTCTCCTGAATTTGACTTTTCATACTTGTTTGTTAAATTTGTTTAAATGATTAATTTGTTATATATCTATATGCCTTTACTAATTGAGAAAACAAGTTGTTTGAATATAAAGATACAACCAGTTTTTATGATGGTGTTATTTTCAATAAACCTATTTTCTTAGTAATTTGATGACTTTTACTTAACTACCGTATTTTATATTGACTAAATTTTTATTACCGTATTTTATTGGTATGGTTTTAGTTATAGAAATACCACTACGAGAACACCTACTTGCGATTTTCAACCTGTCATGTACTTTAAGTGTTGTACTTTTAGGTTGATTTGGTGCAACTGTGTTGTTGTCGAAATGCTAAATCTATAAGTATTTACATTGCCACTACATATATTCTTTAACTATGCTAGTTTTTAATCCAACTTTTTTATTAGTAAGTTGATATATAGTTTCAACTTTACAATCTGTCTTTAATATTGACTAAATTTTTTTTATTTACCTTATTTTATTGGTATGGTTTTTACTTATAGAAATACCACTATGAGAACACATTCTTGCCCTTTTCAACCTGTCATGTACTTTGAGGCTTGTACTTTCAGGTTGATTAGGTGCAAGTGTGTTGTTGTCGAAATGGTAAATCTACAGGTATTTGTATTTCCAATACATATATTTTTCTTACTATGTTAGTTTTAATCCAACTTTTTTATTGGTAATTTGATATATAGTTTCAACTTTACAATCTGTCTTTGATATTGACTATTTTTTATTATTTACCTTATTTTATTGGTATGGTTTTTACTTATAGAAATACCACTACGAGAACACATACTTGCCCTTTTCAACCTGTCATGTACTTTGAGGCTTGTACTTTCAGGTTGATTAGGTGCAAGTGTGTTGTTGTCGAAATGGTAAATCTACAGGTATTTGCATTGCCAATACATATATTTTTCTAACTATGTTAGTTTTAATCCAACTTTTTTATTTGTAATTTGATATATAGTTTCAACTTTACAATCTGTCTTTGATATTGACTAATTTTTTTATTTACCTTATTTTATTGGTATGCTTTTTTACTTATAGAAATACCACTACGAGAACACATACTTGCCCTTTTCAACCTGTCATGTACTTTGAGGCTACTTTCACGTTGATTAGGTGCAAGTGTATTGTTGTCGAAATGGTAAATCTACAGGTATTTGCATTGCCAATACATATATTTTTCTTACTATGTTAGTTTTAATCCAACTTTTTTATTTGTAATTTGATATATAGTTTCAACTTTACAATCTGTCTTTGATATTGACTATTTTTTATTATTTACCTTATTTTATTGGTATGGTTTTTACTTATAGAAATACCACTACGAGAACACATACTTGCCCTTTTTAACCTGTCATGTACTTTGAGGCTTGTACTTTCAGGTTGATTAGGTGCAAGTGTGTTGTTGTCGAAATGGTAAATCTACAGGTATTTGCATTGCCAATACATATATTTTTCTAACTATGTTAGTTTTAATCCAACTTTTTTATTTGTAATTTGATATATAGTTTCAACTTTACAATCTGTCTTTGATATTGACTAATTTTTTTTATTTACCTTATTTTATTGGTATGCTTTTTTACTTATAGAAATACCACTACGAGAACACATACTTGCCCTTTTCAACCTGTCATGTACTTTGAGGCTTGTACTTTCAGGTTGATTAGGTGCAAGTGTGTTGTTGTCGAAATGGTAAATCTACAGGTATTTGCATTGCCAATACATATATTTTCTTACTATGTTAGTTTTAATCCAACTTTTTTATTGGTAATTTGATATATAGTTTCAACTTTACAATCTGTCTTTGATATTGACTATTTTTTTATTATTTACCTTATTTTATTGGTATGGTTTTTACTTATAGAAATACCACTACGAGAACACATACTTGCCCTTTTCAACCTGTCATGTACTTTGAGGCTTGTACTTTCAGGTTGATTAGGTGCAAGTGTGTTGTTGTCGAAATGGTAAATCTACAAGTATTTGCATTGCCAATACATATATTTTTCTAACTATGTTAGTTTTAATCCAACTTTTTTATTGGTAATTTGATATATAGTTTCAACATTACAATCTGTCTTTGATATTGACTACTTTTTTTTATTTACCTTATTTTATTGGTATGGTTTTTACTTATAGAAATACCACTACGAGAACACATACTTGCCCTTTTCAACCTGTCATGTACTTTGAGGCTTGTACTTTCAGGTTGATTAGGTGCAAGTGTGTTGTTGTCGAAATGGTAAATCTCTAAGTATTTGCACTGCCACTACATATTTTTGTAACTATGCTAGTTTTTTATCGAACTTTTTTTATTGGTAATTTGATATGTTGTTTCAATTTTACATTCTGTTTTTGATTTTGACTAAAATGTTTTATTTACCTTATTTTATTTGTATGGTTTCTACTTCTAGAAAAACCACTACGAGAACACATCCTAGCCCATTTCAACCTGTTGTGTACTTTGAGGTTGATTAGGTGCAAGTGTGTTGTTGTTGACATGGTAAATCTATAAGTCGTTGCATTGCTACCACTCCATTTTTTTAACTATGTTATTTTTAACTTTTTTTTTCTGGTAATGATGATATATTGTTTCAAGTTTACATTCTCTTTTGGATGTTGACTAATCTTTTTTCACTAAGTTAGTTTTACAAGTATGATTACAAGATCAACTTTTGTTAGTTTTTGTTAACTTACATGTGTCCTTAACTTTTGTTATTCTTTTTGATTCCAACTTTCAAACATATTTGATTTTGGATTTTAGTTATGCGATAGTTTTTACCACAAATGATTATGTATTTTTTTGCCATTTGATTAGTTACTTTTGGCTTGTTTTTTTGCATGTGAATTCGCTGTTGGTGGTTTCTTCGAGAGTTCGTGTTCAACAAGATCAAGTACCAGGTAAATTTAACTCATACTACTAATGCTGGTGCATTAGCTAGTTTTATTAGCATAACCTTCACTTTCCACTCTGATTACTTATGTTGATCTTCATATTTTCACTTATAAGATCATTCTTCATACTATGTTTCATGGTTAATGGCAGCAAGCACATAGCATTAATATTTAAAATGTAATATAATGTGTAAATACTTACATGGACCAAATGCTGAACCTGAAACTGATTCGGGGAATAGTGGATTCATATAAGGTGTAGTTGTTTGTATATACATAATTTAATTCCGAGTAATTGTAGTATATGTAAGATATCATTGAGTGAGGTTTTTTTCCTTCTTGAAACTTAATTGATATCAATATATGTTGCATGAAAAGAATACGAATTAAATAAAAGCCAAAAGAAAATTTTGACTATTGTTTAATGAGGCATGGTTTATGGTTCTGAAACCCACCTTTGTTTTCCCAGGTTTGTAACTATATTACTCGTTGAATTCTTAGAAAATTTTAAAATCTTGAATATGATGAGCTGGGCTGGTCTGTGCAGGGCACTGAGTCTATTTAAAAGACCTCTTCATCCTCTCGGGTTCTTTGAAGGTGCTAGCACTTTTTGAAAATGGTGTTGGAGAAAGAGGCAATGATCTGTGATCTTTTTAAGAAAGAGATATGGAACATGGGAACTCCGTGAGGTAAGTGTAAAGTATAAGTCACACTCCTTACTTTTTCCAAAACCGGCAAGGACAATAACTATGCTAAATTGAAGTCTGCCTATAGGGTTTTAATTTCATATACACCCAATCACCTACTGCAAAATTCCTTTATGTCTTATGCAGATCCGCTAACTGTTTTATGTTATTTTCAGCTCCTGTTAAGGGGTTTTTAGGAAATGTATTCACTTCCTCCCTAGCTATCAAACTCCTATCCGCTATCTTAACAATACTATCGCCTGCCGGATATATGAGAGGCAAGGGAGGAGGTTGCCCATAAAAGGTGCTAGCATTGTTTGAAAGTGCTAGCTCTGTGAGGTAAGTGTAAAGTATAAGTCACACTCCTTACTTTTTCCAAAACTGGTAAGGACCATAACTGTGCTAAATTGAAGTTTGCATATAGGGTTTTAATTTCCTATACACCCAATCACCTACTGCCAAATTCCTTTGTGTCTTATGCAGATCTGCTAACAGTTTTGTTTTGTTTGCAGCACTTATTAATTGGGTTTTAGAAAATGTATTTACTTCCTCCCTAGCTATCAAAATCCTATCCGCTATCTTAACAACACTATGACCTGCCGGATATATGAGATGCATGGGAGGAGGTTGCCCATAGAAGATTTCAAAAGGAGTAGTTTCTGCAGCAGTTTGATAACTTGTATTGTGCCAAAGTTCCGGTAAGGCACCCATTGAATCCATTCCTTAGACTTGTCGTAACATATATACCTTTAAGTAGTTCTCCAAGCACCTATTGCAAACTTCTAGCCATGTGTTTAGGGATATTAGGAACTAGAAAGGTTTTGATCATGCTTAGTTGCTTACACAAGTTTTATCACATCCTTAGCTTGGAAATATCCTCTTGAGCCCTTTGGGAATCAGAAGTGGTTGTAACAACCTCGGATAAGTTGCATTATAAGCTTTTGCTTTGCTCGCACACATGACAATTACTGATATAAACCTGAACATCATCTTCAGTTTTGACCAATAGAACAGTCTTGTGACCTTTTGAATTGTAGCATGAACTCTAGAATATCCACCTTGACATGAATTGTGTGTCCATTAGAGCTTCCAAGAAACCTGAATAGAACTTACACAGGTGTATATATGAATGTTGGAAAGCGCCCATTGCAATAACATTTGAGTCAAGGGTCTAGCTATCTCACCTCTTCATAGTTTTGCCCAAGCCTCATGTAAAGACCCAAAAATCCTTAAGCTCTTTGCTGTTCTAAGGTATGCCCACTGTTGAGTCGCTCTCACTTTTGCGTGATGAGTTGCCACTCCTTTGATGTGCCCTAAAATATAGTTATAAGCTTAGCATTCTGCCATGTAGCATATTCCCGTAGATTATTGTTCCACTTAACCAACCATCTGACACCCATTGTTGTGTGCTTAATTAAAAGTTGTTTATCAATCACACACTAGTTATTTTAGAGTGCAAGGCTTGTTTGGTTGTTGTATAGTAGACTATTGTTATCTGACACTAGTTATTTTAGAGTGCTATAACTGGATTCACGAATGAGGGTTGTCACTTCCTCTTTTATTTTAGAGGCTATTAGGTTTATTAGTATGAGCTTACGTGCCCATTAGGTATCTAGGGTTTGCATTCTTATTCTATTTATTGGTAGCATGGGCTTGAAGACGTAGATGAACTGAAAATTTGACCCGAGTGGATGAGGACCTAAATTATGGGGTAGTCTATTGGCCTAATTTGGACCCTGCAAAGATTTTTTTAATATCAATCAGGAATTATTTTTTTTATAAAATATGGTTGGGTGGAAAGCTTTGATCATGGAGTCTAGGTTAGAAAGTGAACACAATACAGAATTGATGGGTGGATAAGGTGTATAGGTTGAATCACTCGGGGACCTATTTTAGGGGGAAGACTGTTGGTCTAATTTGGATCGGGTAAGATTTCTTTATTTAGTGGTTTTTTTTATTGTATTGTATTGATCACTTTTGGTATAATTATATATACATATTTTATAGCAACTTTTTATGCTTGAGTAATGTTTTTTGTCTTTTCAATTTGACCACTATATTTCTCTAAGTTCGAGTTTTTAAACATAGCCCAGTGTGTGCACTTAGGTCCTCTGTATTTGTTTTTGTTTCTTCCTTGACTATTCTCTTCTCTGGTATCACCTTTCTTCCCTATTCTTTGTTTACCTGTCGGCAGTTGCTTTCTGGTGGCTCTGCGTTGTATTACCAAGGTTCTTTCTTGTTCTATTTTTTCTTCTGACTATGCGATGGGTTGTATTTCATGTTAATTTTAGTTGGATCATTGACTTGATCCCTGTTGTCAATAGCGGCTATAGCGACCGCTATAGCGCGCTATGTAGCGTTGCGCCAATGGGTCGCTATTTGTAAATAGCGACTACATAGCGGTATTTTTTATTTTTTTTTTTTTTTTATTTTTATTTTGGTAAATATGAGATTTAGATGATTGGTAATCAAGTATTTTAGCTATTTTGGGGGTCTTTGTTTAGATTTCCTACTACTTTATACCTAAACATGCTTATCTATTGAATGTAAAACAATCTTACATATTATTCTACTTAATCGCTAAACACGAAATAGCGGTCGCTATTTACCGCTATTCGCTACGTAGCATATAGGTGGCTTGTCGCTATTTACCGCTATTCGCTATTGACAACTATGGACTTGATGCTTGTTTTTTGTCGAATCATTGACCTAATTGTTGTTCATTTTGTGGGTTTTGGCTATTTTAATCGATTAGCATGTTTAATTGTGCTTGCCCGCATTTGCCTGTTTGACAATGTTGATGGTGTGCTATGAATATTGGTTATACACTTTCACTTTGGTATATATGCACGTGCAAGTTGTAATTAGTTATGCTTTATGTTGTTGGAACTGATGTATGTGTGTATATTGCTTATGCTTGTGACTTGATTGATGTCATTATTTCAATCTGTCTTTTTTGGTTTGTGTACATGCGTGGCTTTGTTTGCAGATTTTGATTACATAAAATGATTTATAGGGTGGTTTATTTTCTCAATGAATGTATGTCTATGTGTATTGTTTATGTTGCTTCTCTGGTCTATTCACTTGTCTTGTTTTGCTTTGCTTTTGATGCATTGTTAGTCCTATTTGACTATACTGATCATTGTGTGAGGATTTGTAGTTGTGAGTTTGTTTGTTGAATTGTGGTTCGGTTAATTTGTCATATGGTCTAAGGTTATTCCTTAATTTAAATGCGGATGTGTATCATTTCAATGTCTGTATGTTATTTAGACTTTGTACAGTGTTTATACGATAGAATTTGTTGGTTTTGTAGATGTTATTTTTGTTAATGTGTAGACGGTGTTCTCCATGATGGGTTTTGTTTTGATTTTGTAAAATGGTTTTTGTGGATGAAATTAATGTGAAGATTTATGATTTGGAGTTTCCAGCATATTTCTCAATATGACATATCAAATTGTGTTTATGTTGGTTGGGTTGTTAATCCATATATGACATCTTTCTTGTCAGTCCTGGTGTTGGCTAATCTAGTATTTAATTCATGGTTATCATACGTGATATTTTTTGTTGATTTTTTTCTATTGCCTATTGTTGAGAGGAAAAAATGTCAAGTCTTTTTGCTAAAACTCGCTGCATCTCTTCTACAAAATGTTTGATTTGAGAGCTATTTGAATTATAATCAACATGCACGTATGTTCCACGAATGTTGTCAGATTGGGTTTAGTCTAGAGTGCTTTCTCAACATATTTTTTTTCATATTTTCTCTTGTTGAAATGTTGTTATCAAGAGAACTTTTGTTTCAAAATCCATTACATGTTTGGTCTACATGCGTTTTTTAAAAGAAACATGTTTATATTTTCTCTCACTAGATCTACCACTTCTTGCTACAAATTAAGGTTTCTCAATTATGTTCAAAACATGTAATCCGTAATTTTGTTTGTCATAGTGTGGGACTCATCTTGAATTCTATAATTGTTTCTTAGTGGTTTGAGCATGCATATATCTTGGGTTTCAAACGTTTTTAAAATTCTCTTTAGGCTTATGTGAGTTTCCTCTTGATTAAAAAAAAGTTTATTTTCTTTTGACTATTTTCATCATTGTCGTCTAGATGTAGATAGTGTGATCTGCTTGACCATGCCTAAAATAAAATTTGGTGCTTATTTGAACTCAAATAAGATTTTAAAGGGAGTTCTTTTGAGAAAAATGTCATGAGCTTTTATATTCTCATCTGTTATTCTTTGTTTAAAATGGTTATTCAAGTCATGGGTTCTAATCTGTTTAATTATGTTATTGAAGTTGGTATTCTGTTAAAAACGTAAGAATGGAATTATCTTTTTTAAATTTTTAAAGTTTTAAATGAAAATTTTATTTGGATTTGTGATTTTGCAAATTCTATTTTCTGGTTGGTTCTCTAATCATCAGTTGAGTGATTGTAGGATTGTGTATTCTTCAGGTGTTATGTGTTGTAGCTGTTGTGAGTTTGATTATGTGATCTGTGTGTGTTAGCAAAATCTCGAATTGTAATTTTTTATCAAGGTTGCTAGTAGTGACAGTTTAGAGTTATACTAGTGTCATCAAATCTTTGTCTTGGATCGAGTGATTCAAATCTTTCTTGAGCAGTGATAAAATGTCTCCTAGTTTTGACCAATACTTGGTCAATTTTTTGATTTCTTCGAACTTTATCATGAAAAACCATGTTTGTATTACTAACATGCCTGGTAACTGATTACAAGGTGGTTTATTTGACCATGTCTTATTGTGTATTCTCTTGTTGACTAGTTAGTTGAATTGTGTGGTTCACATATTTTAACTAGTTGTATTATCAAGAGTGTTCTTGATTCTTTACAGTTTTATATGTTCTTTCTCTTGTGTAAGAGATACTATCAATTTGTGTTCATTTAAAATATGTTTGGCTGTGTCTTTCTTGTCTGCATAATTCTTATTATTAACAGACTTGTCTTTCTGAATCTTGTGATTTTGTGTTATATGTGAAGTTGTAAAAGTTTTTGATTGATTCAAATTAGTCTTTATGTTCTTTACAAGTTTTCTGCTTATATGTTTTTTGTAAAGTTGTAAAAGTTTTTGATCAAGTCAAATTAGTCTTTAAGTTCTTCACAATTATTGTTTTGAAAACAACTCTTTGATCACTTGATCAAAGGTTCTCGGATCGATTGTCGATTTGACCAAAATTAGGCATCATAGATGGTGTAAATTGCAAGCCTGGGCATCTGACTTTTTGGAGTCAAACGTTACTATGGAAGAGATGGATCAAGCTGTTTGGAATTGTTCTTAGGGAGTTTGGGCTCGATGGCCTGCACTTCAATTTTCGTAAAAAGGCAATCGCTTGGGCTTTATAGTTGTTTGTTCAATTTTTTTCATAAATATTTTTATTAGTAATTTAAAAATAGTAAAAACTCTTATCAACGTATAACTTTTATTATTATTTTTATGTTTTATACAGAAGAAGTGATTGAAATATATAGTTTACTCGTCTCTCTTGAATCCAAAATTGTAATCACTTTTTTTAATTAAAAAACAATATTGATAAAATATGATTCAAATCTTGCTTAATATAAATAGAATGAAATTTTTGTTTTAAAATAAATGTTATAACAAGTTTCATATTTAAAACTTTCTTGTTATAACTCTTAATTGAACTATTTTTTGTTTATAAAACTTTTATTTTTTAAAAACATCAATTTAAAATATTTTGTATTTTTTAAAAAATGTTGATGTTTTAGAAAAAAAAAATATTTTATAATTTTTTTTTCCTTATAAGTAACACTAATAAAAAATCTCTTCATTAATTCAATAAAAATATATTTTAATCTAAGAAAGATTAAATAATAAGTATTTTATGTGATTATTTAATAGTAGAGAGAATCAAGGAAAATTAGACGAGAAAAATCTAATACTGTTATATGTCACTTTTTTTTACCCTTTTGTTATAGTAGAAATATTTATTTTTTTAAACCAAAAATTAAAAGAATTAAAAAACTACAATAATGGAAAAAAAATCTTACATTAATTAAGAACATATCCATGTGAGCCTCATGAATTTTCTTGTTTGGCTAGGGTTGTAGATCGTCGAATACTTTCCTACTTTAAGACGAATGTTTAGTCATTTCGAACTAATCATGTCGGATGTTTGAACATTTGCCCAATTGGAAAATTGTGTAAATTTGGTTTGGATCGAGATCCATTTGGGGTCGGCAACAAATTGATGAATCATATACTTTTTGGTTTGGGTCAGTTGGTTGCTCGGACATGGGTTGTTTCGCTTGTTCAAGTATATCTTGTAAAGCCTTTGCCAATCAAAATTAGAAATCATTTTTAGAAAAGTTAGACTATAGGGAAATATGTTTCAAAATAGCAATGATTTGCGATAACCATATTACCGGAATTTACCTTGAAAAATGGTTAATGGGACATTTATTAGTGATGGATTAAAGTGGGTGGTGTGTGTGTGTTGGGGGGGGGGGGGGGGGGGGGGAAGAGTTAAAGTGTGGGTAACTTTGTGATAAATTATCGATCAGTCTTTTAATATTTTAAGATAATTAATAATAAACATGTTTTTGACGGGTTCGTCACTAATTTTCACATGATTACCTTGGTCGGAAATTATTTTTTAATAATAACACAGTATCTTAAGAGTGGTTGTAAATACTACTATTTCTTCGAGTAATATTAGTGGGAGTAATGAAACCCAACTTTGGTTGTACCTGATTAGTGGAGTTAGTTTTTTATCTACAACTTTTAAATTTTGAAACCTTGTAGATGATTTAACCCTATTTAAATAACACAAAGTATTTAATTTACAATTAAAAATCACCTATGAGCTCAAATGGTTGATAATGATGTACATATTATTTTATTTTCTTTAAAAAAGAAATAATAATTTGAAAGTCAACAATAACGTTTACACTAGAGTTACTTATGGGTTATATATGCTATAAAGTTCAATTTCTAAGTTTCAAATATAAAGGGGGTGTTATTGTCTATTCGGGTTGCACACACGCATCGATGAACAATATATAAATTATTTAATTTTTTTTAGGAATACAATCTTTTTAAGCAAAAAGCAAATCTTGGAAACATAATAAATCTTTCAAAAAAATCTTTTTAATCAGAAAGTGAATCTTAATCCAACGGTCTTGAAAAGCCCCTGGTGGTAATAAATATTAACAAAGATTGTTCCCCTTGCAAACAAAAACAAAGCAATTCAATCACCGAAGAAGAACAACACCGCCTCTTTCAAATCAATCAACACTGAAGAATCGCTAAGGTGTTCTTCATGTTTCACGAGAATCGATTGTTCTAGGGTTCAAGACCCATACTTTGCTAAATATCAATCGATTTTAGGCGAGAATCATCACAAATCACCGGGTGCGTATACCATACTTTGCTATAATATCAATCGATTGTTCTAGGGTTCAAGACCCATACTTTGCTATGTTATCAAACGCATTCGATGATTTGAAACTCTCTTGTTGATTCTTCATAGTTAGAAAAATCGCTAAGATGTTCTTCATGTTTCACGAGAATCATCACAAATCACCAGGTGCGTATACCAATTTCTCTCTTCATTTTCAGTACATAATGCTATGTTATCAAACGAATTCGATGATTTGAAACTCTCTTGTTGATTCTTCAGGCTCCTTCTGGTACTTCTTTTGAGTTGATGTTAGAAAGGGACATTGAAACGCATTCTACCTACGACACAAGTCCCACAGGTACCCTAAAATTAACCATTGCTTTTGGTAAATGTCACTTTGATTGTTAATGATCTAAAGGGGTTCTTGAGTCTGATAGCATGCATATATATATTGTGCTTTCAGGGGGTATTGGACTATTGTGTAAGGTGTCTAAGTGGATTCAAGAATTAGGGTTATCACTTTCTAATTCTTCTGTCATCAAGGTATGGATTATTTTTCTTATGTTTTTTGGTTTAAGCTCTATTCTCCTGAATTTGTCTTTTCAAACTTGTTTGTTAAATTTGTTTAAATGATTAATTTGTTATATATCTATATGCCTTTACTAATTGAGAAAATAAGTTGTTTGAATATAAAGATACGACCAGTTTTTATGATGGTGTTATTTTCAATAAACCTATTTTCTTAGTAATTTGATGACTTTTACTTAACTACCGTCTTTTATATTGACTAAATTTTGTTTACCGTATTTGTTGGTATGGTTTTTAGTTATAGAAATACCACTACGAGAACACCTACTCGCGATTTTCAACCTGTCATGTACTTTAAGTGTTGTACTTTTAGGTTGATTTGGTGCAACTGTATTGTTGTCGAAATGCTAAATCTATAAGTATTTACATTGCCACTACATATATTTTTTAACTATGTTAGTTTTGAATCCAACTTTTTTATTGGTAAATTGATATATAGTTTCAACTTTACAATCTGTCTTTGATATTGACTAAATTTTTGTTTATTTACCTTATTTTATTGGTATAGTTTTTACTTATAGAAATACCACTACGAGAACACCTACTTGCCCTTTTCAACGTGTCATGTACTTTGAGGCTTGTACTTTCAGGTTGATTAGGTGCAAGTGTGTTGTTGTCGAAATGGTAAATCTATAGGTATTTGCATTGCCAATACATATAATTTTCTAACTATGTTAGTTTTAATCCAACTTTTTTATTGGTAATTTGATATATAGTTTGAACTTTACAATCTGTCTTTGATATTGGCTAATTAATTTACCTTATTTTATCGGTATAGTTTTTACTTATAGAAATACCAATACGAGAACACATACTTGCCTTTTTCAACCTGTCATGTACTTTGAGGCTTGTACTTTCAGGTTGATTAGGTGCAAGTGTGTTGTTGTCGAAATGGTAAATCTACAGGTATTTGCATTGCCAATACATATATTTTTCTAACTATGTTAGTTTTAATCCAATTTTTTTATTGGTAATTTGATATATAGTTTCAACTTTACAATCTGTCATTGATATTGACTAAATTTTTTATTTACCTTATTTTATTGGTATGGTTTTTACTTATAGAAATACCACTACGAGAACACATACTTGCCCTTTTCAACCTGTCATGTACTTTGAGGCTTGTACTTTCAGGTTGATTAGGTGCAAGTGTGTTGTTGTCAAAATAGTAAATCTATAGGTATTTGCATTGCCAATACATATATTTTTGTAACTATGTTAGTTTTTAATCCAACTTTTTTATTGGTAATTTGATATATTGTTTCAACTTTACAAGCTATCTTTGATATTGACTTATTTTTTTTATTTACCTTATATTATTGGTATGGCTTTTACTTATAGAAATACCACTACGAGAACACCTACTCGCCCTTTTCAACCTGTCATGTACTTTGAGGCTTGTACTTTCAGGTTGATTAGGTGCAAGTGTGTTGTTGTCGAAATGGTAAATCTCTAAGTATTTGCACTGCCACTACATATTTTTGTAACTTTGCTAGTTTTTTATCGAACTTTTTTTATTAGTAATTTGATATGTTGTTTCAATTTTACATTCTATTTTTTATTTTGACTAAAATGTTTTATTTACCTTATTTTATTTGTATGGTTTCTACTTCTAGAAAAACCACTACGAGAACACATCCTAGCCCATTTCAACCTGTTGTGTACTTTCAGGTTGATTAGGTGCAAGTGTGTTGTTGTTGACATGGTAAATCTATAAGTCGTTGCATTGCTACCACTCCATTTTTTTAACTATGTTATTTTTAACTTTTTTTTAGTAATTAGGGATATATTGTTTCAAGTTTACATTCTGTTTTGGATGTTGACTAATCTTTTTTCACTAAGTTAGTTTTACAATTATGATTACAAGATCAACTTTTGTTAGTTTTTGTTAACTTACATGTGTCCTTAACTTTTGTTATTCTTTTTTATTCCAACTTTCAAACATATTTGATTTTGGATTTTAGTTATGCGATAGTTTTTACCGCAAATGATTATGTATTTTTTTTGCCATTTGATTAGTTACTTCTGGCTTGTTTTTTTGCATGTGAATTCGCTGTCGGTGGTTTCTTCGAGAGTCCGTGTTCAACAAGATCAAGCACCAGGTAAACTTAACTCATACTACTAATGCTGGTGTATTAGCTAGTTTTATTAGCATAATCTTCACTTTCCACTCTGATTACTTATGTTGATCTTCATATTCTTACTTATAAGATCATTCTTCATACTATGTTTCATGGTTAATGGCAGCAAGCACATAGCATTAATAATTAAATTGCAATATAATGTGTAAATACTTGCATGGACCAAATGCTGAACCTAAAAGTGATTCGTGGAATAGTGGATTCTTATAAGGTGTAGTTGTGTATATATAAATCATTTAGTTCCGAGTAATTGTACTATATGTTGCATGAAAAGAAGACGAATTAAATAAAAGCGAAAAGGAAACAGATACACTGTAGGAACCTAATTAAAAATTTGACTATTGTTTAATGAGGCGTGGTTTATGGTTTTGAAACCCACCTTTGTTTTCCCAGGTTTGTAACTATTTTTGCTCGTTGAATTCTTAGAAAACTTTATAATCTTGAATGTGATGAGCTGGGCTGGTCTGTGCAGGGCACTGTGTCTATTTGATGTTGGGTGTAAGCTATTTTGTAGTGCTTCTTCCTCTCGGGTTCTTTGAAGGTGCTAGCACTGTTTGAAAGTGGTGTTGGAGAAAGAGGCAATGATCTGTGATACTTTTAACAAAGAGATATGGAACATGGGAACTCCGCGAGGTAAGTGTAAAGTATAAGTCACACTCCTTACTTTTTCCAAAACTGGTAAGGACCATAACTGTGCTAAATTGAAGTTTGCATATAGGGTTTTAATTTCATATACATCCAATCACCTACTGCAAAATTCCTTTATGTCTTATGCAGATCTGCTAACTGTTTTGTGTTATTTTCAGCTCTTGTTAATTGTGTTTTAGGAAATGTATTCAATTCCTCCCTAGCTATCAAACTCCTATCCGCTATCTTAACAACACTATGACCTGCTGGATATATGAGATGCATGGGAGGAGGTTGCCCATAGAAGATTTCAAAAGGAGTAATTTCTACAGCAGTTTGATAACTTGTATTGTGCCAAAGTTCCGGTAAGGCACCCATTGAATCCATTCTTTAGGCTTGTCACAACACATATACCTTCAAGTAGTTCTCCACTCCTTGTGTTTGGGGATATTAGGAACTAGAAAGGCTTTGATCCACTCCTTGTGATTTTTGAAGTCATTAGCTTCGTTTAATCATGCTTAGTTGCTTACACAAGTTTTATCACATCCTTACCATGGCCATATCCTCTTGAGCCTTTTGGGAATCAGAAGTGGTTGTAACAACCTCAGATAAGTTGCATTATAAGCTTTTGCTTTGCTGGCACACATGACAATTATTGATATAAACATGAACATCATCTTCAGTTATGACCAATAGAACAGTCTCGTGACTTTTTGAATTGTAGCATGAACTCTAAAATATCCACCTTGACATGAATTGTGTGTCCATTAGAGCTTCCAAGAAACCTGAATAGAACTTACACAGGTGTATATATGAATGTTAGAAAGCACCCATTGCAATAACATTTGAGTCAAGGGTCTAGCTATCTCACCTCTTCATAGTTTTGCCCAAGCCTCCTGTAAAGACCCAAAAATCCTTAAGCTCTTTGCTGTTCTAAGGTATGCCCACTGTTGAGTCGCTCTCACTTTTGCGTGATGAGTTGCCACTCCTTTAATGTGCCCTAAAATATAGTTATAAGCTTAGCATTCTGCCATGTAGCATATTCCCGTAGAGTATTGTTCCACTTAACCAACCATTTGACACCCATTGTTTTGTGCTTAATAAAAAGTTGTTTATCAATCACACACTATTTATTTTAGAGTGCAAGGCCTGTTTGGTTGTTATATAGTAGACTATTGTGTGTAAGGCTATAACTGGATTCACGCATGAGGGATGTCACTTCATCTTTAATTACCTAGGTATGATTTTATTTGCTTGTTTTTGTAAGAACAGCTCCTGTTAATTTGCAGAGGTAAGTGAATTTTGGAGAAGGAAGTAATTAGAGTAGAAGATAGTTCATTCGTGTAGATACACACTATTTACACTCACTTTCTACACATGCCCATTTGATTTCTTTGACGCCCACAGATTAAAAAATTTTACCTCTAAAATTTCTTTTATCAACTTACTAAAGCGACACATATCAATGCTTCCTCTACAAAAAGTGCCTTGATCCCAAGGATCACATCTAAGGAACTACATTTATAGGCTCAGTGTTCTCCCATGTAGCATTCTCAAATAGAGTATTCTCCTACTTAGCGAGTCATTTGTATTAGCTGTTAGGTTTATTAGTATGAGCCTACGTGCCCATTAGATATCTAGGGTTTGCATTCTTATTCTATATATTGGTAGCATGGGCTTGAATGGAGTTGACGTAGATGAATTGAAAATTTGACCCGAGTGGATGAGGACCTAAATTAGGGAGGAGTCTATTGGCCTAATTTGGACCCTGCAAAGATTTTTTTTTACTATCAAACAAGAATTATTTGTTATAAAATATGGTTAGGTGAAAAGCTTTGATCATGGAGTCTAGGTTAGTAAGTGAACACAATATAGAATTGATGGATGGATAAGGAGTAAAGGTTGAATCACTCGGGGACCTATTTTAAGGGGAAGACTGTTGGTCTAATTTGAATCGGGTAAGATTTCTTTATTTTATTGGTTTTTTTATTGTATTGTTTTGATCACTTTTAGTATAATAATATATACATACTAGCTACAGTAAACCCGTGTATTACACGGGTTGAATAAATAAAATATTAATATAATAATTTATTAATTATAAAATGATATTCTAAGATATGATATGATTGAAATTATATATGAGAAATGACTATAAGTTATAAAACAAATATATCAATTTTTTAAAATTTGATTTAAATTTTTTAAAATTAGAAATAATATTAATAAATAGATCTTTTTCTTAATTTATTAAATTTAAAAAAAGTGTTAAATAATATTATTGGTAATTAAGGTAATTATTTAATAGGAGAGAGAGGCGGAAAACTTTTGGTGAGAATGATTGTGGTGTTGACACGTGTCATCCCAAGATACCTTTTTATTAGAGTAGGAAGATTTTATAGCAACTTTTTATGCTTTGAGTAATGTTTTTGTGTTTTCAATTTGACCACTATATTTTTCTAAGTTCGAGTCTTTAATCATAGCCAGGTGTGTGCACTTAGGTCCTCTGTATTTGTTTTTGTTTCTTCCTTGACTATTCTTTTCTCTGGTATCACCTTTCTTCCCTATTCTTTGTTTGCCGACAACCTGTCGGCAGTTGATTTCCGGTGGCTCTGCGTTGTATTATCAAGGTCCTTTCTTGTTCTATAATTTTTTACTATGCGATGGGTTGTAATTCATGTTAATTTAATAATTTTAGTTGGATCATTCACTTGATGCTTGTTTTTTGTCGAATCATTGACCTAATTGTTATTCATTTTGTGGGTTTTGGCTATTTTAATTGATAATCGTGCTTGCTTGCATTTGCCTCGTTTGACAATGTTGATGGTGTGCTATGAATATTGGTTATACACTTTCACTTTGGTATATATGCACCTGCAAGTTGTAATTAGTTATGCTTTATGTTGTTTGAACTGATGTATGTTTGTATATTCCTTATGCTTGTGACTTGATTGATGTCATTATGTCAATCTGTCTTTTTTGGTTAGTGTACATGCGTGGCTTTGATTGCAGATTTTGATTACGTAAAATGATTTATATGGTCATTTATTTTCTGAATGAATGCATGTCTATGTGTATTGTTTATGTTGCTTCTCTAGTCTATTCACTTGTCTTGCTTTGCTTTGTTTTTTATGCATTGCTAGTCCTATTTGACTATACTGGTCATTGTGTGAGGATTTGTAGTTGTGAGTTTGTTCGTTGACTTTAACTTGGTCATTAGATTAACTTGATTGATGTTTATTTGTTTTGTTGTGAATTGTGGTTCGGTTAATTGGTCATTTGGTATAAGGTTATTCCTTAAATTAAATGCGGAGGTGTATCATTTTAATATTTGTATGTTACTTGGACTTTGTATAGTGTTTATACGATAGTATTTGTTGGTTTTGTAGCTGTTCTTTTGTTAATGTATAGATGGTGTTCTCCATTTTGGGTCTTGTTTTGATTTTTTAAAATGTTTTTTTTTTTTTGGATGAGGTTAACGTGTGGATGGTGTTCTCCCATATGTATGCTTATGTGTACTTTAATGTTGCTTTCTTGTTTTTAGTTCGGTCCATTAATGTGTCTTTCTTTTTTATTGATGTTATATTTGTGAAATCAAAAAGAAAAAAAGACTAATTAATCCTTTTTTTAATGTGTACGTGTATCATTTGAATGTTTTTGTAGCTTTATGTTTGTATAGTGTTGATATGATAGTGTATGTTGGTTTTGTAGCTAATAACATTGTTTACGCTTCTGTTTTAGATGTCTGTATCATTTGAATGTCTATGTATGATATATTTTGTTTGTATGATAGTGTTTGTTGGTTTTGTAGTTATAGACATTCTTTATTTAATTTTGGTTGTTGACGTGGAGATGATGTTCATTTTGGGTTTGCATCTCTTTTAGATGCCTACCTTTTGTGGTGTATATTGTGAGGTATTTTTCTCTAGATTTTATATAGTTTATTTGTAGGATATATTGAGTATTTAAAAGCTGGGTGATTGTTCACAGACGCTCATACGTCTTGGTACCGAGCACGATTCTAAAGGCTTTCAATTATACAATCCAAAATATCATTAAATTAATGTAAGTTGAGATGTAGTTTTTGCTATAAACAAAAGGTGGGATCTACTTCAAAATAAAATCACCTAGAGTTGGGATTCATTTAGGAGTTGTTTGGCAACTTCTGAATGATTAAATGTTGAACCAATAAGAGGTCTGAACCATTAAGAGCTAGTATATCATTTAACTATTAAAAGACAAATGTCTGACCAATTCGGATAATATATCTTAACCATTCAGCATTAGACCTCTTAAGCATTCAGCATCGGTATAATGCTTAACCATTCAGAGGTAAATGTCTTAACCATTCAGACATGTGCTCGCGAAACAAACAGTCTGAACCATTAAATGTTGAACCATTCAGACATTTGAACCATTAAGAGACTGATTAAGAGGCTGCCAAACAACCCCTTAATATGACTTGAGGGAAGATGTCAACATAATTCACAATCATAAAATCACAAGTCGAGCAGCAGCTACAACTTATGGATCTGATGAATTATTCAACTGGATTGAGTCTGGAAAGAAGCCCAAGACCTGAATCTACTGGACGTGCAGCCACCATAGAAAACCTAGCAGGAACAAAAGCCCATTCAAGCAATCCAATAGGCCCAACAACCCGTTTAGGCCCAATTCGAGTTTCTGTCTACCTTTTTTTAAATAACATTAAGATATTTCTGGGATAAATAGTGTTACAAATTAACCTGGCCTAACCTTTCTAATCAAAATCACTTAACCACATGGCCTTAACCTTTCTAGAATATATACTTTAATCACGTGGCATAATCTTTAACTTAATACACTTAGGCTGCGTTTGGTTGAAAGGAATGGAATGAAATGTAATTGAGAAACTAGTGTAATTTTCAAGTAAAATTATATTTGAGTGAACAATTAAAAGTAAACCCAAGGGAATGTTTCACCTCAAATTCTCTTGGTTGTGAGATTTCAAAATCCTTCCACCTAGAGTGGGAATTTGAAATCTCACAACCAATGGAATTTGAGGTGAAACATTCCTTTGGGTTTTACATTTCATTACTCACTCAAACATAATTTACTTGAAAATTATACTAGTTTCTCAATTTCATTCCATTCCATTCCATTTCATTCCTTCCAACCAAACGCAACCTTAGGGAGCGTTTGGTTGGAAGGAATGGAATGGAATGGAATGGAATTAAGAAACTAGTATTATTTTCAAGTAAAAGTATGTATGAGTGGGTAATGAAATGTAAAACCAAGGGAATGTTCCACCTCAAATTTCCTTGGTTGTGGGATTTGAAATTCCCTCTCTAGGTGGAAGGATTTTGAAATCCCACAACCAAGGGAATTTGAAGTGAAACATTCCCTTGATTTTACATTTCATTACCCACTCAAACATAATTTTACTTGAAAATTATACTAGTTTCTCAATTTCATTCCATTCCTTCCAACCAAACGCCACCC
Source organism: Flaveria ramosissima (assembly GCA_025215565.1). Taxonomy (NCBI): domain Eukaryota; kingdom Viridiplantae; phylum Streptophyta; class Magnoliopsida; order Asterales; family Asteraceae; genus Flaveria; species Flaveria ramosissima. Next base: position 81,600,342 of record CM046035.1, read on the forward strand.
TAGTTACTTACACACCAAATATTCATTCCTTAACTAAATTAACTACGAGTAACCGGAAATAATATGATGACATATGATAAACTGATAATGTGAAATCAAACGAATATTAAGAGTTGTGACGCAATTGCATGCCAACATATGCATAACTGTTCACATGTTTAATATTAAAAATTATACATATTGTTCAAATAACTTAAATCACAAACGCCTCATATCAACTTCAGTCTTGATAATCTATAGAGCATCTTGAGTAATTTTGTCTTCAAAATTCATTTTCTAGGCAATCTAGTTGTAAACAGCATCTAGAATCGATAATACTTTAAAAATTATATGGAAACTTCTTGACTTGGACACATAAATACAATTGAGAAACAAGCGTAAAATGATATAGTACATCCAAAATGAATAAGATGTCATGTCTTAGGTATCTTGTCATGCATGATGCACTTATGAAACAAGCGTGTGAGCACTAGTGAGAAATGCGTATAAAAGCATGCGCTAATATGAAATGTGACATGTTTGGTTAAATATGTCATACGTAATGTAACTGCAATGAATCCACATGCAACACAACATAAAGAGGACATAAGAATGTACAACGCAATGTATAACGAAAAAGTATCGATTCTTCGTTTGGCTGTTTTAACATTTCATAGAAATTTCTATTATGTTATCCAGTCGTTGCAAATTTAATAAAAGAACTCGATATTCCAAATTTAAGAAAAAGTATTGATTCTTTATTCATTGTTTTAATATTTCATGGAAACTTCTTATGTTATTCTGTCTTGCAAGTTTATAAAAACATCTTGATATTCTAAATAATTATATATCTTTGACTTGGTTAATATATTGAAACAAAAATATAAAAAGTAAATCATATCCTAAACTTCTCATCAAAATTAATAAATTGAATTACTTATATAGATCTGGTAAAATTAAATTTACGGGCAATTTCATTAGCGTGTCATTTATTAAAAAAAAACATAAAATATAGAAGATGTGTTGCTCTTTCCTGCAACGTACCTATATAATAGGTTTCGTGCACTCGTTTATACATCATCCTCAATCTCACCAACTTCATCTGACATCTACAACGTTAAGGACTCTAAGCTATAAGTATTATAGGAAGTTACAAAATTCCGATGAAAACCACAAAGGTATTTTCCTTTATATGGATGATCTTCAATAGGATTCTATAAGTACAATATTCTACGAACATAAGTTACTGAATCCAAATTTGAGTTTCATATCGAGAGTTGATTGTTAGAGTTTTGAGTTTATGTGTGTTATTTTTGTTTGTTTGTTTGTTTTTATTTTTATTTTTAAATTTAAATTAGTTGTGGTATTAACAGATGGTTGCGAAAGGTGCATATGAGATGGATTTAGAAACAGTTGTGATGGAGTTACTGGAAGCAGTAGAATCTGAAATCAAAAGAACTGTCCAATTCAGAACTCTACTCAAACGCCTTGATAAAACTATAAGAAGCATTGAGACAATACTACGTGAAAGCTGCAGATTGAGCAAAGTGTTGGATCGTCCCGAAAAAGAGACTGAAATGTTCATACTTCAGTTGAAGAATGCTAAAAAATTGGTTCTGAAGTGCTCAGTGATCAAGTGCTGGAATGTGTACCAGAAGTTTGTTCACGCGAATAAGTTGTTTCACTTGGACCATGAGCTATCGCGGTTCTTTCAGGCTGAATTGCAGGATGATATGAGTAGTAGCATGATGGCTATGACTGAAGTTTATGCTTCGGGCGACAAAAAGGAGCAAGTACTTTCGACGGTTGGTGAACGGGGAGGTGGATTTGCTAGTTCTTGCAGTGTTCCAGGGCTCCCAGATTTCGTCGTTGGCTTGGATGTTCATCTTCGAGAAGTGAAACGCATGCTGCTCAAAGACGCCAACCAGGTGCTGACAGTGTCGGCTCCTGGAGGTTGTGGGAAGACTACGCTTGCAAAGATGCTTTGTCATGATAAAGAAATTAAAAGTATGAACTTTTTATCTTATTTTAGTTTTTGTTTGTTATATACAACTGTGAGTTAACATTTTAACATGTTAACTGATTTTAGCTTAGTGTTATATAGACTGTTGCATACATTTCGTGTCGACTATTGAGCCTGCTCGTATTTGTGCAGGCGTTTTTGGGGACAATATCTTTTATGTTACTGTTTCTAAAACAACCTCACTTAAGACCATTGTCCAGAAAATATTTGCACATCATCTTCATGTAAACACTTGTGAGTTCCAAACTGATGAAGATGCAAAGAACCAACTGGAGAGCATGATGAGTCAAATGGGATCAAAGAAGATATTGTTGGTCCTGGATGACGTGTGGAGTGAATCTCAATCGATTATTCAGGATCTTAAACTCCCTATCCCAGGATACAAAATCTTGGTCACATCAAGGTTCTTGCTTTCAAGTTTTGGTTCGACGTATGAGTTGAGCTTGTTAAATGATGAAGATGCAAGAGCCCTTCTTTACCATTCAGCGTTTCCTCGTGATGGTAGTCGGTTTAATGTGCCTGATGATCTCGTGACCAAGGTTCAGTTTCAGAACCATTTTGTGACTTTCTGTATATTACATGATTATACATCAGTAATGAACTTAGGTTGTGGTTTTCTTTATAGATGGTCAAATGCTGCAAGGGGTTTCCATTGGCCCTCACGGTAATTGGTGCATCACTACGTGGTCAAGGTGAGCTCAAGTGGAGAACAACTCTGAAGAAATGGTCCGAAGGTCAATCAATTTTTCATTCAAACAGCCAGTTATTGCTTAGTCTTCGGGCCAGTGTTGATGCACTCGAATGTTTGCCTATAGCCCGTGATTGTTTCCTTGATTTGGGTTTATTTCCTGAAGATGAAAAGATTGCAGCTTCTGCTCTTATGGATCTGTGGGTCGAGTTATACGATCTAGACAAAGAAGGAATGTATACCAGTGAATACCTTCTTGAGCTTTCTTCAAGAAATCTTGTAAATCTTATTGTTACCAGGTTAAGAAAGTTATCATATACAGAATTATCTAATTACTTGTTTTTCCTCCATTTATCAACTGAATTTATGGTTTGATTATTTCAGCAAAGATTCTAGTGAACTAGAAGGTTACTGTAATGAGCATTATGTCACGCAACATGATTTGCTAAGAGAATTAGCCATCCATCTAAGTAGCCAAGAGCCAATACCACAAAGAAAACGTATGTTGATAGAAATTCATGCGAACGACATACCTGCATGGTGGATTGAACAAAGACAACAACCAATTTCCGCGCGTCTTCTGTCTGTTACAACAGGTTTGATGTTTTTATTCAGATCATGAAATAAAACCATTTGCCGGTACTGTTTCAGTAACTGTATCTGAATCTTCTGTCTGCAGATGAAACATTCTCCTCTGTTTGGTATGATCTAAAAGCGCCAAAAGTTGAAGTTTTGGTATTAAACACACGAGGTAAAGAGTACACACTGCCCCACTTCATAAGAACAATGAATAAATTGAAGGCTTTAAACATCACAAGCTACGGGATCTATGCTTCCAAATTGCATGAACTTCCTCTGATTAGTTCTCTTTCTAACTTAAAAAGAATGAGACTCGAACACATCTCGCTTTCTCCATCAGTTCAATCCACTTGTGAATTGAAGAACTTGCAAAAGCTTTCCTTCATCATGTGTGAGATTGGTACTGCATTCAAGAGTTTTTCCATTGACTCTCCTCCTATGCTACTACCGAACCTCATAGAGCTTGAAATCGATGGCTGTTATGATTTGAAAGAAGTGCCTGCTAGAATATGTGATCTTGTTCATCTTGAGAAACTTAGCATCACTAACTGCCATGAGCTTGATACTCTTCCTAAAGGATTGGGGAGTCTGTCAAATCTGGAAATACTTAGGCTTCATTCTTGTACACGATTAGCGGAATTACCTAAGTCGATTGGGAACCTTCATAATTTAATGTTTCTTGATATATCTGATTGTTTGAGTATAAACTCGCTGCCTGATCAGATCGGGGAGCTGAATGGACTGAGAGTGCTCAAGATGAGTGGTTGTCATGGACTAGACGAGTTGCCTGCTTCTGTGACCAATTTGACTTTGTTAGAAGAAGTGATTTGTGATGAAGAGACGTCGTATTTGTGGAGTTATTACGAAAGTGAGTTGTGTGATTTGAAGATAAATGTTGTTGAAGATGACCCGCTCGCAAACTTCATGAAAATAGTTGGGTGATAATTCTGATGGCCAGGAGACTAACGAAGCCAAGACCTTTGTTATTAATACAAGTGTTAGGTATTTATAATAAGTGCATTTTGCAATCCATGTCTATATTTCACTTGTAGGTTATTTTCAAATATGTATTGTGTTATATATCAACTTCAAGATTATCATATCATGTATTTTCGTCATCATTTCATTATCATCTTATCGCATCAGAAACTATGGTTGGTTTAGGCATCAGAGTGGCATCAATGAAAAGAGAAGTTAAAGTATGCATACACATAATATCCTGCATATAGCTTCCCTTCATCATCATCTAGCTATACAATATCACAGGCCATTTTGACCGGGTCAACAGGGTTTGACCGGGTCAGATCGATAATCAAGACCAAGTGAACGGTCCAGGGTCCTTCGCCTTGGGCCTTGCCAGAGATCAATCGGTCATTAGCTTAACAATAGAAGTCGAGGCTTGACCCTCGAAACTAACAAAGCATCCGATTCATCTTTGGCTACTCTTTTTTTTTTACCTAGTCTATTTTTCCAAAATGCGTCCCAAGGTTCTAACAAACATGAAGAAAGCATGATCCAAGCTGCAAAAACCACAATCTTACTCTAAAATCCACATTCCCTGTTAAAAAATAATCAAAAATTGCTGCAACATCACGCATGCACATTAAAAATCGTACATAGCTCCAGGTTGGTCGTTCTGTCACACAAAAAACGCGTACACAAGATCCAGAAACAACAATAGGTGTACATATTCATCTAACAACAACCCACAAGTGATTCTACATACACATCTTGTATATAGATTGAACCATCAGATGGCGTATATGATCTCCCCACTGCTATCGATATCAAGTTCATCAGGGTCAGAGTCGAAATCATCCAGATCGTCATCCATCATATCAAGATCATAAAGGCCAGCAGGTGGTATGGTGGCTTCTGAGATTATCTGCATGATTACATCCACACTCTGCATTGGTTGATCAGGTTCTTCAAATTGGTTGTTTATCATCTTATCTTCATCCATGAGATTAGCAGGGAGGTTCTTTAGAAACCACTCGTGTTTCTTTATTTCAGCCATTGTGATTCTCTGTTGAAATGTACAATGCCTTTAGCACATAGTACTGTTTGATAAAATGTGAACTTTTTACATGACTAACCTGTGTTGGGTCTCCAACGAATATTCTTGAGATGAGGTGCCGACATTCCGGGGATATCTGGATATTTTCTGGTATTGAGTACTGAACATGAAGGATTCTCTGTAAATCAATAAAAATTAGATTAATGCCTCACGACTAAATATTATAAATCGTAAACAAATATGTGTACACCATACATGAATCGTCTTCCTAAAATCTTTTGGTTCGTTGGGGTCTTCAAAAGGGTAGCCACCAACAAGCATGACATATAATGTCACACCACATGACCACACATCTGCAATCTGAAAACAAAAACAAAAAAGATTAAGATTGAAGGTAAACACACTTAAAGAAATCAAGAGCTTGACCCAAAATCAAAAATAGGTCGAGCAATAGAAAAATGTGCAGATAACGAACCAACCTTTCCGTCATATTCTTGCCTAAGCAACACTTCAGGAGCTATGTATGCCGGTGTACCAACAGTTGATTTTGGCTGTGAATGCAGCACTGAAGACTACAATACAATACAGAAAAAGTCAAAAACCATATTAATTTTGACCAAAAATGTGGAACCACACGAATAAGATATGTAAAGAAACTACCTTAGAGTACCCAAAATCACAAATCTTTAAACGGGGCGCAGGGCTTCCATCCAACAACGTGTTCTCTAGCTTCAAATCTCGGTGACAAACTTGCTTTGATCATGAACATCATCAAAAAAGAATGCAAGTAATCAGCTTAGATTAAGTCATGAAAAACATGAAAAGGAGAAGAAATCAATGGTATAGAAGTTTCGACTACCATAGAGTGACAATAGCTGACTCCAGATATGAGTTGTTGAAAGAAGAATCGCGCCTGTGAAGCATCAACAAAAGTAAGCATTTTCAAGAAAGAGAAGTCAAACATTGCTTTATGAGATTGACAAAATAACAACCTCATCCTCATTGAATCGCCCTGCATTGCAAATTCGGTCAAAAAGCTCCCCTCCAGAAGCATATTCCATCACAATTGCCAAATGGGTTGGCGTCAATATGAGCTGTAACGCATCAAAAGACAAGAACAACAACTAAATCATAATCTAAATAACCATCAAAGTTCATGTTTTAAACAAGAAAGAAAACAGTGTGACCTCACCTCTCTGAACCTAACAATGTTCGGATGCCGTAGAGACCTGTGATTGATGATTTCTCTTTGCACATTCTCATCTATCTGCAAACAAATTTCATCACATCAAACAACAATTGTTAAAATAATCATACTAACGATGTGATTTTAGAACATCAAGAAGCTAGTCATCAACAGATCAACTCACTGACAGAAAGAAAGATTGCAGAAAGAGGTCTGGGATGACCTCAAACGAAAACTTCCCAAAATTAGCATAACCCTAAAACAGAAACTCATATCCAAAATTCTCACAAACTACCACACACAATATTCTAATTGGGTAATCAACAAATCACAAATCACCATCCAATATCCTCAATTCCAATTTTGCCCCAATTTCATAATTTGACTCAAGTCGCATAAAAGTCAAAGATCCATAAATAGAAACAAAACAGAACAACCCAAAACTGCAAACTTTAAACTTTCAACAATCAAACAGAAACCCAACAAACCACAAAAAAAAACCCAGATTCAAGAACACCCAAAACTGACCTTTTCACCTCTTTCAATATACTTAACAGCAACAAGCTCTTTGGTCTGTTTATCCCTCATAAGCCTGGCGACTCCAAAATTACCCGACCCGATATCCTTAACCAAATCATACCGATCACTATCGTGCATGATCGGCAAATCCATACCGGAACTCCCCGCACGATCCATTTCGTCCGGCGTAAAGATCAAGATCAAGATCAAAAACCAAAAACCAAAAACCCAACTCAAATTCACATCAAATCAACCAATTGAACTGCAGCATCCGATCAAGAACGGCCGATTATTAATATTAAAGATTGAAGAGAAAGTAAAGAAATCAGAAAGCCCCAATTGAAATTGGTATTGGTATTGGTAATTGGGTTATATGCGGGTAGTGTGTAGGAGGATTATAATAATAAGATTATCAAGAAACAGATAGAGGAAGGGGCCCAGAAGTGGTAAAGTCGGTTGCTTTTGGGAAGAAAATCGAGAGGGGTGAAAGAAGATATTTTTGTTGCGGTCAGCGATGAGGGGATTGGGTTGAAATAGATTAATAATAATAATAATATTAAGTGTATAATATAATAGTATATATCTTGATGGTGCGATGAGGGCTGTGGTTGGTTGCAGCATCGGGAGTGATGGTGACGATGGGTGGTGGATGGAGGAAAAGACAAATCTTCATCTTCTTCAAGACTACGTCGTCGTTTTCCTTTTTACTGTTTTTATTGTTCGAAATGGTGAGTTTGTGGTAACTGCACGGATTGAAGGTTGAATATATTAAGGGGCTCTTTTGTACTATCTAAATTATTTTTTTAATTGTTCAGCATTTAATGATTCGGACTGTTTGTTTTACGAGTAAATGTCTGAATGGTTCAGACATTTGTCTCTGACTGGTTAAGTATTATACTAATACTGAATGGTTAAGAGGTTTAATGCTGAATTATTAAGACCTCTTATCTGAATTGGTCAAACATTTGTTTTTAAATAGTTAAACGATATACTACTATTAATGGTTCAGAGCTCTTAATGGTTCAGCACTTAATGATTCAGACCTGTTATTGGTTCAGCACTTAATCATTCAAAAATTGTCAAACAATTCATAAGTAATTTTTATTAAAAGTTTAAAATTATAACGTTATTCAGAATGAGTTATAATAAAAAGTTAGTATACGTAGTTACGTTAAGTAATAAAATAATAGTATAATGTTTTTATCTTTTTTAACAAACTCTTGTTTTTAAGTTGTTTTTAGTACACTTTGTTTAAAAACCTTTTTTTAAGAAATGTAAATTTTATTAAAAGTTCATTATATTAGAAATATTTTTTTTTGTAAAAATTTTGTTTTTTTTAAAGTGTGTTTTTAATAAAAGATTATGTTTCTAATTTATTAAGAAATCTACTTTTTAATTTATAAAGGGAATGAATAATATTAGTATTTGACATCATTATTAAATGGTTGATTTCTAATGCTAGTGATATTTGAAATAATAGATGTAAGAATATTACATGTAACCAAAATTATTTTGTTTAATTAGAGAATACAAGTTATATAAATTTACTAGTAAGTTGATTAGTAATTGCATGAGGGAACTTAAGGGTGTGATAAAGATTTGAGTTGATTAATGATTCATGATCACACAAATTGGCAACCGGAAGAAGTGGTGTTGTACCTTGATTTCGGCTTCAATTTTTAAGTCCCCGACGCAGTGAATAATCATCGGATGAATTTGGAGTAGGCGGTTGTACCTTACCACACACAACACACAAGGGGAAAAAATGAGAAAATGAGACGACATTCTGCGAAACGAGAAACATCCAAACAAAATGAAAGATGTGATGTTGATATGTCAATCAAGGAAAACATGACAACTCACTCTCCTCTAAAGGTTAAAACACTTTATTTATTTACTAGTTTTAGTAAACTCGTATATTACACGGGTTAAATAAAATAATATATTAATATAATAAAATTTATTAATTATAAAATGATTTTCTAAGATATGATATGACTGAAATTACGTATAAGAAATAACTATAAATAATAACACAGTGATATCAACTTTTTAAAATTTTGTTTTTAATTTTTTTTCAAAAATAAATAAATAAACATTTTGCTTTAAAACAAACTGTAGAAAAATTTCAATTTTAAAAATGTTCTTATTATAACTCCCAAATTTATTTACTTTTTATTTTAAAAAATTAACTTTTCGAAAATACCAATTTTTTAAAATGTTTCGTATTTAAAAAAAAAATTATGCTTTAGAAAAATTATTATTGTATAAAAAGTTTATATTTTTAGAAATAACATTAATAATAGATCTATTTCTTAATTTATTAAATCTAAAAAGTTATAAATAATATTATTAGTAATTAAAATAATTATTTAATAGGAGAGAAAGACAGGAAAATTTTGGTGAGTATGATTGTGGTATTGATATGTGTAATCTAAGATACTCTTTTGTTTATGTAGGAAGATTTATGATATAATGTTGGTCTTTGTTTTTCTTACTACACATTTATTATATTTTCAGTTGCTTCCAGGTATATTAGTCATTGTTAAATGACCTTAGGTCCATGGTAATCCTATAACAAATCTCTTAAAGTTTGTAAAACTTTTCGTAAATATATTTAGGTTACTTTTTCTTTTGTGTAACAACTATATATTCATTTAACTTTGTTGTGTATGTGTATGGTAAACACTTTCATGCAATATGACTAAAGGAGTCAAGCTTGAACGAATCAAGCAATACAAATGCAATAGGGATCCTGTATATCTATTTATGAACTTTAACTTAAAATTTGGTTTGAAAATGTAGGGGGTGTAACACATACATATTAGCAAACAAGTGAATGTGGCCATGCTTGACTTTCTATCAACCAAATGATGAATTCTAGACTTTCAAACAAGGTATGCATCATTATAACAAACTTTCTTCTAACACATGTAGTACATTATCATTTTTATTCATAGTTTCTGCATTTGAAGAACTATACCAGGTATATTGAGGGGTTGTTTGGTAGCATGTGAATCAGTCTTTTAATGGTTCAGATGTCTGAATGGTTCAACACTTAATGGCTCAGATTGTTTGTTTCGCGAGCAAATGTTTGAATGGTTCAGACATTTGCCTCTGAACGGTTAAGCATTATACTAATGCTAAATTGTTAAGAGGTCTAATGCTGAATGATTAAGACCTTTTATCTGATTTGGTCAGACATTTGTCTTTCAATAGTTAAGCGATATACTAGCTCTTAATGGTTCAGAACTCTTATTGATTCAGCACTTAATTATTCAAAAATTGTCAAACAACCCCTAAGTTATATATCTTTAAGTTGTGTGTGAGGTTGTGAGCTACCATTGTTAGGATCACACCAATAAATGTACTATACAATATGATATATGAGCCTCGTGCTCCAACCCCTTGAGCCTTATGTTCTATTCATCATGATGAGAGCGACCCTTCTCATCATATGCGAATATTCCTCCATCTTCAAGTGGCCGCCAACAAAAAATATACCACAAGCCCCGGTCCTTATTTGTGGGATAAGTTATTTTTTATGCTATATCATGCATTGGACGTGCTTGTGTATTTGAAAACAATATTCTGGTACGCAAATGATGTTTTATAAACATGATACCATATACAATAAAAAAAATCACATAATTCGATGTGTATATACCCGGGTATCACAATTCGTAAGGACATGAATATCAAACAACCTAAATGAATAACATTAAGATACCATTATCACTATACATCTTAAAGAACATAATACATCAGATGTAATAACTGATTAGTTAAACAATATATGGGAAGTTGAATGGATTTGAAGAACAATGTGGATTAAAAAAACCAAGTTCGGGACCAGGAAAGTTGTAGGATTGAGAAAAACGTGTTTGTGTATTGATGTTTTGTTTATATACAAATGATCATACACAAAAAATGTACATTACAATTGTTAAAAGTTTTATCCGGATACATGGGCAACCATCGACATTGAAATATGTCTGAAAGCGTGTAAAGTCAAAACTCAAAAAGAAACTTTAGAAATGTTTAGTCTTATATAACGAAATCATGTTATGTAATTTCTAAAATTAAAAAAACAAATAAAAGATGAAGTTTATTAGGTTTATTTCACGTTTTTCAATTACTTTCTATGAACAGAGCTTTAGCTTTCAATTTATTTCTTCTTAATTCAAACAAACTTTATACCTACTTAAAGTAATACTATATTCTGAATTTATGATGAGTAATCACCAAAACTATAAAGAAAAAAAATCGCTTTTAGACCCTGGGAATGTGAACCGCACTAGCATAAACCACCCAGGTGAATGCATGCGTCGAGCATATATTTATAGTAAAAGAAAAGGAAAGGATAAAAATAGAATGCTGATTGTAGAAGTCACCTAAACATACACACTAAAAGACAATATTATTGTTATAATAGTTATCTAATAAAATAGAAAAAGGATGTCCATCTTTAGAAAGAAGGCATGAAACATACGCAAAGAAATGAATGTTCTGGTTTCACAATGGAAATATACGAAAAGAATCAAGACAAGTTTATGATTATGATTTTACTTATAAAGGTTAGGTTTATCAAGAATATCATTAATTTGTTGCATATTTAACATGACAGAAAATGTAAAGAAGAACTTTCGAACGTGTTTCAATTCTTGTTGTGAAAAAAATATTTTTATATATTTAATTTAATAATGTTTTCGTTTTGAAAAGGTTACGTATACAAGTATCATACAAGATATCTATAAATAAAAGGATATATAATAACATAAAAACGTACAAATATACGCATTTGAACAGAGTATTGCGTGAACACATATATGACCTAGGATTTTTTTTCTCTAAGGACGTTTTTTTACGGTTTATGAGCATACCACAACTAGATGTAGGAATTTGTAGTTTAGTTCGGGTTGGGTCTTATAAATAATAATACAATAACATTATAAAATGAATAACAAAAATATGATTCCATTATGAAAAATGATAACAACACTAATCTTTTTGAGAACGATCCATTATATATTCAATCTTTTGAGAACGATCCATTATATAGTCTAGTCGTGAGAAGATACCCGAAGCACTAGTAATGATCTTTTCCGACTAGAAACATCGGCCCCTCAAAATCCAAGGTTAAATCAACCAAAAAAGACGGTAACTATCACCGGTTTTCAATCGACACCACACCCCTCGCGAAACGGCAATATCATCGTTACATAACCGATGGAGGCTTGGTTTTTGGTTCATTAGTTATTTTGTTGTTGTGCGGTAAATTCAACTACCAGGGATGTTTTGTGCCAATGATTTTTAGTTAAACTGGTTAAGATGAGATACCCATAACATGTAATATAAGGAGGTCAAAGGTTAAAGTATCACTATGAGTAAAAATGTTCAGAGTTGAGCAAGAGGGTTTTTCATTAATGAGTTTTCTCCTGACGGAGTTGTGAGTGTGGTCCCGACTGAAAAACGAATAGGTAAACCCAATTAAAATAACACTTATTATTCGAAATAGGGTTACATATTTGTCGTTAAAAAAGAAAATCAAGGACATGTTTGTTTAGGCACCTTTTTTTAATATGTAAAATTACCTTTGTACCCTTGATCTAATAACTTTTTACCCTTAACCCAAAACCCTCCCCCATGGTTGCGTATCTTCTGAGCCCCATCGACCCCTCCCCAAAACCCTCCAGCCGACGACCAGAGTGCCTCTACTAATCATCTCTTCGCTAATCTCACATCTACTTTGATTCTTGAAGCTTTGAAGGTAACTTTTGATTTTGATTTTTGAACAAACTCTTTTGATTACTTGTGGTCTCGTATAGTTTACAAACCGAATGAATCCCTTATGCCCTCATCTACTTACTTCGGTTTACTAATTGTTTACAGACTTTGGCCTCATAAGTTTTGATCATCAATTCCTATGATTGTATGTATACAGTAGCTATGCTTTCATCAATGTTCTTAACTTATATCATTACAATCAAATAGCATTGGAAAATTACAAACACATATGCTTATTTTGACCCGATCCGTATGCCCCTAACACTGTTTTTTACAGGAGAAAATATGAAAGAACTTGTGACTTTTCAAGTTGGGAGTTATGCAAATTTCATTGGCTCTCACTTTTGGAACTTTCAGGTAAATTTACGCCTTCACTTATAAGATGTGAGCTTGTTTTCTGGAACAAAAACATGTGAAAAAGTTCAAATGTTATATATCATCTAAGTGCTTATTAACATGGTCTTTATGTTAAAGCTTACTTTGGTTTTGTATGAATAGCATGATTTGGGTAGAAGTTGATATTTGAAGTTTAGTTGGCTTATCTATGAATGATCACAAGCATTATCAAGTTATTAAGAAGTGAAAGTGCAAAACATGCATCAAACCTGAATTACCTAGTACCCTACTCAACTGATTATTAGAGATTTTAACTGTCATGTACTCATGTTGTTACTATCTCCTAGCAGTTATTTACATTGAGTCACAAATCACATCTGATGTAAGAGTTTTTTTTAATGTTTCCTAGAGCATAGTTTCAATAGAACTTTATACAGGCAATACAGCTTAGATAAAAAAAATTTGTTGATTCTTTATCCAACGCTTATTCGTTATGTTGTTTGCCTGGTGAAGGATGAACTGATGGGATTACTTGAAGACCCCCAGGCTCACCTGGTCTTTAAGAATCAAAACCTTGATATGGATGTGCTCTACCGAACTGGGGAGACTCAACAGGTAAAACCAAGACAAAACCACATAACCTAGAACTGCAAAATATTTATATTTGAAATAAAGATTAAAATCTTGCTTTATAATATGTATTTTTGTCAACATATGGACCTATGTGGTAAATTTTACAATTGATATCTCCGAAGGGCTTTAGGTTTTTCATCTTTAGTAAAACGTTGTGTAAAATTGTATCATTGATGCTTTAATAACGCGCAGGGCATGCCTACTTACACGCCGCGTTTGATTTCGGTTGATTTTCAAGGTAATCACCAAATTTTAAAATGAACACAACGTGACTGCTGGTTGTCTTGCAATATCATTATCATAGATTCACAGTATTCTTAAAGTAATCCAACTATTCTAGCTGTGCCCTTTTTTCGTACTTGCTTTATTGTAATCTTGTTGATTATATTTCCACTTGCTTCTGTATTACAGGATCCCTTGGATCTATGAGTTCACGTGGTACATTGTACAACCACAATCCATCTCCATCATCGGGTGTTTCCACATGGTGAGAGTTTATTCTATGTACCCTATTATAACCATAATATCTGTAATTTTAACTTACGAAGAACAGTCTTGTTAATTGAGATAGTAAATGCAGTCAATAAATATAACCAAAACTATATGCAATGTACTGTACAGGATGGGTAATGTTTCCACTCAAGCATCGGAACCTCATAAAAAGAATCTGTTCTTGCAAAGGTTGTATGATGAAGGGCAGGAGATAAATGGGAGTGAGATATTGGATACAGATGTGGTTAAATCTCTTGAGGAAGGTGTTCAATTTTGGACAGATTTTTCAAAAGTTCATTATCATCCACAAAGTTTATTCGAATTAAATGGGTTCTGGATGGATCCTAAAGAATTTAACAACTATGGTATTGGAAGAAATACAGTATCTGAGGGTTTACAAGGGGATGAAATTAGTGAGAGACTTCGTTTTTTTATTGAAGAATGTGACCATGTTCAGGTATATTATTTTACAACGTGTAGATATAATCTTGCATGTGGTGTCTTTTATATTTTTCTGAAACTTTTATGGCAGGGGATTCAATTTATGGTTGATGATTCAGGGGGATTTTCTGGTGTAGCTGCCTCTCTTTTGGAGAATATTGAAGATGAGTACACTAATGTTCCTGTTTTGCTATATTCTGTTAGAAGCCCTACTTCCTACAATAACCTCACAAGCCGAAAAATTTCCATCACCAGTAATCTTCATGACGCAGTGTCGTTTTCTGCACTATCATCCTTATGCAAAATGATTGTTCCTGTTGGCTTACCATCAATTAGTGAAAGTAAGTTGTTCTATTCTACTAATAAGCAATATGACAAATTTGGTTAGAAGGGACAATTTCGGCCCAATTAATAATCTTTTGTGTTTGTTTGGCAGAAACAACATATCACGGGTTCAAATGGCTATAATCAAAACACTTCTTAAGAATTTAAAACGGGATGAATCATGTTGGGTTGACCTGTTGATGCTTTTTTGTCCTTTTCTTTAAATTTACAATTTTTTGAAGAATTAAACATGACCACATAAACATAAAATATTTTAATCTAATGTTAATGAATAAATCGACTTAGGAGAGATTATAAGCATTTAATACTATTGACCCATCTCATTGCCGTTGCTGTAATTCGTTTTGATGCTACAATAGGAAATGATTTTTCTGTAACAGATGTTATGTTCTAAAGTTGCAGTTAATATATTGAGTATTATGAAAATTAAAAGAAAATTTAAAAAAATAGCAGGTTGACAGGTTACCTGACCCGAACCCAGAACCGGTGCATCTGACTTGAGACCGGTTACCCAACCTTTCCATTTTGCCACTTGTAGAATGCAATTTTGCTGCTATTACTATGCTATAACAAGTTTATTTAATTCCTTACAGTTCACATATTGGTCACATAAGAATTCTGTGTTTTCATGTGTAAAGGCAGGGTTTCACAATACCTTAATGTAGAAAATGAAAAGCCGTATCAGTCTAGTGCGGTTTATGCATCTGCAATACACTCTATCACGCTCCCTTTCCGTATGAGAAGAATGGGTCCCACCAGTGAATCTTCAAACCAATCTGGTGCCATGGATCTATATGAATGTATACAAATGTTAGCGGGGCAAGGCAGACAAAATACTGTTGCAATTCTTGATGCTGCGATGCCACCGCCTTCAATGGCTGGTATGTGTATGTGTGTATATTATCTATTGATGCATATTTCAGTCACTTTCTCCCAATTGTTATATTTGTTTCTGATTTGGTAGGTTTTTAATACCAGGTAGACGGTTCCAGCAACCTTTGCTAGGGAACTTGCAACCACTAACCCCTGAAACCGCACACGATGTAGATGACTCGCAAGCCATTGAATCCATGATAGTGCATGGAGCCCTTGGAGCCGGTATGAATTTGAATATGCTTGTTTTTGTTCAAGAAACTACATATGTACTTAGTTAAATCGTGATTTGGGCTTTCTTTATTCCACACAGGAGAGCAAGAGGTGTCGGCTTCTGAAGTGAGAGAAGCAGTTGAAACAGAATATGAAAACTTATCATCAACAAGGCCAAGATTCTCACATTTATCAGTATCTCATTGTCCTCTTCCAATCCCGCTACCTTTTCCTTCCATCTTTAACAACCTTGTTGGTAGGCGTGGTGATCTGCTATTAAGTAGCCCCGCTGCATCTGAATCTTCTTCAAGGAGGGGACCACTTGATGTCCACTCAATCCCCATGGCAGCCAGACTGCGATCCACCACTGCTGTCTTACCCTTCTTGGAGAATAGATTGGGATACATTCGTAAATTTGGCATTGAAAGAGGATCGATCGGTGCCAATGTGCTTACGAGCTGGGGTTTTGGAAGGGAAGAAATTGAGGATATTGGTGAAAATCTTTCCAAGATGGTTTTGACACTTGATCCTCAACAAGAATACTCTGATGATGATGAATCTGATTGAGTTCAGGTATGTATTTGAAGCATTATCACCATCATTATTTGCTGAATACACGCACACGCCTAAAATATAATTGGTTATGATTGGTTGCAGACATGTTAAAAAACCTAATTGAGTCATGGAAGTTAGGTTTGGTTTTCATAACTACTGATTTCCTTTGTAACTTTTTTGACAAGAAATTGGATTATTTTAGAGTGTGGATGAATGTAATTGTATTTTTAAACATTTTTTAAGTGTCTAGAAAACGAAATTCTGGGGTAGAAAAAGCTTGTAAAAAACTCATCTTGCTGAATATTGTAACTGTTGAAAATTGTGAATTGATGAAAGTGAATTTCAAGCTCATTTTAATTGGCAATGACTTGATACATGGTTGTGATTTGATTAATTATTATAAGAATTAGTGGTGTTAGTTGGTATAATTATAATAGTTCTTTATGGTTTGAGAGACTAAATATAAGTTTAAAATCAAGTGGTAGTATCAAAGCATGTGATAATTTTGTGAAAATAGTCTTTTTTTGTTCTATGAATGGAGGCAACCATTATCAGATTTTGACACCAGTAAGCAGGCTCTTTGGTATATATTCATTACCTGGCATAAAACTTTACAATTTAACACAAAAATGATTATTTACAAATATTGCGGGATGCAAGTTGGTACGAAGCGAATAGTTCAACAGAAGATCATGATTTTACCTGGAAACACCAAACAAGCTATCACCATAAGCATTACCCATGACACGTTCATTTCTCAATCTTTACTTTCATTAAGTATGCCTTAAGACGTGTGTTTCGGCAAGGAGCCAAAGCTATTTTGTAACAATGGGTTGACATGCGTTTATGGGTTAGTAAAACATGTTTACGAACAAAAGTTGCTACACAACTATGGAATCGTGTGTTTCACGACTATATGCGTTATATATCTTTAACATGGTTAAGCAATGTAATACACTCACAAAATGACTACTTTTGAATGATATAAACAAATCAAAGCAAAAAGTAATTAGCACTAAAGTTGTACTTTCGACGTATACTTCAAAAGCAACATCCTTAATAGCACTGTCTAGATAATTTCTTTCCTTTTTATGTGATTAAGGTAAAACCCTCTTACGAGAAACACGAAATTGAATATTTGTTAGGTATACTAGAGTATCATAATCATATACCTATTTTATAATCATATACCGGCATAATGTTCTTTTAAAGTATTCATAAAGGCCCATAGTCATGAAATCAAGGGTGAACATAGGTTGGTTTGGGTTAATGGGCTAAAACTGATACTATAACCAATATTTTGGTTTTAAGATTTTCATAACCAATCAGTTTGATTATAAACGATTTGGTTATATCAGGTTTTGGAAAACATGATTGATTTGGTTAATTAAGTTAACAGCCGGCTTTGGATTATATGCTAAATTTAACAAGATGATACTCACATTCTTTCACCCTCATATTGGGTTTTACACCAGAAAGACACTTCATATGCATCATTCATGAAAATATTCGATTCAAAATATATGAACGCCCAAAATGCATGCAAGTACATAAATTTGTATTATGAATATATCAAGAAAGAAATACCTACGCTGGAGGACCAACTGACCAGGAATATGTATGAAAAACTATTTGTACGAAGAATGATAAGCTGATTTCCACCATCAACACAAGGGATCAATGCTCCTAACGCTCCTACCCTCCTTGCTACCAATTGTGTGCTTTGGCTGTGGTTGTGGCTGTGATGTCTGATTTTGTTGCGGCTGGGGCAGCTTTAGATGATCATGCTGTTCTTGTTGGGGCTGGGGCTGTGGCTGCAGTGACTGATTTTGTTGTTGGAGCAAGAGTTGATGTTGTATGAGCTGCTGCAGACGATGATCCTGTTCTTGTTGTGGATGTTGCTGCAGCTGCGATGGCGGATTTTGCTGTTGGAACATGAGTTGATGTTGTAAGAGCTGCTGTGCCTGTAGTTGGGGAACCAGTTCTTGTTGTGGCTGCATCTGCTGTTGTTGGATCTGACACACGTTACTATCGTACGAGCCAGCCAATGCTACAGATGGTGACATGGCTTGTGGGTTTGTCAAGTGGCTGAAACCACTATCCGTTGCCTGACAGGAAGGTCCAGCACCATCAAAACGGCTATTAGACCTCAATAGATCCACCGACTGCTGCTGATGTCGATGCTGCGATTGTAACTGTTGTTGATGCTGGTGCTCCAAATTTCTTAACATGTTCAGTTCTCTAGCATCATGTAATTGCTGGTTATGCTGACCTGAAGGTCCAGCACCATCAAAACAACCATTGAACCTCGGCCCCATCGACTGTTGCATCTGTGGTTGTTGTTGTTGATTGTGCTCCAAATTCTTTAACATGTCCTGCTCTCTAGCACCTTCAACCAACTTCTGTCTCCAAGCCTCATGTAATTGATGGTTACGCTGAGCATCTCGAGAAGTCCCTGGTTCCTGAACACCCGACATCTGCTCCAAGTTAGAAGCTATAACCGGAACCACTGACTGCTGCTGGTTCTGAGTTTGTGGCATCAACCTTTGGTTCAAAACTTGCATCATCGCTGACGGTCCAATGCAAGCAGCCAGTTCTTGTTTGGCCAAATCTAACTGGGTCAGAACTTGCTTTAAATTTTGCTGCAGAAAAGATACATAACCCACACAGCCATAAACCGGGTCCTTTAGCCGTGCCTCTGCCTCATATACGAGGGAAAAAACTGCTTCAACTCTCTCTGAAGGAGGGACCTCGCTGAGGATTCTTGCAACAGTGCTGGCTCCATAGACTTTGTGCACGACCTCGAACTTATAAGGCTGTTCGGGTGGGAAGTACGGTGCAAACGCACAGGCATTGGTGCATTTACGACGCAGTGACTTGCAAGCAGCACAGGGGTTTCCTGAGGATCGCATAATGTATTTTCTTTTCAATTTCTTCCACTTGTCTACCTTCACAATCGTAACAAAATCACCATGAATTTACACATGTTCATGAAATTTGAAAACTGAAATTCAAAATTGGATGATGATGATGATGAAAAGAAGCAGTTGATCATAAAACTGAATTTATAAATGAACATATGCGATAGCCTGTTGACAAAGTTCATGATGATTATAATTTATACATATAAAATTATAGGCGGTTAAACACTAGCATATATAATGTGGCATTCAGCGAAACCGACAATGGCAGATTAAAATTAGGGATTATTATGTTGATTTTGTATTCATAAATCGACCTTTGAAGAAGACGACTATGAGCGACATTGCATCGACTTCTAGATCCGATTATTTTGATACAAAAAGTTAACTTAATCATCAAATCGAACAAAAGTAAGAAGAATTATGAACTGCTACGAAAACGGAATCAATTTTAACTTAACGATTAAGAACGAGAAACACTAACCGAATTTACGTTCGATTTCGTTGAAATCAAACCTCCTTAGATCACTCTTTATCTTCTTATCTCTTCCGAAACAAATTCCTTATCACCTGCAAAAGAGAAAACAAAATCAATGATAGCGAATACATCGATTCAGTAATAAATGCCGAACTCTGCGTAACTAACGGAGAGATACGAGGAGTTACGATTCAACAACGAATATCGGTTGATCCGATCTTCAAAACTCTTAAGAACTTAAACTAACAAGATGATGACGATGAAGACGCCATGAGAGCATGAGTATTTATGCATGTTGAGTGATTATGGGCTCTGTGTGAGAGTGGGTATGTTTTGACGTCGGATTTGAAAGTTGAGGGTTTGTTAGTTGTTACAGATTCGAAACGATGATTTAGAAACGTGGTTTAATAAAATAAAACTACTTAAAATAAATTGGTCAATTTATATAACGTTACAAATGTATTAATTAATAACATAATAATTAGATGGACTTGAAACTTAAATGAAAGTATGATTATTTTCGTAATAAGTACTTATGCAACTTAGATCTGGTATAACGACTGGAAGATCCGTTCTTGATATTGCCACAGAGAAGATTCGTACCTTGTTAGAAGATTTGATTTGAGATTGGATTTGCATCAATTTACTCATCAGTAATTATCATTGTGGGTGATTTCGTCAAAAAAAATAAAAAAAAAATCTATCCTGAAATAAGATTAACTAAAAGGTCTAGCTCTATCAGATGTTAATAGATATTATTTAAAATATGATAATGACAAATAATAACGCTAGTTTAGATGTTCGTGTGTTATACATATAGATATAGTGAACATAAAATTATGAATATGAGATTGTGTGACGGTAAAACATACCTAGATTTGAAGATATTGAACCATAATGTACATTGAGACGAGGATTTTGTTTTATATTGAGTAATAACTAATTGTAATTATGTGTTACTTCGTGCATTTTGATATTTTAAAAATGTTTGTTTAAAAAATATGATGTTTAAAGTATTTTGATTTTAACAATGATAAGTTAAAAATTAAATTTAATTTTAACTGAAATAACTATTATTAAAATATCTTTAATGAAACACTGTATTTATTTTTAGAAAAAAATTAATTTGGTTAACATAGTAGTAAATAAACATGTATTAAGAAAACTATATTTATATACTAGTTTGTAACTTATATTGTAGTGAATACATGTGTTCAAATCCTATGTGAATAACCTAAAAATGTCATGTGGCCTTTAGAAATTTTGATTCATTAGTATATATTAACAATCTAACATGGTAAATAGTTTGGCAGGAAAAACAATATAAAAGTTTATTTTCGTGTGTGTTTTTATGGCTTGTCAATCTGTACGTTAAATTGCAAATTTTTATATATTATACGATTCCAAATACAATAATAAAACTAGTCTTGAATTCGTATATGTTTTTGTTGAATTTGGTAGGAAAAAGACAGAGGACTATTGAAATTGGTTCTTCAATTAATAATCACAAATCAAATCCGCTTGATGTCATTTTTCTTCGTATTAATTTATATTTCATAAATTTTGGTATTACGATTACACAATTATAAGTGAGTATTGTATGTCTTAGCATGTTGACTTTGACCATGCCAACTACTTACAACTATTACTAATGCTATCGGGTTATGCTTACACATCAACCATTAAGCTTGTCCTCGTATCATCAAGTGTGGTCGTAACCCTATAATGCAGAACCATTTACGCTACAGTGGGCATCTACATATATCTTTGTTGGTATGTTTGGTCATTCCGAACCAATAACAATCCAAATGTCTAAAGCTATCTGCAGGACTGGTGAAGGGTGGTCACTTACAACACAACAACACAAAGAGTAGATTAACCAAACTTAATCAAACAGTAAACTTGATTAACCATAATAGTGATACTAAGAACACAAGTAACAAGTAAGAGACAGAACAAGAGATTGGGTTTCAAGGATGCAGTATATTGCTTTCTCAAATTCTATTGCAAGTGTTACAAAGCATAAAGAAAGATACTAGAACTTGGAATACTTATACTACAACCTACAGTCGGCTATACTTTGAAAGCCAGCTGGATACAATTGACTAGACACAAACAAAATCAATTGTAGAATCAAAAGGCATATCTGCCTTTTAACATTGTGACTATGATATGCCATAGCTCACATCCTTATCTATTACAAAAAGGATAAAGTACATAAAGTAGAAAGTTACAGACTCAAGACCTCAATGTACACCAAAAGCATGGACCTTTTCACCAACTCATATAAGTTGGTGACTTTACAGAGATGCAGCGGAAATGTGTCCAACTTTATGGAACAGTACATCAGATAAAACATGTTACTAAAAGTCTTCGGAAGAAATCTGTCTTCATAAGATGAAGCTTCGGAAGACTTTGTCTCTCAGTCTTCGGAAGACTTCATATTTGGCTTCGGAAGATATTGGTCTTGGCTTCGGAAGATTTTACACTTAGAATATTTCTAGTGCATGGTGTAAAACTTCTGAAACAATTCTACTTCTGTTTCAGTTCTTTAATGCATTGCTTGCAGAGAGACTTTGGATGTTTTGATTTGCATCAGACTTAAAGGAATCCTTACACTATCGTAATTCGGTTGTGTTCGAGCTACTAACTTCCGCTCCACACATAAGATGCCTCCAACGATTGTGGTGCGAGTATGTTCAAAGTTCAAACTTGTTGGGAGGGGTGTTAACTGTTAACCCATCAAATCATAACATATTTCCCATTCAACTTTGTTGAATTTGATGGTACTCATTTTGATTTTACATTCAAGTAATTTTATTGAACATGTGTTGAAAGCGAAGGTACCAAAATAAACGACTGAAATTCAACAAAAAGGACAAAACAAAAATACAACATATCAATCAGCCTACAACAGTCGACCCATGGTGTAGTCCAATTCGAAATGAGTCATGTGAATGTAGGCCCAATAACCCGATACCCCCGTAAACCAATCACACGAGGGTCACGTCAATGTCACCCCCACCCGACACTCGAATGTCGTTTCACCCCTTTACATCTCCACCGTCGGATTACCCCGTCAAATCACATCCAACCGTCAAACCCATCCGTACACACCACTTGCCCCTGCTCTGCACCGCATCCGATTACAGCTTTTCATCAGGGGGGGTGGTACAATGTACCCTGCGTACCTTAGCATCAGCCCATACACATACACCCTTTGAAAATAAATAGCGGGGTTTAGGGTTTTTGATTGATTGTGTTGTAATTGTTTGAACTTTGAAGCTTTTGCAGAGGAAGAAGATGGTGAATCCGAGGTGCTATTTGGATATAAGCATCGGAGGTGAGATGGAAGGGAGGTTGGTGGTGGAGCTTTACAAAGATGTTGTTCCCAAAACTGCTGAGAATTTTAGGGCTCTTTGTACCGGTGAGAAGGGTATCGGTCCGAATACCGGTGTTCCACTTCATCTCAAGGTATAATATTCTATTTAGCGCAGTAGTAGCTTGAATGCGTGCGGTTGTTGATATGGTATATTCGATTCTGTAATCTGTATGTT
Organism: Flaveria ramosissima; assembly: GCA_025215565.1. Taxonomy (NCBI): domain Eukaryota; kingdom Viridiplantae; phylum Streptophyta; class Magnoliopsida; order Asterales; family Asteraceae; genus Flaveria; species Flaveria ramosissima. The sequence goes on from CM046035.1 coordinate 81,623,964, forward strand.
ATTCTGGCTTTTTTGTTGATTTTTGAGTTTTTATGGATGATTGTTTGTTTCTGTTTGAGTTTGTTTGTCTGTTGGTGCTTGATTCTACGTTTTATGTGTGTGTTGCTTGTTTAGGTGTAGTATGTGTTCTGCTAGTGGTTTGAGCCGACTGTGGTTACTCTGTTGATCGTGTATTCGTGTGGCTTTGAAGTTAGAGCAATACAGAGCTTTGAGGCTTGAATCATGAGATTTGTTGTTTTGTCGGTTGTTTTTCTGTTTAGATTTGTTTAATTAAGGAATGTTTAAGATCAAAACGCACATGATTTAATTGACATGAAGATATGTGTGACTGATATTAAATAAGAATTGACCTTAGATAGGAGCTTGTAGAATAAGCACCTTCATGTGTCTTTATGTTTGATGGTTGAACTCTTTGTATATATTCATAATTGTACAATTACTTCTTTGTTTCATATTTAGTCCACCGGAACTAGTTTTAGTATTTTTGATCTGTCTTGTTGTATGAACATCAGTTTTGAATGTTACATAAAATGGCTCATTTTGTGGTTTCTTGCAGGGCTCTTGCTTCCATCGTGTTATTAAAGGTTTTATGATTCAAGGTGGTGATATATCTGCTCGTAATGGCACTGGAGGAGAATCAATCTATGGCTCGAAGTTTGAAGATGAAAATTTTGAGTTGAAACATGAAAGAAAAGGAATGTTATCCATGGCTAATTCTGGTCCTAATACTAATGGCTCACAGTTTTTCATCACTACTACTCGCACTCCTCATTTGGATGGGAAACATGTAGTGTTTGGCAGGGTTATTAAAGGAATGGGAGTAGTTCGTTCAGTTGAGCATACTACCACCGGAGAAAATGATGTACCCACTTTAGATGTCATCATAGAAGATTGTGGGGAAATCCCTGAAGGAGCAGATGATGGGGTGTGTGACTTTTTCAAGGATGGTGACACTTATCCTGATTGGCCACTTGATCTTGATAATAAGCCAGAGGAGGTTTCTTGGTGGATGAATGCTGTAGATGCCATTAAAATCATGGGGAATGAACAGTTCAAGGTACTTTGCATGGAAACAGTTCTATGTGCTTCTGTGACTTCTTTTTTGTAGTCCATGTTGAACTAGTAGTTATTAGGTCTGAACTCTGAATTTCTGCAAAGTAATTTAATTTTTGGTTCCTTGCAACAAATAACTAGTTTTTTGTGGATTGTTATTACATTCTGCAGAAACAAGATTACAAAAGTGCTCTTAGAAAGTATCGCAAGGCTCTCCGTTACCTGGATGTCTGCTGGGAGAAGGAAGACATTGATGAAGGTGTTTGATTTGGAACACTAGAAGGGATATGAATGACTTATTTGTTGGCCAGTAGAATTGAATGGTTATATTGGTTTATAAGTAATTTGATTTAGATGTGCTTGTGGTTTTATAGGAAAAACGGATGCTTTAAGGAAAACGAAGTCTCAAATATTTACCAACAGCTCAGTAAGTTGTCTCTTTCTTAATGCTGTAATTGCTTGATCCCTTCAGTTAAAAATTTGATGTTAAACTACAAAATAAGAACAAATGGATAAAGTGGAAAAACCCTTTTCAATTATAGTTGAATTACCTTGGTGACCGCTTTTGACCGTCATAGTTTGGTATGCCATGAGGTCCTTTTATGATATGTAGTATTTATGTTATAAGGCTTGTCTTTCTTTTTTATTTTTGTACATCAATGGGCATATCATCAATCTTTTGATATTTTATCGTGGTTTGCTAGAAGGCCTGATGAATTTATTAGCTTTTTCTTTATATCTAGTTCTCTTATTGGAAATGTGTTTAAAACTTTTCACTAAGCAGAAGCACATCTTTTTTATTGTATATTCGTCATATAACTGAATTTTTGTTGGATTGTTACCTATTCAAGATATTTTTTTAAACCTTTTAAATGTGCACACATGGTTTTTAGGCCTGCAAACTGAAACTGGGAGATCTTAAAGGAGCATTATTGGATGCAGACTTTGCACTGCGTGAAATAGATGATAATGTGAAAGCCATGTATCGTAAAGGCCAGGTTAGTAACCATTGTTATTCGTCATATCAAAAAAGTGAATTATTGGATGGCTGGATGCATTTCATGGTTTACCATCATATTCTTGTATTGCCACTGAAACATTTGTTGTCAACATATATGCTTCACTGCACATTATGATTGGGCTCTGTGTTAGCATTAAAAATAATTTTATGAACTTGTGGAAGTCCATACCCAACTATTTTTGATATTTTTGTTGTTTATTTTTCTACTAGTGGTACTTTATTTGGTCAAGTATATATAGTTTCAGCTTGTCTTTTAAATTTTTTTTTCATGGAAGGTTTTTTATATTTAACTTTTGCGAACTAATGATTTAATGTGTTGTTATCTTAAAAAATTTAACATAGTTTCTCATTTTGGACAAAAAAGTCTCCAAACCCAGTTTTATTATTATATTAAGTTTTTTGAACTAGTTAAAAATACACAAACATGTGAAATTGATGATAAACGTTGGTTACTAGCTCAACCAACACATATGTGGAAGCTGAGTTATTTGTTGAGGTGGATGTCATGTAGATTAGATGCAAATGCTAGACTTTTAAATATAAATGCTACAATAAGATATTTAAAAGTCTGGTAGATCTGTGGAGCAGAAGATCCTTTGCTTTGTTCTGCTTTTATTGTTACAGTTAACTCAGGAGCCCCTGTTTGGGAGTGAAATTGAAATTTATTTGCAATATCTGGATCAAAATCCAAGATAACTATATAAATAATTATACTAGCTTATATAGGAACATGGAGGGCTCATATAAATATTGAGTTCCCCCCCCCCCCCCCCCCCCCCCCCCAACACCTAAAAAAATTAATTTCGCCCCCGTTCCCCCTACGGAAATGTTCAAGCTCCGCCACTGCGTGCACACATGCACACATATGTATGTATGTTGAAAATCTAAATATATTGAAGTAATTAGTATTTTCTATGCCTATATCCCCCAACCATATGTATGTATGCAGTTGTATGCTGCACTCATTTACTTGCGTCTTAAATTTACTATTAACAAACTCTTTTTCTGATCTAATATGTTTTTATTAGTTTTATACTAACTTCTTATTTATAATGTATTCCTACAAATCAGGCAAGTATGGCTCTCAATGACATAGATTCTGCAGTTGAAAGTTTCAAGAAAGCACTGGTTTTGGAACCTAATGATGGTTAGTTAAATTCTTCATTTGATAAGCTTGGAACATGTCTTTACAAATTTTTTTAAATAATAATGAGATTGCTTCAAATAACCAAGGTTTTTCTTTGCAATCATGTTCTGACTTTTTCTTTTTGCTACTCAGCTGGGATAAAGAAGGAACTAGCTGCTGCAAAGAAGAAGGCGAGTGCTAGCACTTTCATTTCAAATCAATTTTTTTTAATTTTAACAAAAACCTAGCTCGGTTTTTATTTCTTGGTTTCTTTTTATTCGGGAATTTGGCTTATTATATCTGGAACTTATTGCAGATTGCTGATCGACGTGAACAAGAAAAGAAAGCATTCGCAAGAATGTTTAAGTAGATTACAAGTATTAAAGGTTTGACCAACTCCATTTCAATTCAACAGGGTTCGGTCAAAGATGTCCAAGTGTCTAACCACCTTGCATTTATGTGTTAACAGATTTCATATTCGCACCTGCTAGATTACTTGAACCTCAAGTTAGCCTCGTAGCATGTTCTACTCAGATACATCAGGTGTGGCTCATGTGCATTTTGTCCGTCTTTCATACAATCTTGCAATATTTTGATTAATTTCCTTTTGTTTTTTTTCTTTCTTTAGGCTTATTTGGAGATCTTTGAAACAACAGTAAGAACATATAAAGCTTGTTTAAATTTTGTTCTGAAACTCTTCTTTTGACATGCAACATTTTTCATGAATACCGAGGTTAATTGAAACATGAATTTTGTACTGTGTGCTTCATATGACTTTACCTGAGAATTTGGATAGTTTTGTTGCATTAAATCTTGCTCTTTTATAGCACTTTAAAGTTTAAACACCCATGTAATTCTGAAATATATCATTAGTCAGGGGACTTGTTTTTGGTCATAATGGTAGCTCACATGTTACATATACAACCCCTACAAAAGCTGAAATAAAGTTGCGTACGTGTTCCATGTACAAATATTTCTTTTCGGTTCAGATCTGGTTCTGGGTTGGGTCAATGAAGGTGAAAACTAGGATTCGGTTCATGTTAGGAATGGGTTTTTGGAGAGCCATTTTTTTACATACTACATGTAGGTTTAATAGTTTAACCACTGAACTTGCCATGTTGGAAAAAGATAGAAATCTGAAGTTTATTTTTTAGTACAATCATGAATGATGGCAATGATGCTAACCATTTACGGTCATGAAAAATAAAGAATAGAAGAAAATAAGATAAAACAGTAAGGAAATAATTTATATAAAACAATCAAACAACATCATAAAAGCCTAATATATTACAATGCATGGAAGCGTACAACAACGCTAAATAAAAGTTACTATGGAAGGTTTGGTAGTCAACTTAGAAGAATGGTGAAAATATGGTATGATTAATGGAATTTAAAACGTCTTCATACGACATTTTGATGGTAAGATAAATCTACTCTATTTAGGTGATTGTGAGTTCAAGTTTTGTAACATTTGCATATATTTGATTGATTAATAGAAGTAGATTATTTAAACATTATAACCTAGATTCATGATAAATAGCACTAGGATACACCATATAGAAAAAAGACTCAGAGCATTCACACTAGCTTTTCCATCCCTATTTTTATATTTACATTAAAACATTAAATTTTTTACAATATTTCAATTAAATAATCCCTTTTTATATTTTTATAATTACTTTTTCTTTCTCTTTTACTCACAACCATTTTTAAAAATATTAAAATTTTTTATGGGGTTTGTAATGTGTTTCTCCAAATATGAGAAATAACGAGACAATCCCCATAAATTTTTCTATCATTCACTCACAATCATTTCTAATAATATATGACATACACATACATCAAAATAAGAAACCTATCGTAAGTGCTTTAAGAGTAAGAAACATTGTCAAATTAAGGATATGACATGATGCCAAACCAATGATTTGATGTGAAAACCTATATCAGAATAGTCCTATGATCCAAAAGAATAGTGGAAACAACACTTTAGCAAGCTCTCAGATAAAATTTATAGCTCTTCATAGTCATAAAATTTATGACTATTTATAGCTCTCGTATCATATATTAGTTAAATAGCTTAAAGTTTCTACCAAAACAAATACCTAAAACAAAGGGGTTGCAATCAAATGAAAGCAACAAAGGGGTGCAACGAAATCAATACAAACACAAGAGGATCATTTGTAATATTCTTCTTCGAGGAGTCGGGATATTGTTAACCATTTCAATTTTCAAACCGACGTAATTCAGTTAAAAGGGATGATGTGCACACTGCGCCCCCGATGTTATAATTTAGGGTTTGGTTAGTAAATGTCTTGTTTTACACATAGTTCATGTCTGGCGAGAGTTTATTTAACATATAGGGTGGCGGTGAGAGTCTGAATAAGCTCTATAAAAGCTGCACAGCCTCATTGCAAACGGCTGGCAGTAAACACCAAGGTAAAGTTTGTCTTACCATCCTTTTCACTTGGACAAAAAACTTGTAATATTTTCCACTTCACATTTTTAACTTCTGGAAGGGGAGCACGTGGTGGTGGTGACTCATGGTGGCGTAATTAGAGCGCTTCACCAACGCGCTTCTTCAAACCAAGCAGGAAGGATACTAAGGTGTTGTTTGTTTTTTCTGTAGCAAAATGTCTGCAGTCTGCGGATCACATCTGCAGGAGAAGAGGTGAACCAAACCTCTGCAGTCAACAACAAGAACAATGTATGTTTTTTACGTCTGCAGAATGCTTAAATCAACTGGTGATGGTATACGACGGTGCTTGACGGTGGTGGTGATGGTAGATGGTGGGTGGTGGTGGTGGCAGACGGTGGGTGGAGGCGGACGGTGGTGGTGATGGATGTGGGGGTGGACATAGAGGGTGGTGGGTGCTGGTGTTTAATACTCTGCAGACTTTAGAAGTGGTTGTGCCAAGTCTGCACCATACAGACCTTTTTTTAATTAAATGTCTTCTACAAAACAAACAATTAGCAGACCTCAACGTCTGCGCGTGGTCTGAGCCGCGCAGACAAAAGAGGTCAGCAAGAACTTTTCTGAAAAAACAAACATCTCCTAAATACGTCAGTCAGCATACTACACTTATCAGATCAAGATAAATGGGTCATCAAATCATGGGGAGTTGTCAGTCATCTTAAACGTACCGGGTGTCTAGATTCTAGTTTTGGTGGGGATCGAACTTTCGGTTAGTTATTTTACCATACATGTCAGTTTCTTGCCTTGCTATATGCATTTAATCATCACCAACGGCTTACAATTGTTAGGTCCTGATGGGCTTTAAATTCTGTGAATTATTGGACCCAATTTAATGTTATGAATTGATTTGCATCTAATCCCATTAGTTGCGCAAAGATATTATATATGTTTTTATTGTTTATGCGTTGGTCCACATTGCATTCCCACTTGGTAGCAAACGGAGATATTATTTTTTTAATATCCTTTTCATGTTTAATAGTTAGAGCATATGAATAACCAGAGGTTCCCTTAAGACTTGGGGTGTTCATGGAACAATGACCTGACAAAACCGGGGCCCAGGACCGAAACCAAATAAGGTGAAAAACGAGGACCGATGAGCAAACTAATTTTATGTGTTTCGGGTCGGTTTCCGGTCTAGGTCAGGTATGGGTTAGTTCATCGGTTTTCTCATGTTAGCACGCGAGATGCCTACTTCTAGAGTGATCATAGAGCAAAGAGGGGACTGAATCGGCCTGGAACCGAAACCAAACAAAATGATACGATGAAATTTTTTTAGCAATGATTCATCCTACAATAATCGTTCTACATTTTTCACGTTATCATTGGGTTCTGTTTTTAGTTTTTGTACCAGTTCGTTTATTATAATAACACTAATTTGTTAACTTTAATTTGTAAATTCTGAGTTTTATAATTTAAGCTTATAAGATTTCATTAAGTTAGATTTATACTTTTTTTCATGATATGAAGTATTTATTAAAAAAAAACCTATTTAATTTTCCAAAGGTAAATTTTGTTTATATACACACATGCTAGCATCATGCATACTGGTGGACCTAGCATACAGATACGAGTGTTACAGACGACCAAATAAAATACTTAATATATTACTAATTAATAATTATCATGAGTTATTATCTCTTAATCTAATAGTGCATTTCACGATTATTTAAATTCCTCTGTTTTCTTTCTTGCTTACCTTTCTCTTGTATGTATACGTTTACTAAGGCCTAAAAAGTAAAAACTAACCAGAACATATTTTACTTTGCTAACTCATTAAATTTCCAAGTTGATATACAAATATTGAGGGTGTTTATATAATGATATAAAATATAGAGATGCATATATATTATATTATATAATAGTTGTGGTGAAGGGGAATGAAGGCATGCACATGCATGGAGGATGAAGGAATCGTGGCATCTGTATCGGGATTTGGAATAAGAGTTTGGCGTAACAAATTTACGATTTTGATGCTCACACAATCTTCATACCAAATAAGAAAGATACGATCCCTCTTATTCTTTATTTTTATTTTTATTTTTCTATTTTTAAGGTCGGTTCAAAGTCTTTCACCTATTGCTTGTCCCTTTATACCACTCAACAGCTTCTTATAACGTCCAACATACGTTTTTATATCCTCTTCTAAACTTCATTATTTACTGGTCATTAGGGGGGACGGAACGGATCCGAGATATAGCCCGGGATGTCCGGGGCAAGGGCGAAGTATTATAGGGATCAGGCCTTCCTTTTTTTTCGTTAGTTGTGTTAATTTTTGATTTGATAGTGTAAATTTTTGGACCCGTGGTGTTAATTTTTTTAAATACAACGAGTTCCCCCCCCCCCCCCCCCCCCAACACCCCACCCCACCCTAAAGATTAATTTCACCCCGAGGCCGACCGAGGATATCACGCCCCCGGGTCCGTGGTGTCACAACCCGGTGAATTTTCGTTAGGATCCAACAATACCACCACCCACTTTTCAACCTTGTTTCTAAAGAAGGGGGAAATGGGGAACAGGGAAAAACCGGGCCGGACGACACCATGTAAAATGAGAAAAACCAAAACCAGATAAAATAAGAAAAGTTGATGTGTGACACGGGGAAAACGGGACGATTGTCAGTGGTTTTATATGAGACTTAAAGCACATACTAATTTAATACGGATAAATACCAAATGTTACTATGCCAAGAAGCAATCGACAAACCTCAACAATTACCTGCTAAATCCATCCATTGCCATTGGATTGGTTTTTTTTTATCTTAACGGCAGTAGGGAATTTAGGGTGCCATTGATTAGTTTGATCGCTAAAATCTACTTCAAATATTATTTATTTAAATTTTGACTTTATAATAAATAAGACAAACCAAATAGTATGAACTATAAAACAGATTCAGTGATTGATTTAACTCTCATTTTGCGTGGGGGCCGGATGACTTCACGATTTAATGTACACAATCTTGTCTAATCTTGTCTTACAGTATGTGTAAAAAATTGTTTTCTAAGAATTGAACCTATAAACTTAGTATCATAAAACAACCATCTTAGTAGTTACTTCAAGACCCACCCTCTAATACGTAAAAACTTGGTATTAATAAATTGCTTAAAAATCGTAGGACTACAAATAGATATGCCAACTAACTCGGAAAGGCAAGAACCCTACTTTAGGGGTATAGCTTAAAAAGAGAGGTTAAAACTCCTTTTATGCTATCTTTTGTTTTAATTTTATGATATGTTATATATTGAACAGAAGTGAATTAGCATTCATAATTGACATCCAAATTATATCTAGTTCATGATTAATTTAGCACGTTAACAGCTTTCTTTCCTGATTGAAGCAAGTGACAATCCTGTAAAAATTCAGTTTGAGGTAGAATTTGGAAAAAAAGAAGTTTCGGGCTCTAAAGTTTCATTTTTTATGTAAAGTTGTGTATTTTATTAATGTAAATATAAATTTTGTATAAAAACAGACCCCATCGCGTATTAATTAGTTTATTTCATGTTATGCATATATACAATATTGTTTAATACAAGTTTGTATATAATGTTGACACATGCATTATTTTTATCTACGTTGCAATTAAATTTTGTTTAAAAACGATTCATGGTTTAATTCACCGCTACAAGTGTGTTTTAATACTAGTTAACATGAATGAGCAACTAATAGAAAAACACATAAAATTTTATTTGCAAAATGTTGTCCTAAACAAATCTAATTGATGAACATCCAAACGTGACCAATCTTGATTGAAACCGACTGAGACCTATTGTCTGGTATTTTTATCTAAAAGTTTTTCATGTCTTGATATAGTCTAAAGTCGGACGAGTTTAAACCACAAACACCCCTACTAAAACATACACAAAGTTCATGACTCATGACAAGATGTTTGTGGGACAATGTCAAAGCTCATGGTTGGGAAAAATTTGTGACACGTACATGGTTGGGAAAAATTTGTGACACGTACTCAATCGTCATGAACTTGTTAGTTTTACAGTTAACATAAGGTCATGTGTTATATCTTGGTGTGAGGTAGGTGTAGTTGTCAACTCAATAGCTCAGGGTGTGGAACACTGCCCCCTAGCCCGGGGATTGTGAATCAAGGGGTTGAGGTGAGGGTATTTTAATTTTTTTATTGTTATGTACTAAACCAACACTATATATAACCAATTTTTTAATTAAATCACATACAAACAACATTACACATATTTAATGAGTGTGAGTGTGATCACACTGATTGGCTACTCTACGTAGCAATAATTTTGGCTCACACTAGCTTACGAGTAGTAAATATTATAAATCTACCAAAATTTTCTTTGATGTAATCATATCATGTTATTGTTTAGTAATTTTATTACTTATTATAAACTAAAAAATAAGAAAAAAATATTTACAGGTCCAATATTTTAACTTATTTCTCAGTTCGTTCAAGCCACTCATTATATCCGCGTATCGCAAATCATAAGGTGGGGGTTCCTTTATATCATAAAAGTGTGAACACTTTTGAGAAAATTCTAAAGGAAATCATTAAATTTTATTGTTCTTTTATGGTAAAGAAAATGATTAAAGTTTCAACTAAACTTGTAAACTCCTATTTGTTTAATTGATATTATTTTTCTAACATGGACGTACTAATCTTGTAACTCCTAATTATTATCATTTCTCCAATATGGAGAGCTGAAAAAAATTAACACGTCTTTTAAGTTAAAAGGATTATAAAAAATTCAACTTAAAACATACATGAGGATTAATTCATTTAGATTTAAACACATAATTAGAATATAAGTATCATAACGGGCTATATATATAGGCTCGTACAAAAGTTCATACAAGCCTCCATTATTAACTTTATAGATTTTTTTTTCTCAAATTTCTAGCTTAATTTGATTTCATTTTTTAAGTGTAACACACTTATATTATATCCTATATTTCATAGTTTCAAGTGTTTATTTAGCTTTCCAATTTAACATATTTTATTTTGTGTTTAATTTTTTAAGTTTTTAAATTGTAAGATCTGATTGTACATCAGTACGTGTCAAATTTAGATGTTGATATAAAGGGAGGGCTAGATATAAGGTGTCAACATTCACAAATAATATTACTTTAATTTACCCTCAATTAGTATGTTTTCAATTTTATGTTTATACTTTTATTCATAATCATTTTCCATAAAATGTTAAGTGATGATAAAAACAATGATTATGTGTCTATTTGTTTAATTGATCCCGACATTTTTGTTGTTAGATACTATTACCCCCATTATCTAATGACATATTGGTGATGACAATTTCACCATTTACGCTTACACTTGTTTTCAAGCTTTTTAAGATATAAAAGAGATATCGTTGATGTATATGACATTACCCGGTATTCATTTTATATGTTGAATTTTTTTAGTAAACAACTTTAAATATGAACTTGTAATCATGCTACTTACATTATTTCATTAATCTATAAACACGATAACAAACATCCATAGCCATTAAGGGACATAAAGTGATAGTAAGAGCAAATTAACATGAATATATATGAAAACTACATGATTACAATAGTTAAAATGAAATAATTATGAAATTAATTAAATGATATATGAATAAACAATACATATATATATATACTAGGTTAATACCCCGTGTAATGTAACTTTAATTTTTAGCGGGATGGGATGAGAGGGAGGACGGTGATGGTGGTGAAAATGCAATCATACGGCATTGTTCTTTGTAGTGGACCTTCCACCATTTCTTGTTCCTTTCAATTGAACCCCACATTTAACCACTTATTATTTATATGTAGGAAAAACATGTCCTTTTTTTTTTCTTTTTTTAAGAGTGAGAACAAAAATCCAAATATATAATTGTCTTCAAATAATAATAATTTAGGAGAGTCTAAAAAATTTCTAAACACTAAAAAGCACTTTGAATGCTATTAGTGTCTTATAATAATTAGTATTCTAGAAATTAAAGAATATTGCCTTCTGTAAACTCAAAGTGAAAAAATAATAATAATAGAAGGCTCGTATCCCTTTAACACAAATTACTATTAAGAAGTGAAGCTTTAATTACCAAGGCTTTTTTTGTTTATAGTATTGTAAGTTTATTTGCTTAAAAATCAAAGGATTTAATTTAGTGGTACCCATGTGTTTTGTAGGATGATCTTGAAAATTTGTTGACAAGTCGTTCAGATTTGAAAATAAGTTTAAAGCGTGTGTGAGCTCGTCGTTTAATTATTTAAAATGATAATGGTGTTACTTTTTCGTGTTATTTTCATTTTATTGATTTTATTAAAATAATTCAAAAATCATAAACCCTATTTAAATAAATGAACAAGAGTTTTAAAGATGTTAGTATGTTCTTTTTAAGTGGGTGTTAATTATTAGACCAAACAAATTAAGTTGCATACCACATTATATGAGAGAAGATCCATTAAAAGTCAATCCTCTTGCCACGGGCCAATTACCTTGTTTGCCACTTCCGATCACTACCACAAATAACTCCTTTATTTTTTCTTGTCGTTATATTTTTTTTGGTGGTAGAAGTTTAATGATACATGTTTAAAAAATAAGTGTTGTATTTTGTGATATTATCATAGTATGCTTCTTATATTTTTTTAGAGGAAAGGGAAGAGAAAGTGCAAAAGGGTTTTTTAGAATAAAAGAAAGAGGTGAAGGTTTAGTGGTTTTTATATATTTTAAGAGTATATTCTCACCTCTTGGAGTAGAGTAAAGGTTTGTGGTTTTGTAACCCTTGTTAAACCCTATCAATAGTTTTATAATGTGTGATTGTTTGTTTATATCTTTTGGATTGTACATTTCTAATTATAATTATGCTATAATATAAGAATTTATAGGTTGGGTTGAGCTAGTTTCATGGTCCAATCCGGCAAAAATGTTTATCTAAACAAGTTAGTCTTGTGTCAACCGTGTGTGTTCATAGGTTAACACTGTTGCTTTTATAAATTTGTAAGATGTATTTTATATCAAAGCATAAATTTGTAAGAGTATGAGCGGCATATTATGCATTTGAGAGCAATTCTTTTATAAACATTAATGTTATCTAGTGTAGGTTTATGAATTTAGAGTGGTAATACTTAAAAGAATTTTTTATTGTTTTTAGGTTAAAAGGGTTGTGTCTCTCTTAATCTATGTATGAGTCTTCTTTAAGTTCATGTGTACGCTTAACACGACTGTTGGGTCCATATAAAAGTTTCAAATTCATATCGAGTTCAACATAGGTACATACATCTTAACAACCCTACATCCTTCTCTTATTTTTAATAAACATGCTGCCATAAAGGCATGTGTAACTAAGAGCATTCACAACCCATGTCTTATAATTATGTGAGTGTGAGTCCTTAAATTATATGAGATGGTTTTGAGTGATTGTGAGTGGATGAGAGAGAAAATGTTACTGTTGATCTGTAAATTTAAGGATTTACTGTTCAACCCTTATAAAATTTTTAATATTTTTGAAAGTGGTTGTGAGTGAAGGAGAGAGAAAATATAATGAAAAAAATATAAAAATATATTATTTAATTGAAATGAGAGAGAAGAAGTGATGATTTTTAGTGTAATTATATGGATAAAAATAAAAAAATAGGATGTGAATGCTCTAAGGGTCTTTAATATTCAGTTACTACATAAATAATACACGTACCACATTAACGTTTCATCGTACAAAGTAAAATTTTAAGACTTTATTGTAAGCCGAACATAATATCTTCTGAGAATATGAGAACAACTTATCAAAAATCCGTTTAAACTAAACTTATGTATTGTTGTTAAAATTTGATCTTTACTAACATTGATATATTAATTACCCAATCAAGCCCGCGCGTTTTTCTTCGATTTTAGCAAATAATTATTGAGATATCCTTTTTCCCTTCTCCAAGCAAATCTAAAATAATTATAAAAAATCTCCAATAAATATAAATTAATAGGTACAATATTATTAGATTAATTATGGTACGAAGAGATTTAAAGGCATTGAAAAAAGGATTCACACAGGCAATCCACATGGACATCCACCGTACAGCTTGGACCACATAGTCGTCGTTGACCGTCAAATATCCTTAATTACATTTCTTTAATCTCACATTAATACAACCAATGTATTGATATAAATAATAAAAACTGTATTGATGTAAAATACTAATAATCGAAAAGGTGTCCTTTATCATAATCTTAAATACTTTGTACATATACGTTATGTGTTCATCATTTATCTTATGACAGAATAGAACTGTAAATTTCCTTTGTATAGAATTTTGGACACAAGTATCCACGCTAATTTTGTGTTTTATGAAAGAATTTTCCGTCACAAATTAGCTACAAAAATTGCAGTGAAATATTGCGACAAATTACGGATTGGGGAGGAATATTCATCGCAAAGATCTTAGTTACTATTGTGACATGATTTTCCTGTTACAACTTGTAAGAGCATGTGGCGTCCTTGGACGTTTTTGGGTGCCCCATTTGGTGTGCGATGATGGGGTCACACGAATTGTGCTAGAGGGTGAGAAGAGCGATTTTGACTGGTGGTTGTGATGCGAGATAGGCATCCGGGATAGGTAATAATGTGACTAAGAGTACAAACGAGTCAAACGGGTTCTTGAGGTACTTAGGATCGGCTTGTTAAAAGCCTTAATCAAGTTTAGTTTTAACGAGCTTGAGCTCCAACCGGCTCGTGAGCCTGCACAAACTTTTTATCTAAATAATTTTTTTTAATTTATTAAATATATAATTATCATACATACAATTGTAATAAAAAATAATTAAATAATATATAAAAAGCACCATTATACGTGTATGCATATATAATCAATGAGTTGATCGTAGACCCGAGCTCAAACCTAGACGAGCTCGAACTCGAATCATTTAAATACACCTTATATGTTATCGGTGTTTTTAAATTTCCCTTTAGATATGATCTTGTGCAGCTAAAGCTCGACAAACATCATCAATGTTTGTCACTTATTACTTAATTCATCAACCGAATAATTTCTGAGTTATACGATTATTTTCACTTAGTTATCAGTCGAATAATTTTGTCGGAGTTAAACAAGACATTTATCGGAAGCCTATTTATGACTCAAGCATAAACCACTTACCGGTCTCATAATGGCACTATGCAATAAAAGTACATACATTATTTATAAGAAATATTTTTTTCTCATAATGCTACAATTTCTCTTTTGCATATGTTATAATGATAGAAAATCATTAAAAAATATGGAAGGGCTAGCCACGAACGTTCATGAGCACATAGCCGTACTCGTCCTTCGGCTATGGACGCTATCATCTGTGATCATTCGTGAACCACGTTATTGGTGCTCTAAGGATGACTAACTAAAACACTGGAACACCGCTACACATAAGACCATAAAACACTCCAAAAGACATGTTTTATATTTAGTTTTACGAGTTTACTCTAAAGATTTATTGTTTAGTAAATCAAATTAAGAAATCATTCTTGTGACCGAGCCCTTATACCATATGTTCATGTTATCGTGTATTTTAATTAGAGTATTGTTGGTATATTATGTGTATACTATGTTGTAAT
Source organism: Flaveria ramosissima (assembly GCA_025215565.1). Classification (NCBI taxonomy): domain Eukaryota; kingdom Viridiplantae; phylum Streptophyta; class Magnoliopsida; order Asterales; family Asteraceae; genus Flaveria; species Flaveria ramosissima. The sequence continues at coordinate 81,639,188 of CM046035.1, forward strand.
ATGTGATTTTTGTTGAAAGTTTATATTGATATAAATAATATTAATATGGTTATTAATATTTTATTGAATAAATTTAATGTGTTGAATGTGATAGCAATACTTATAAGTTGGGATTTATATAAGAAATTAATGGTGTGGGAAGTTGTTTAACATTGAAGTAAAGATCGAATGTCAAGTGGTTTATATTTTATAGCTTCTTCATTATATTGTTCCTAGAGTATCACACTAAATGGACTCACGAAGAGTGTGTAGCACCGTTAACTCGCACACGCATGCGAGTGGCGCAGGCATGTGGGCGCAATATGCTGCTTTGATGGCTCACTATGCACTTTGCATCGTCGTGAGTCGATTGAGAGCCACCATAGTATTTTTGGAGGCTGGTTTGAGGGCTTAGTCAGGTGCGATTGACCTTGGTGCATGGTCTGAGTCCATGTGGTTCGAAACAACTTTGACTTGTAACAATTTAGTTATACATTGACTATTGAATGAACTAAAACTGATTACAGTTTCTAACCAAGTCATTAAACCAGAATAATCAGTGTTGGAGATTCAATGAGCTGTTATGCTTTCCGATTAATTGTTGACTAAGTTGTTTCAGTTCGAGTTCCTCTATATACTGATGGTACCTCAATTGTCACACCCCAACCTTGACGGCGGAAACGTCGAGATGTGAGGGTTACGATTGTTTACAGCCACATAACGCTATTTATTAAATCCAAATATATTAACCATAAGATTCAATTGTAACATTACAAACATAAGTCTCAAAGAAATTAAAAGCATAACATAGAATGTAACAAATTATTCTTATTTCATTTATTTAACTAGGTCCATTCCTAGATGTGCAAGCTTCAAAGAGTAGTTCACATACTTGAGTTATTCCTGAAACATGTTAAAAATAAAAGGTCAACATAAAAATGTTGGTGAGCATTCCATAGTTTTCAATACATAAGTACATAAAAGATGGCAATTCAAGTCATAAGTTAGTGAATCAGGTGATTAGGGATGTTATGAACAATGCAACAATCAAACCTCGACAATGTTTTACAAGTCTCAAACGTTAAAAGTATATATGATCAGCTAAGTGTACTTGGATCAACCAAGCAGGCTTGTCTTACCCATAGATCTATGACTTCGCTGGGCTAGCAATAGTTAATGATTGTACATATAACGCCATAACATGGTAACCACAAAAGTTCAACTAACCACAACTTTGCATGATGAATTGCCATAAAGATTACAAGTCTCAAATAAGTTTACAAGTGTAATGATAATAAGTTAACATGTTTCACCCCAAAGTGTGAAAATAAGCAAAAAGGGGTATGGAAATACTCACAAGGAAAACTCACAATAATAGTGATGGTTGTAGAGTACATAAGAAAGCTTGGATGTTCAAGAGTAAAATGTGATGTCCTAAATGATAAAAAGAAATAATAACTTGAGTTTTGAATACATTACAAGAAGTTATGACGCTTAGGAATGCCAATAAGCGAAAGGTAGATTGTTAAACGATTATTGTACCAATTTTAGATTCTAGACAGAATGTTTGGCACGTGTTTGAACAGGTTTTTAAAATATCAAACGGTTTTATAAAATTATAAAAATTTATATTTGACTAGTTCAAAGTCTCTTGAACAACTTTCATTCAGAAACATTTTTATGAAAAGATTCGTAAATAGGTCAAACAAGCAACACAAGACAGAAGGTGCTGAAATGCGCACTTATCTTGTGAAGGCTATTGTTGAGTCGTCCGATTGAGTTTGAAGACGTATAAACTGTCGTTGAAAAGGTAATTCAAGGAACTCAATATTGAAGTCTGATTTTACTCAAATATAGTTTGTTATGATCAAGTTATGGTTGGTTGAAGTCAGATTATATTCTGCCAGAATTGTAGTAGGGCACTTATGTGCACTTTTAAAATCGTTAAAGCATGAAACGGGTTAGTGTAAATTTATTATATTGATATATGATATATTAGTCTTTATTTGAGTTATAAAAATATTCTAAGTCTTTGGCATAGCCATCATTTAGAAAAATAATCTTGCGGAATAACCGAATGCGGCGGCATAGCCGTCCATATGCAAACGGGATTCTTTGTTTATGTTAGTGTGTTGTTAGCTTGATTTAGGAATGTTAGTGATTGTTATAAGATTAGTGAATGTTAGAAGGTTAATGATCAAATGATAATGATTAAAATTAAAAGAGATTTAGTAGAAGAAAGAATAAAAGTAAGAACATAAAGTTATGAGATTAGTTGGATGTTGGGATGGTTAAACAATATAGAAATGTATAATATAAAAGCAATATAAGATTACCTTAGTATTTAGAAGATTCTTGAAACTATTTGTAAAAGAAAATTCTTGAAATTGATTATAACCAAAGGATGATGAAAGGTTTGCATGAGAGATTTTTAGAGAATGAGCAAATGAAAAGTGAGGCCTAAGCCTTACTTTTATACTTGAGGTTAGGAGGAGGTTATGAATGGTGTTAATGGTGATTTATAAGTCTTTTAAAAGGGGGTTATGATTGGAATTTGAAATAAATATAAAATTAAATAATTTAAATAAATAAAAGAATAACTATAATTTAAAATTTAAATTCTTGAAGACTATAATTTTAACAACTTTTTTATAAAATATTTATAGACTTTATAAAACCAATTTGAATAATCAATCAAATTATTTATTTGTTAAACTTTATAACTTTTATAAAACTTGTAACTTTATAATTTGATTACTTATTTTCAATATTTAAAATTCATAATTACTTATAAAACTTTATAAGTATAATAAAATTCATTTTATAACTTTATAAGTTTTAATAAGTCTTTTCCATTTAGTTATTTGTTGTAGCATGATTAATAAAGTTTATAATTTTATGAAAAAGAGTTATTTATAAATCAACAAGTTATTATAAGTTGTTTAAATGATAAATTGAATAAATCAATTTAAACTACACGTCTAATCTATATAATTCATTAATATAAATAAAATAAGTTAAATAAAGAAATTCATATCGTAAGATAGTTCGATTTTAGTTCGGGTTCGGGTTTATAACTTGAAAATGCCGGATGTTACATCAATGGACAACATATCAACACAACTTAAATACCTGAAGCAAACAGGTTCTTTAAACATTTTTCATCTCTAATTTTCTCTTCTACAACATAATTCGGGTTCTAGGTCAAACCGGACAGTAGCGACTGTTTCGGCTATTGTACACTGGGAAACAAAACGAGTTCTCTTAAGAGGCTCGGAAATTTGTTTTAGAGTAAATTACTGTTTTCGTCCCTGTGGTTTGACGAAAATCACGCTTTCAGTCCAATACTTTATTTATTACACTGAGAGTCCAATTGTTTCAACATTTGTTTCAATGTCACCCACACCGCTAACACCGTTTAAAAAATTTCTGTTAAGTTAACGTGAATTGACAGTATTACCCTTTTCTACTCTCTCTCACTCTCTAAAAAACCTCAAATCATTATCCCCTTTTCTACTCTCTCTCACTCTAAGAACAAATTATCTCCACCACCACCACCCACCATGCACCACCATCCTCCACCACCGACCCCAACACCACCATCATCATTAATCTCCCCACCTCATCTCACCCACCAACATCTCTCTCTTTCTCTCAAAAAAAATACCACCCAACTTCATCCCAAAACCAACTGGCGGCCACCAAGCACCACCACATGTTCACCTTCGCTGACCATCCTCCCACCACAATCCCCACCACAGCCACCGTCATTAGACCATTTTTAACCATCGACCATCTTCAACCTCTTCGATCTGAGCCCTAGAAGATCTTCAACATTAGGGCTGATATTCAACATTAGGGCTTTATTTTTTAAACCCCCTAAATCGAACAACTGAAATGGTAGGAAGGGACTAAAAAATGGTGGTGAGCGCGGTAGTGGTGGTGGGTGGTTACGGTGGCTAGCGTTGGTGGTGGTTGTGGGTGTAGGATGTGGTGGCGATGTTGGATTAGAGAAAGAGAGGGTGCGGGGAAAGAGATTGGGGTAGGGGATGGGTGCTCGGTTTTTATGTGGTGGTGGTGGTGGGGGTTGATGGTTGGTGGATGATGGAGGGGGGTGGTGGTGGTGGTGGTGGTGGACGGTGATGAGGATGAGAGTTAGATGATGATGAGGATAAGATGAAGATGATGGTGGTGAAACTGGGTAAAGAGAGTGGGTGTGGTATTATATTATTTTAATGTTGTTTTTCAAATATTAGGGGTATTATGGTCTTTTTATCTCAACTTAACAGAATTATACTAACGTTGTTAGTGGTGTGGATGTAATTGAAAGCATGTCCCAACCTATTGGACTGTTAGTGTAATAAATAAAATATTGGATTGAAAGCGTAATTTTCGTCAAACCACAGGGACCAAAACCGTAATTTACTCTTTGCTTTAAGATCTCTATGTTTAACACGATCCTCAGCCTTTTTCATTTCCGTTCTTCTGTTTATGTTTATTTTTAACCGTAACGATCATTGTAACTTTTGTTTTATATTCAGTTGTATTATATATATTAATAAAATATGTTTTTGTTTAAGATTTATGAACGGTTCCTACAAATTTTAAATTTTTATTAAAATTAAAAGAAGCCATTTCCTTAAATCCAAGTTACCCGACAAATTATAATTTAAGAAATACATTGACCGTTAATTACGATCTCACAAGAAATTAAGACATAACATATAAGATACATAATTAACAAATATCAAACAAAAGTTTTATATGTATTTTTTGTAAGGACAGATGATATATGTTATTTTCATGTACATCAAAATTATGAAGTATTATATCTAAGAATGGCTATCGTGCGAATATCACCGGGAAAACTGGAAAAAGGATTAATACACGCGAAAGGACCACAAAGCCATTGACTGTTTTCTTGTTTATTTAACATTTTTTTCCTTATTTTATTTATAAATAAATCTTAACTATCAGAAAGGAGAAACTACAAGAATCTAATAATCGTGTTTACTTATTTTGTCATATCTTTTCTAAAATAGTTATTATATATGTTAAGCAGGAAACAAATAAAACATAAAGTAGGTAATAGGGAGTCGATAGAAAAAGATAAACTTAACTAGTCAATTTTCATTTAAAACTGTAATGCTAACGTTTTTTTTGTCATGAAAATGATCTTAAATTTTTCATTTTCATGGTAATTAGCGTAGCACACTCTTCAAAAGGATTTACACTTTAAATCAACTTAGTAGTTGATATTAAAAATGATAATTCATGTCTGAGAAGTAAACCGCTAGTTTTGATCAAAGCAAAGCTAAAAAAGCTTTTAAATATAAAAAAAAGTAGTGGAGTTATATTATGTTTGATATCTCGTGGCTTCTTCATTTCTTTCATGAATGTATGGTTGTTTTACATAAAAATTTACGTCACACATATTAGCAAAACTAAATGATACATCGTCGAAAGTATAAAATAAAATAACATAAAAATCTCCTATATACGAATGAAATATAAAAGTAAAAAAATAAAATATTATTTGTCTCTTTGATTTCAGAACACAAATGTTTGATTTAAATATAACCGTGTGGGCATAGACAACATTCAGGGTTCAATTTTCATAAATGATGTGTGTATTAAGCCAAATTAAATTAATAAGGACATCCAAAACAAAATTAGTTGGTGGTTTAACTTGGTAAAAAGAAAAATAGACCTCAAAGAGTCGAAGGAACCAACAAAAGCGATTAAAGGGCTCATTCTAGATGTTCATGTTGATTAAAAAACGCAATCAAATTGAAAAATGTTTTGATAAGGGTATAAAATCAAAACAATCGTCAACACTCACAAATTGTATGTAGAATATATTTACTTTAATTATTTTGATTTTCACCTTTTCTTAATTTATTACTTTTCAACAAATACTCAAAGACGACTATGAGTCTACGAAGATGATAAAGACCCGTCTATTGACCAAAGTACCATATTAATTAATCACGCACATGGTGTCTCATGGCAATTTAACAAAAAGAAAACGATAGTTTCAATTTACAATTATTTATACAATGGGTGATTAATAGAAACAATACAAATATTGTTTTCCACTTGGGTTTTATACAAATTGAAGTCGAAACCAAGCTAATTCCTAAATTTTCAAAAAATCAAGATAGACTAGTTCATGTTAGAGTTTGTGAGGGGTAGAAGTGGCTTCGTGACCGGCACGAGAGAGGTGGCGTGATAGTGGGGGTACCGCGAATGAGCTCGTGGAACATCACCACACCTGCCTTGGTGAGCAGCACAACATATGATGTTTATGAATATGATGTCGTGAATAAGGGATGAGAATGAGAGAGTGGGTTGTATATTGTGGTTTAAAATTTGTATATATAGTGAATGAGTGAAGTCTTTCGAATAAAAGACATATTCATCTTTGAATGAGAATGATATGACATCCACGTAAAGAGAGAACTTATGAATGAGTGGAGTCACTCAAGTGATAACTCCCTCTTATACGAGAAATGCTTACTTTGTTAAACTAGGGATAAATAAAGTCTCGCAAAATGGTCAAGTCTGAAAATGAGTCATAACAGGTTAAATTGATAAAATCAAACATGATTCGGGCCACAAAGTAAACTGAAGAAAAGTGAATGGCGCTGGATAAAATGTCAAAGTACACTAAAAAAAATCATATATTCAACATATATGTAAACTACATAGCATTCTAATGATTAATAATAGAACTGGTGACCAAACTACTAATTACACACAAAAATGTCAAAAGAATCAATAAAGTTTGACTTTTGCTTAAATTCATCCTTGATCGCCTTTAAATATGAAAACTCATCCTTGTTGAGTTACGTATCTTTTCTATTAAGTCCAAGCTTCTTTCATGTTCCCTTCAACAATTCCGCCTTTATTAGTTTTCGATAAAATCCAGACTAGATCAAGAACAAGTAATTTTGTGTGTGTGATTTTTAAACCATAAGAAAAAAAGCAATGACCAAATTTGATGAATTTGTATTTCTAGGAAAGGGGCAAGAAACTGCCTATGGATAATAACCTATTTGAAATCAAATTTGTTTGTTGAAGCCCAATCTATTCCAGCTTTCACATGTGAAATTTCATAAAAAAATAATTCTAATGCTTTTCTTCAATAAAAACAATTTTTATTATAAAAAACAAACAAATAGACCTGTCAGTTCAACCCTAAACACAAATTACAGTCCCTAAAACCAATGAGATTCTAAGACCAAAAATCATTAAAAACTAAATATGTATTTTGCACCTTATAACTTGTTTTTATAAATATTATTATTACAATAATTATCTAATCAATCCAATACACCACCGCAAACAACTTAAAATCACGACCACGTTGATATGGGGTGCGGTGTGCTGACACAACGTCAGGGTGCGGTGCGTTAACACAACGTCATGACTTCATCACCGGCCCAGAGGCCAGTGGTGATGTTGTACGCTTGGACGCTTGGTCTAGATATCAATTTTGAAAATACAAGTCAAAATCCGAAATCTATTTCATCGTTTGTCCTAAACCAAAGTACCGTTACAGTTGCATGCATCTTGTTGAATTTAATTTTAAAAAAATCACAAACTTCCACGAAAGTTAACACACACTCTTTCTCCTTCCATCCTTTCCTTTTATCGCCATTTACAGATCTCCATCATCCTCACACACACACACACACTCTCTCTCTCTCTCTCTCCATCTTCACTTTCTCTCTCTTTATCCAACACCAATTTCACAAAATTGCAGTAAACAAACCCTAGAACAAATTCAAACATCTCATCCAATCTAATCGATTCACTTTCACAATGTTGCATCATACAAAAACCCTTCATCAAAGATAGATTAGTTCTTCTTCATCTTCCTGACTGAAAAGCTTGTTAATTTCTATTTGGGGGTGGTGATTTGCAGAGGGAACCCCCAAATCACCGAATGGGTGGTTGCAGCTCTAAACCCTCGACGGGATCCAAACTCTCCGGCCATTACGACGTCGATATTCCGGCGAGAGATGATAATGACGATAAAGATGTGACAACGAAGGTTGAAACTGATGTGGGTAAGAAGTCCCCATTCTTTCCGTTTTATAGCCCGAGCCCTGGTCGGAATTGGTTCTCGAAGAAATCGTCTCCGGCGAAGTCTCCGGCGCCGAATGCGAGCACTAATTCGACGCCGAGGAGGTTCTTCCGGCGGCCGTTTCCTCCGCCGTCTCCGGCGAAGCATATTAAGTCGGTGTTGGCTCGACGGCATGGGTCGGTGAAGCCGAATGAGGCGGTGATACCTGAGGGTGCAGAGGTTGAAGGGGCTTCTGGGTTGGATAAAAGCTTTGGGTTTTCGAAGCATTTTGGGAGTAAATATGAGCTTGGTGAAGAAGTGGGAAGAGGGCATTTTGGGTACACTTGTAAAGCTAAGTTTAAGAAAGGGGAACTCAAGGGTCAAGAAGTTGCAGTCAAGGTTATTCCGAAGTCAAAGGTTTGTTTGTTCAAATTGCTTTTGATTCGTTTATTGATTTGTGGTTTTGTGGGATTGGGTGTGTGGTTTGATCTGTGTGGTGCAGTGATCAGATCTGATGTTGATTTGATCATGTGATTAGATCATATATTCATGTATACATTAAACTCTGGTTTTGTGATTTCAATGGTCAACTTTCAGAGTTCTTGATTCAATTTCTTTTTAAGGTAAATTAAACTAATTTGGGGAGTTGAATCTGTAAATTTGTCTGGAAGCTGTAATCAGTAAAGATTGTTATTATTACTTTCATTCAAATTATGCTGATCAGCCAAGAAAATTTGCAATTTTTTAGAGATTGTTAATAATCTGTGTTGTTGAATTGCTATCTGTGGCATCAATTTTGGGTCTGCAAGATCTATGTAACATTTTAAACTTTGAGAACCTGATACTGGAAACTCACAGAACTGTCAATACCCTGCTAACTAATGGGATCGTGTAATATAGGATCTCTGTGTTTGGCTGTTGAAGATTGGTCCCATTTATGGAAAGCTTGATCTGAAGGTTTTTTAATTTGGGTTTAAATATGTTTTTGTAGATGACAACAGCCATAGCCATTGAAGATGTGAGAAGGGAGGTAAAGATATTGAGAGCTATGACAGGACATAAGAACTTAGTGAAGTTTTATGATGCGTACGAAGATTATGAAAAGGTCTACGTTGTTATGGAGTAAGTGCTGCTATCAGACTTAAACCTGTGATTAAACCTGCATTCTTAATTTTATTTCTATAAAATTTAATTTTAATTCAACTTAAATTTATTTAATTGTTTTAGGTTATGTGAAGGAGGGGAGCTCTTGGATAGAATACTTTCAAGGTAAGATTTTTATTGCTTTTGACAGCAGAGGTGGCGATCATGACCCGCTCATTAAAGAATGGATTGATTTGTTAAAGAACAAATTAGCATATGGGTCTATTTGGGTAAACTGAAATTAGAGAACAGACCAATTTGGATTTACTCAAATTATACAATGGGTGAAAAGGACCCTTGTCTGTCGCCACCTCCTACTGGTCCAAAGTTTTGAGTATTGAGGTTATATAAAACTTTGATCTCATACCAAATTAAGTTAATGAATTGAGTTAAAAACTTGTTTTTTAGAGGCGGGAAATACTCAGAAGAGGATGCTAAAGCCGTATTGATACAAATATTAAGTGTTGTCGCGTTTTGTCATCTTCAAGGTGTTGTTCACCGTGACTTGAAACCAGAGGTGACAACTTTACCAGTTTAAGCATTTAGATCACTCAAATTTTTATCTTTTTATACATTTTTGTCTAACCATTTTTAATAATTGCATCAGAATTTCTTGTTTACGTCTAAGGATGAAAATTCATCGCTTAAGGCCATAGATTTTGGTTTGTCAGACTTCGTGAAGCCTGGTATACCCTCTCTCACTCTCTACATATCATACATGTGTGTATATATGTATTGGTCTTGTTCTTATTTTTGTGTCTCTGATGCTACGTTTTAATGGTTTCCAGATGAAAGGCTAAATGATATTGTGGGCAGTGCATATTATGTAGCACCTGAAGTTCTACATAGATCATACAGTACAGAGGCAGATGTATGGAGTATTGGTGTTATTGCATATATTCTTCTTTGTGGCAGCCGTCCTTTCTGGGCTCGATCTGAATCCGGTATATTTCGGGCTGTTTTGAAAGCCGATCCAAGTTTTGATGAAGTACCCTGGCCCACGCTATCATCCGAAGCCAAAGATTTTGTCAAACGTTTATTAAATAAGGATCCTAGGAAAAGATTGACTGCTGCTCAAGCCCTCAGTAAGTGTCTTCAGTTCACTTATTTTTCCTCGCTAAAAAGACGGTTAATTTGTGATATTGTGTTGATTATGGTATGATATGATATAATATGGAGCAGGTCATCCATGGATTAGAAATAATGCTAGTGAAGTGAAAGTGCCTCTTGATATATCTATATTGAGACTCATGAAGAGTTATATGCGTTCTTCTGCTCTTCGTAAAGCTGCTTTACGGGTGTGTTTTGGTGAATTATTAGTTCATGTTCAAGATTGTCTTTTAAACCAAATGGTGTTTAATGTAGTTATTGTTTCTTTGCTAACTTGCAGGCGTTATCGAAGACGTTGACAGTAGACGAGCTGTTTTATTTAAAGGAGCAGTTTTCCTTGTTGGAACCAAGCAAAAGCGGATCCATAAACATGGAAAATATGAAAGCAGTGAGTAACCGATGCAATGCAATATTATATCTTATGCTAACTTATATAACTATACGAAAACCAACTCCTGAAAGTGTTTTATTATCAAAATTAGTATAAAATTAGCATTGAGTTTTCTCATGAACTGTCACAGGCGTTGATGAAACACGCTACGGATGCCATGAAGGAGTCACGAGTCCATGATTTCCTAGCATCGGTATGCCATTTGATAAGTATATTTATAAAAGGGGACTACTTCATATATCCCCTTAAAACTTGGTATAATATCATATTACCCAATGAAAAATAATAACATCAAACATACCCATTATCCAATTTGTGACACTTATACCCTTCCCATATTATATGGGTATAATATGATATCATACAAGTTTAAGGGGTATATACGAAATCGCCCTTGTATCGAATATAAACCACTTTAGTCACATTATTTACGCTTATTTATTTATTTATTGCAGCTTAGCGCGCTTCAATACCGAAGGATGGATTTTGAGGAATTTTGTGCAGCTGCCATAAACATTTATCAGCTCGAGGCTCTTGATAGATGGGAACAACATGCTCGTTGTGCCTATGAACTCTTCGAGAAAGATGGCAACCGAGCCATCATGATTGAAGAACTAGCTTCTGTAAGTTAAACTCACTTTTTTTTTCAAAACCTAACTCTCAAGATATTATTTACACTCATGTTTTTTATTGATTTGTCCAGGAACTTGGTCTCAGCCCATCGGTCCCAGTTCACGCGGTCCTTCATGACTGGATCAGACATACTGATGGAAAGCTCAGTTTCCTTGGCTTTGTGAAATTATTGCATGGTGTCTCGAGTCGGGCCCTTGCTAACAAACCTCAATGACACCTGTTTATGTGGTTCTGCATGGTGTAAAGATGGTCCAGTCGAATTTGTGTCTCGATTTAAAGTTAAAAGGTGGGAAATACGTCCGTTTATACATCAATTTTCTGACTAGAAAAGCAAGAACATGTATGCGATTGCCATTGTATTTGTACTGTATTGTAGTCGTCGTCATCATCACAGATGCTTCATGTTCTAATCAACTATGGGTGCAAGTGACAGCCTCTTTGCACCAGAGACAAAGGATGATGATAGGATATGAATGATGGTTTTCGGTAATTTGGTGGGGTGTGTGTGTTCTTTATGGTTTAGATCTTAAGGAAGTCGTTTACACTAACTTGTACTTTGTTCACTGAAAGTTGTACACTGTTAAAAAGAAACTTAATATTTATGTGTTGACCCAAGATAACTTGCTATTTAACTTGTGACATATGGACAAACATATCCCTAATTAATGACATATATAGCTCATCGCGGTTCTGAAAAAGAGATTTATCAAATGTGTTGTTTTATTAACTTTTATTAAAAATAGGGTTAATATTAAATTTGTGTTAACCATGTCTCTTTATTCTTTAATGAAAAAGTTTAACGCATTTTTTGTATATCTAAACGTGTTTAAACGTTCTAATTAAAAAAATTTACTCTTAAGTTCTTCGAAATAAGATGGTATATCTTTTCTTCAAAAATGATTGAAATATCACTTTTTATCAATAATCAATTTAAGAGTTAACATATCATTATTTAAAAAAATTAACATCACAAGTATTTGCATTTTAGACAAGTTTAAGAATTGAAATGTACAAAAAAGTACTTGTGGAACTCGTATCCGCACCATTTTAAGGGTGATAAAAATCACATGTAACTAAGCCCAAGAGACAATCGTTTAAAAAAAAGTAAAACTACTATAGCGAACTAACTTGAACCTTATATTCCCAAACTCTATGACTACTTGTATTAAATTCTTCCGCTCTCTTTCTCTGTCTCTCATTGAATGCTTTGCACGTCTTCCCAGTGAAGAATGCCGATATTTATCGAGAGAGTTTTATGGTCTTTATTTATTCTCATTCAGTGTCTACTAAAGTCTTCATTCCCTGTTTACTGAAGTCTTTATTTATCTTTGATCAACATATAGATAAGGTTTGTTCTATTGTTATCTAACTTCCTTATGATTTTATCTTTATGTTATCTTTATAAACAATCTTTTACGTCGTTTGTCACATATTTGTCATATTCACAAACAATTACCTTCAAAAGTTGTTTTGTAGTCATTCTGCTTACACACATAGTTTTCGTATCTTGGTCCTTAGTTAGATGTCACTTTTGTTAAGTTATTTTTCACATCAACTTGAACCAGTGAGTATTTAACGCCTTGATACAAACATTAAATGGAAAAAAAAGATGATTATACAAGTCACACGTTTACAAACAAACCTAAACCTAATGTGAAAACCAGAAACCAACATCATTTAAGATATACAATGAGTGTGGTGGAAATAGTTTTAAAAAGATTTCACTACCGAGTGTGATATTAAATACGAGACTCAATCACACATTTACTGAATTTTCGACTTTCACATCTCTAGTAATTTAATTAATAACATTATAAAGATTTAAAAATAGTAACAAATGATCGCAAAATCTGTCGTTATGTTTCAACTGTCAGGAGATTTTATTTTTCTACAGGAATATCTCATTCATCATGAACCTAGATTTACTTAAACGGCCCATTAGGCCCGTACCTGACTGGACTATATATATTCGGCAGCACCTCCCGTATGATAATAATAATTCCCCTAAATTTGTATGTTTTGAATATCCTTTTATCGAACAAAACATCCTAATCTTGCTTGTAACGGTGGATTGGCGATGACGGTGGTCAATCCTGACGTAATCATAATCTCCGACGACGACGAAGACGACGATGTCGGAAGAACCTTTGATGAATGTATTGATAGTTGCGATGAACGCCGTCACAGATCTCATCCTTCTAATCAAGGTTTGGATCCTTGCTCGTCATTTGTTTCAATTGATTACACATGACTGGTTTAGTTTTGTAATGAGTCCTCACAATTCGTATTTGTTTATATCGATCTTCATTGTTGAACGGATGTAGATTGGCAGTTTTAGTGATGGTTTATGTGATTAAGCACATTAGTATCTTTAAGGAGTTTGATCCTCATTGGTAGATAGTCAACGATACTATTATTGTTTGAGACTGCTCAAGTCGATATACCTTTGATTCTATTCAAAGCGTTGCAGTTTAATCTAGTTGCAATATGATTCAGGGGTAACATAAGTTTATATGCATCTTTAACAGTGTTTTTTGTGGGCTGTAGTTATTTGGGGAAAATTGGAAAATGCATTAATATAGTTAGCAGGCAGGGTAAGTAGGTGGTGTGCTCTTTAGATTGCGTATTGGAAGGAGAAGGTTGGACAAATATAAGCTTGAGATAGTGTATGCTTGTGGTTGTGTGGGAGTGTCATCTATAGGGTTTTGGAATTGTTGACATGTTCTAAGGATTATTTTCAATAGTTGAAGGTCTTTATGTTGCCACAATGGATGTTTTTTGTTTCGTGTCTTAAGTTTGTTATAGCCATGAGTGAGTCCAGTCCATGTAGATTGAATCTTCATACCTGTTTACTGTTATACTAAGATAAGAGGGTATGTTTTTAGTTGATTCAACTAAAGAAAGCAGTCAATAGATGATGGGCATTCGGCTAATGACAAAAAGTAGGTCTGATCTGTCTGTAAAGCCTTTCACCTGCCTGTGAAGATATCACAGATTTGGGAGCTGTTTCCTCTATGAGATCAGAAAGAAACGAAGAGATGGCAGTTTCCATTGTTAAATCCCTTACATTCTTTCCCTCCTCTCATTTTCTCATCTTCTTTTGTGTTTGAGTTTGAACTCTTTTCAAGAACCATGTTTCTGAAAAAAGGAAAGAGAATTGTGGGAAAAAAACGTAAGAAAGAAACAAAACTCTTATAGGGCTCATAACATTTGTTGACATCATTCTAGCTTTCCAGGAGCTAATGATTTACAGGATCCAAGTCTTTTTGAGTGTAAAACATACTTGCGGAAGCATGGAATGAGGGTATCTGGGACCAAGGAGGAGTGCATACAGCGCATCAAAGAGCATGAGAGGTTAGTATTAGTTACTGTCATTAACTATTGCACCTCTTTGTGAATAGTTTTTTTTGTGGTCCCGGAAATATAATTATTTCATTTTCACTGTTTACCAATTTTGCCGTTCATAAATATATTGAGAACTCTCTGTTCTACTCGTAGCAAGAGTTGACATTTTTGAATTCTTGAGTCTTTTTCTTGATAGAACTTTTACTACTGATTTCTTTGATAAATTACCAGAACCTTTTCACAGTTAGATGTTATGGCTCTATATGTTGAGTTCCATTCTCACAAGTCTTCTCATTGCTAGCTGATCTTCTAAAAGAGATGGCCACTTCTTTGTTCTATCTTCATAAAAAGCATGGAAAGTCTGTTATCAGTTGCAGTCATAAACAAGTTGCGCCTATTTGCGTATAGTTTTATTTGTAGTTCTATATTCCAAATTATCTTAGCTCCATTGTTTATTAACTCTGCTATCCTGAATGATGTTAGCATTTTTTGTTCTACTTATAGAAAGAGTTGATATTTTTGAGTTTTTTGATGCTGGAACTTTTTTATGAGCTTTTCTTTGAAAATTTCCAAGACTGGTTTTTTATTGTAAAGTGCTAGAATACTTCTTTTTGTTGAATTATTACAACTCTCATGATTACTAGCTTATGTTCTGCAAGACATTGGCAACTCTCTTTTTTTTGTCTCTAAAGAGACACATGGAAGGTTGTTATTGTTGTAGTCATAAACTCGATGCATCTATTTGTGATCAGTTTTTTTTGTGGCTCTGTATTTTGAATTGTTTTATTTATTGTTTGTCAACTCTGCTATCCTGACTGATACTGGACACTCTTTGTTCTACTTGCAGAAAGAGTTCATCTCTTTGAATTGTTGATGCTACATTTTTTTTAGTTTTCCAGTTATATAGCTTCTAGTACTGATTTTTACTATAAAGTACTATAGTACTACTAATTGTTGACTCCTCATGACTCTTATGATTTTTAGCTGATCTTCTGAAACCACTTCTTTGTTTTGTCATGGAAGGTGAGCTATCAGTTGCAGTTCTGCCTATTTGTATATAGTTTTTCTCCGTGGCCCTGTTTTTCAAATTATTTTTAATTCCATTGTTTATCAAGCATTCAAGTCTATTCTCCAAGAGATTTGAGACTCTTTGTTTTCTCATAGAAAGCATTGACATTTTTTTTGAATTTTTAATGCTAGAATGAGTTTTTCCATGATAAATCTTTAAGTACTGATTTGAATTCTCATAACCGATGTAGTTAGAAACGCGTAAGTCGCTTAGGTGAGGTGCAACCTAGAAGCCTCAATAGCAAGTCGCTTGGTGAGTTCAAGAGAGTTTTTTATTTGTTTTAGATTTTGGATCTACACCTATTTATACTACCTAGGATGGAGGATGAGAGTGGAGTAGAAGTAGGCCTGGCAAAAGAGACCCATGTATTAAGTTTTGAGTCATTTTGGGTGATTCTTCTGCCATGTCAAGTTAATTTAGGCCTTAAGACAAACTCAACAGTGGGTCAAAACTTGGTTGGGTGGGCTGAAGGAAAATGCCTATGGGTCAGGATGGATCAAGTGAAATAATGTACGGGTCAAGATGGGTGGTGTTCTCTTTTCTTCTTTATAACCAACGTCTCTTAGTTCGCAGTCTTCAAATTTCATTCATTTCTACTATCCACCAGCGACGACAACTAATCGCGTACCACCACCGCCAAAGGAACCTACCACAACCGCCGTTGCAGATAGTTTGTAAATTGTCAAAGGAACAAACGGGATTCGAAGCATGTTGCAGCTAATTCGTGAATCACAGTCGTCGTTGAAAACCATCGTTTTTATCGTGATTGCCCCTTGGTTTGACTTGTACCCATCGATTCCATCGAGCTTACCTAATTAAGATACTTGTTGCTTCTATAAATTTGCAATTTGGGTTGGATTGTAGGGGTTATCGGAATCGGTGGAAGTGGTGTTAGAATTGATGGAAATGACAAAGATCAAGAACAAAGAGGTGATGAAACAATTGCCTGTGATAGTCATGGAAACCCAAGGAAGCTTCGATTGCTTCAAACAAATAACACATGGTGTGTTGTGATTTGAATTAGCAAAGGGTACGAAGAAGAGCGAGATTATTATATTAATTGCTGAATTGAAGATTATTGGAGTTGGCAAGTAAATCTAGAATTAAGGCATAAATTAGAATCAAGTTGTGCGGAGTATTGCTTTTGGAAGCTCGTTGCTACTAATTTATTGCACCTATTTCATTGAAAAGTGTTTTACCCTATCCATCTTGACCCGTACCCATCTTGACCTGTACCCATCCTGACCCGTATCCATCATGACCTTTTTTTAATAAACTCATTCTGACCTAAACCCATCCTAATCCAAACCCATCTTGACCCATCAACCAACCCAATCCAACCCGTCCATTTGCCACCTATAGGTAGAAAAGAGTGGACAATGTGCATGGAATCTGCATGTGGTGGAGGAATGAAGTAGAGTTACCTACAGTTGATGCAGCAAAACCGGATGGTAGAATGAACGAACATTGAATATGCTTTTGTCGTTAATTTTGTTTATGTTTTATAGAAGTGAAAAGGTTAATGGGATATGATTATTGCTAACTGTGCTTGCTGACTCTAGCGTGTAGTTTGCAAAATTGACAGTACCTAGTAGAATTTGTCTAAAAACCATAAAGAGTTAATAGAAAGTCGAATATAATTTTTTTTATTAGATGAATAATTTGTTTATTATCAGATTTTATATTCTTTTTTAACTTTCTATGTCTATTTTGATTTTTTTATTATTTCATAATGGTGCTTTTTTCTCTTCTTTCTTGGGTGTGCACTTTTTTTTTGGATGCTTTGTGCCTAGAGGACACAAAAGGCCTTTGCGCTTTGAGTCTGCTTAGCTCCTTTGACTACCTGGCTCATAACTCTAATTGCTAGCCATTCTTCTGTAAGAGATTGGCCACTTCTTTGTTATGTCTCTAAAAGGGCCTGGGAGGTTAGTTGTCAGTTGCAGTCATAAACTAGTTCTACCTATTTGCAGATAGTTTTCTTTGTGGCCCTGTATTTCATATTATTTAATTCCACTGTTCATTACCTCTGCTATCCTGAAAGTATTGACGACTCTTTGTCCCACACATAGCAAGAGTTGAATTTCTGATTTTTTGATGCTAGCGGTTATTTAACTTTTTTTTATGAGTTTTTCTTTGATTTAAACTTTTAAAACTGATCCCTATGATACATCAGTAGAACCTTATTGCAATTAGTGGTTATTGTTCTATACGAGTATACGGTCAACTCTCATATCTTCCCTGATTGCTACTATTTTTTACAGAGATTGGTCACTTCTCTGTTTTGTCTTTAAAAAGCATGACACTTCAGAAATGATATGATAATGTATTTTTAAACATTTTTCTTTGATAAACAAATTTAGTTTGTGAGGGAGGATAAAACATTTTTGAAATTGGTGTTTTAGGATAATTCAGTGAGACCTTTTGTCATAGTCTATGAAACAAAGGCGTTTTTGTACATGCTTTTGTCTAATGTGCTTTTCAATAGGATCACCATTGCTTGTTAAAATGTTTTTTGCTACTCATTTTTTGTTACTTAAGCCATCCCGGATTAAGTCTCATAGTATATGTACTCTTTTAGCATTTTTTGTTCTTTTGGTGAAAAAAGTTGTACCTAACAATTTAGTTAAGACATGTTTGAAGCAACAACTGTTGTGCGTATTTATTGGATCTGCTTTTCATAATTCTTTTTAGAATTGTATATCCTATAGTAACACAAATCTAGCCTCAAACTATGAGATACCGTGTTTGGAGGGTTTGACATCTTTACACTACACAAGTCTTTCCTTAATCTTTTAAACAGGTTAAGAGATGGAGGGGGCGAATCATTTTATCCCAGATCATCATTTACCATCAACTGTACCGGTATGATTCCTCCTTTTGTCCTTCTTTAGGTTCTCTTGAGAAGGTTGTTTTTCAATGTTTATAAGTAAAATGTTTCTTCCTATGCAGGTGATGCATGCAGAGGAGATGTTGTGTTATTCAAACAAAACATGTACAACAGCCAACAGAATATAATTGAGAGAAGAACTATTGCCGGGAGGATACTTAAAGAAAGTTACGGTGCATCAACACAACAACATACATTCTCGGTTAGGCTGACATAGATATTTTGAAACCATATTTAGTGTACTCTAAGCATGCCATATTTAGTGTACTAAGTTGATTGATGATACATTTTTTTTCAAGGTTGAAGTATTGTGGAGTGAACGGTCCAAAAAACTCAATCCACTTTCCATTTTGCTAGTAAAAGGTCGGAATCTCTACAGATATGGGACATTTAGACAGGTAGTTACGGATTATGCAAAGTTGCAAACAGTGATGTTTCTCCGGTATCTTATATATTTATACTGGTTGTAGCCTTGGAAGAGTGAGGCAGAAAGATCAGAAGTTCTTAAAGAGAAACATGAGCGAGGGAAAGCAGCTAGGTATAAACGCAAACTGAGGGAAATTGCATCTGGGGACAATAAAGGTATGATTGGCATTTGCAAGAGCACAAGTCTGAATAGTCGGTAATTAGCTTGTTATAATTGCAAGCTGGAAGACATTCTCATTCTTTTTGTCTTGCCTCTATTTATAATCAGGTACAAAGCGTCATAAGCTGTCCCATAGTGGACCATCTTATGATAATTCCGTTTACAATCAGGCTGTTTGGTTTCAAAACATGGAATTAAAAAGGTCATTACAACTCAGAGTAAACATACACAATGATGTAAATATGAACACTGCAGCACACAATCAGGCTGTTTGGTTTCAAAACATGGAATTAAAAAGGTCATTACAACTGACTTATCACTCAGATCCAAACAGTTCCATTTATCCTGACCATCACCTACAAGAAGCATCATTGTCATTGTCACATGACAGAACTTTGTTGCCTTTTGGTTTTGCGGACTGCAGTCATCGGAACAGTGGACAAGAAGGATATAATCAGGCCTTCTCTCAGCCACCTGATCACCATCATCAGAACTCTGAACCACCCGTTCAAAGGTATTTATTCGGCTGACCTTTTAATACTGTGTAAAGGATATGTGTTCTGTAGGAGTGGCAATGATGCCATATTCATATGACAGAACTTTGCTGCCTTTTGGTTTTACGGATTACAGTCATCGCAACAGTGGACAAGAAGGATCTAATCAGGCCTCACGGCCACCTGATCACCATCATCAGAACTCTGAACCACCCGTTCAAAGGTATTTATCTGGCTGACCTTTTAATATTGTGTAAAGGATATGTGTTCTGTAGGAGCAGGGATGATGCCGTTTTCATATGACAAAACTTTGCTGCCTTTTGATTTTGCGGACTACAGTTATTGCAACAGTGGACAAGAAGGATCTAATCAGGCCTTCTCTCAGCCACCTGATCACCATCATCAGAACTCTGAACCACCCGTTCAAAGGTATTTAACTGGCTGACCTTTTAATACTGTGTAAAGGATATGTGTTCTGTAGGAGCAGGGATGATGCCATATTCATATGACAAAACTTTGCTGCCTTTTGGTTTTGTGGACTACAGTTATTGCAACAGTGGACAAGAAGGATCTAATCAGGCCTTCTCTCAGACACCTGATCACCATCATCAGAACTCTGAACCACCCGTTCAAAGGTATTTATCTGGCTGACCTTTTAATTCTGTGTAAAGGATATGTGTTCTGTAGGAGCGGCAATGATGCCATGTTGACAGGTTTGGGTTTGGCGAGTCAAATGGTGATGATATGGACCCAAATACGAACCGTGTATTTATTTATGTCAAAGACATCAACCCTAGCCTTGATATAGTGACACGGTTAATACCATGTAACCATAGCACAACCAGTGTAATCAGTTTACTAGAAACACATAATAGAGTGGCAAACGGATTGTTGGATTGTAAATAAGTTGTAAGCGGGTTAAACTGGCGACAAACAGGTTGTTAAAGTTGTAAACAGGTTGAACTTGTAATTTGTATTTGTACAACTCGAAACAACTCATTTATTAAACAAGTTAGACATGTCAGACTAGGCATGACCTTTTTATTGAACGGTGGGGTTGGCTTCCCAACCAAAATGAAAAATCTGATTGTGTCAGTTTAATGTTGTATAAGGAAATTTCAACCCTAGTTCTTGACTGACAGAGTGTATATGACAACAAAGTAATAAGTTTGATGTTTTTATCATCTGTATGTATATCACACTATTTGAAGGTTGGATGCTGTGGTGGATCTAGGTTTTCTGACCCTGAATGGACTACAAGAATTTAGCAATTATAAATATTTTGTACTAAAAAAGTTTCTCTGTGTATGCCATGTTCATAACCAAAGGACAACATTGATTCCGGTTTCCGGATGCACTTGCTTAGAAATGAATTTTGAATCTTTTTATACGTAGAGCACTTTTTTAATGATGTTTTAACTATGTAGATTAAACATATGCATCAAATTAATATATCATATGACGAATAAATATTTGACAAGTGTATACGATAGTCAGACATTAAAATTATTTGGTTTTTCTTTTTTTACTTTCAGTATTGATCTTGGTGATATAAATTTATTCCATAATTTCCAGGTCAACAAATGAAACGTACAAATTACGTTTTCCCAAATCATCATTTTCCATCAACTGCACTGGTAATAGTTCTCTCGTTTTCTTTTTTCTTTTTTTCCATCAGAAATTTAATGTTTTGAAGCATAATGTTTCTTCAAATGCAGGTGATGCACGCGAAAAGGATATTGTGTTGTTTAAACAACTCGTCTTTGTGGGAGGAAAAAAGGTGGAGAAGAAAAGAACTGTTGCTGGGAGGATAGTTAAAGTGCGCAAATGTGAATCAAGAGATAAACATAAATTTTTGGTTAGTCAGAAATCAAAATTTTACTTGCATGATATTTTGGCATAACCATGTCCTATTCTAGTTTAATTCATGTTACCTTTTTAACTTAAAGATCAAAGTGTTATGGACCACACCCTCCATAAACCGCCATCGACGTTCTACTTTGCTAGTGAGAAGTCAGAGTCTCTACAAGTTTGGGACATTCAGACGGGTAAATACTGACAAGGATAATTTCATAAGTATTCCTCTCAACAAAAAGTATAATATCAAATATACCCGTCTTCAACTTTATGATATTTATAGCCTTCTTTTAAAACTATTAAGATATGAAAGTTTGGAGTATAGGAAAAAAGCGAAGAATATAATGGCCATATTATAATTGTATTTAATGAAATGGGGTAAATATGAATTTTTAATTATTTTAAAGGGGTATATCTAATTATAATTTTTATTGGTTGGGTAAATTTGATATCATACAAGGTTGCCACGGGTATATATGTAATGGTCATGATATATTGATATAATGTTTTTGGAAATGCTGTTACTTCTCAGGTATCTTATATTTTTCTGTTATGGTTTTTAGCCTTGGAAGAATGAAGCAAACAGATCAAGAATGTCTGTAGGGAAACACGCGGCAGCCAAACTGAAATTAAAAAAAAGAGATTTCGCTTTGAATAAAAATAAAGGTATGATCGACATTCTTCATACAACTGTATTACAAAATTTTCAAGTAGATGATTAGCTTTTTTTGGTTCTAAGTTGTAGTACATATTCTATATGTTTGTTTTTGCCTGCGACTGTAATCAGGCACGAAACGTCAAAAAGTGTCCCATGACGGACCATCTTCAAGTAAACAGCCAACTCAAATAGCTAAGAAGAAGGCTTCCAAGAAGAAAATCGCAACCCCTGTAAATGGACCATCTTCAAGTAAACAGCCAAGTCAAATAGCTAAAAAGAAGGGTTTGAAGAAGAAAAGTACAAGTGCAACCCCTGTAAACGGACCATCTTCAAGTAAGCAGCCAAGTCAAATAGCTAAAAAGAAGGCTTTGAAGAAGAAAAGTGCAAGTGCAACCCCTGTAAACGGACCATCTTCAAGTAAACAGCCAACTCAAATAGCTAAAAAGAAGGCTTTCAAGAAGAAAAGTGCAAGTGAGACCCCTGTAAACGGACCGTCTTCAAGTAAGCAGCCAAGTCAAATAGCTAAAAAGAAGGCTTTCAAGAAGAAAAGTGCAAGTGAGACCCCTGTAAACGGACCGTCTTCAAGTAAGCAGCCAAGTCAAATAGCTAAAAAGAAGGCTTTTAAGAAGAAAAGTGCAAGTGCAGTAAACGGACCATCTTCAAGTAAGCAGCCAACTCAAATTGCTAAAAAGAAGGCTTCCAAGAAGAAAAGTGCAAGTGCAACCCATGTAAACATACCATCTTCAAGTAAACAGCCAACTCAAATAGTTAAAAAGAAGGCTTTCAAGAAGAAAAATGCAAGTGCAACCCCTGTAAAGGAGACTAAAACATGTCACAAGACCAAGGCTGTACAACTTCAAAAGACAAAACTGAAAATATCAAAAAAGACCCTTCACCTGGATCCAAACCTGAACTCGAATCAAAACCTCAGTCTTAGCACTAACCTGAACCCGTTACCGACCACTACCTCGGATCTGAAACAGAATCCAAATCCGAACATATGCCAAAACCTGAACCCAGACAAACACCAAAATCCAAACCCAAACACAGGGTCAAACCCGAACACAGGCTCAGACCTGAACATGAACACACACACAAACCTGAACACGCGCACACACCCAAGCTTGAATCCACACCCAAAGAGCTGGTTATATCGTGATCATCAACTACGAGAATCATCATTGTCCTTTCCACATGACAGAACCTTCATGCCTAACCATCCACCTATTGGCTCGTCATCTAATCAGCCACATGCTTGGTTTCAACCTAATCAGCCACCTTTTGGGTTGCCAGGTTATGGACAATGGGGACCTAATCATGGCTTCATTCAGCCATCTGGTTATTATGATCACAACCAGTTGCTTGTTCTATTGTTAACGGCACTTTGGTATCAGCAACGACAATGACATGATATTACTGTTATTGCTTTCTATTTTTAGTTCGCTCAGAATGAACTGCAAAAGATGTTTTTTTGGCCCAAGGAGTTCACAAGAGCCATTAACTGATTTCATGTTTTTATCATCTTTAGAACATCTGATATTGATTTTTGAGGCCGTGCTGTGGAGTTGTGGTCGTTCTAGGTGTGTAAATCTCGTATACACCACAGTAACTAAAAACTTCAGTGGTCTTATGATAATTTCCGTTTATTCTGCAAAGGACCTTATATTTCGTTGTTTCCTAATTTTGGAATTGTAGACTCGAATATTAGGAGCTACATATTTCTGAAAAAAGTTATACCTATGCCCTTGTGGTTTTCTTGCTTCTTAACTTTTAAAAATTTATCTTTAGCCCCATAGTTAACACTAAGCTCATCATTTTTTTATTTTATTTTCTCTTGTAACTTTAGAATTTGATGTTTTTTCAAATTTCAAATATATGATTGCGATTTGCTTGTATTCATCTTCATTTAGGTCCGAAATTCATTTAAAATCAAATATGTGTATTACAATGTACAAGCTATCAAATCAAAAACAAACAAGTTGTTGAGGTTGAGTTGGTGTTTTTTTTCTTAATAGATTCTTTTTCTTTTCCTTTTCAACTTCTAAAATATAATGCTTTAATGAATTTCAATTTGTACTTGTGTTATATTGATTTTTTTTTCTGTTGCCATATAATTGTTTTTATTAACGTTTCAACTTAAGGACTTTTTGTTTTTTATGTGAAGTTTAAAATACTTTTTTATTATGATAAAGTTACATATGTTATTAACGTCCTTGCGAAGCGCATGTTTGTGACGACGTATTGACATTAGTTTTTCTCATGTTTTTTTTGTGATAATGCTTAAGTCTAAATTATTCGAAATCGAGCTCTCGCAATGCGAGACCAAAACGCACGAGTCAATTATAAATATGTTTTTAAAACTTTGAAAAACTATGCAATATTATTAACTTTGAATTAGGTCATAAGTATTTTTATTTACATATCGATGTTAATTTATTCAAAAACAAAGTCCAAAGATGACAATGGGCCTAGTATTAATAATTTTAGTCTCAACCTTGTTGTTTAATCTGGCCTCATTGTCATGTACTGAAATATCTGTCCTAAATCTTTTTAAGTTTAAAATATTACGGGCCGGTTCTTTTCATCTATCTAGTTATTGTAAACAAGTCCATCAGGCCTCGCCTGACTGGAGTGTACAGATTCGCGTGACGTGCACGCTCCCTAACCTTCCCCTAAATTTGTGTACAGCGGTTGATTGTGATTGTGAATGTGGTTGTGGTAGACAGTTATGAAACCCTCCGTCATATTAATCTCCTCCTCTTCCGACGATGACGAAGGAAACTCCGATGAAGAAGAAGAAGAAGACATAGGATCAGAAGACGACAGCGATTATAGCGAATCCGATGATCCGGAGTTTGAAGACGAGGAAGAAAATGACGTTGATGATTCGGATGAAGAAGAATGCGTAAATGATCGCCACGACAATGGAGTTCGTCTTCATCAAGGTATCAATCCTTTTTCTTCATGTATTCGAAATGCCACATATGATCGGTTCATTTTAGCAGTGATTCTTCCAAATTCCTGATCAATTTCTTACCAATTAGTTCTACTTGTAAATAGGCCTTGTTACTGATAGTGGCGTGTGATTAAGCACGTTACTAACTACTTGCAAAGAATGCCATTTTCGTGGATTGATGGTTGAAACGAATTGGAACCGAATTGCTACCTTAATTAAATTCTATGGTAGACTACGTAAGTAGGTAATCTGTCACTTTGTCTTTAGCATTGCGGATTGAAAGGAAGGTATTTGGCATAGAGTTGAGGTTTTATGCTTCAGACTGATTGACATACGTGTAAGGATTATGTACAATAGATATATGTTGTTTTCTGCCTGCTAGTTGCTTTAATTGAGTGTGTTTTGTTATAATCTAAATCTGTTGTAGGCTTGAATGTGTGAGTACGCTTCCGGTACTCCAATCCATGTAGATTACAACCAACTCTTCATACTTTGTTGTAGTGCTATATGTGAGGGCATTTTAACCGGTGATGAACGCTCTATTATTGACAAGAACCAGGTCTCATTTGTTTACTAGGCCCCTCACTTTAGTGAAGATTCGCAGTTCTGAGAATCATTCCTTCTATAATGATTTGTAAAAGAAGAGAAATACAGTTACTATTGAGTCTGTTGTTAAACCGCTTACATTTTTTCCCTCCCATGTATTGTTTTTTCTTGTGTGTATGAGCTTGAATTCTACCAAACTAGCACGTGCTCATATAAAGAAGAGAAATTTGGGAAAAGATAATCTAAAAGAAAGAAAGTAAAGTACATTTAATAAGGCATAATGTTCATTGGCACAATTTTTGCTTTTCAGGAAGTAATGATTTACCGGAGCTAAGTCTTACAGAGTGTAAAGATTATTTGCGGAAGCATCAATTGAGGTTATCTGGTACCAAGGAGGAGTGCATTCAACGAATCAAAGAGCATAGGAGGTTAGTTATCAATTGATATCATAATGTACTCGCACCTATTCGTGAAAAGTTTCTTTGTGGTGCTATATGTAGAATTCTTTTAATTCCTCTGATTACTGGCTGCCATCCTGAAGAGATATAGGGCACTTGTTTCTTTTGTCTTTAAAGGGTTACATTTCAAAAAGGGTGATGCTAGAATGCAATCTTATGAGTCTGCTTTAATAGCATCAATGATCAAGTACTATAACCCATCTGCAAATCCTTTTTATGGTGCTCTATGTTGAAGTTTTGTACTTTCCCTGGTTTGGTTTTGGTTCTTCTCTAGATTCTTACCGGGCTATCCATGAATTTCTCTATTATTATAAAAACAGAAATTATGACATAGAAGGATCTCCATATTTCTGATTAGATTATTGCATCATTTTTTTAGCTGGTCATTTAAAGAGATTGGACACTTCTTTGTTTCGTCTCTACAAGAGAGTGCTGTTTTACATATGTGATGCTAGAACGTTGTCTTATGAATTTTTTTTTCTTTAATATAAACAATCTACTTTTTCTTTTGGATGGAGTATAATGAGCAATGCAAGGGAAAACATTCTTGATCTATTTTATATAATCTTTGATACATTAGGTGTGTTTGATACATTAGGTGGGACATTCTTGATCTATTTTACATATGGTGGGACCCTCTATCATAATCTTTGATACATTAGGTGTGTTTCAGTTTCTCTATATCATGCAATGGGTGATACCAGACATATTGGTCTATTTTTACAAAAGAATCTTATACGTTTATTACTTGGTCGAACCAAGGGAAACCACCCATATTCAAAAAAATGTGATGAGAGGTTATTGTTTCATGATGAGATTTACCCATATTCTTTTGGACCTCTGCTATCATATGAACTCAAGACAAATCATTAATGAACTTTGTTTCTTTCTAGTTTCTAAAAGTGTAAAAGGCCACACTTATTTAGGGCATGCCAGAGATGTGCATTTACATCTTGTAGAACTTTTTTTTTTCTGACTTTGTATGAAAATAATAAATTAAATTTTGTACTTGAAGCAAGTACTGTTTGGATCAAGTTTATTTATTTGTTCTTTCTAAACTTTATGTATCAAATGTGCAACACAATTCAAGACATGAACTAGGAGACATGGTGTTTGGAGAGTTTGTCATCTTTAAAATTGGACTGGCATTTTTTTCATCCTCTCAAATGGCAGGTTAAAAGATGGAAGGGGTGAATCACTTTATCCCAGGTCATCATTTTCCATCAACTGCACTGGTAAGTAGTCGTCTTTTTTCCTTATTTATATTCCATCCAGAAATTTGTCTCAATTTTTTTGAAACAAAACGTTTCATCTACTGCATAGGTGATGCATGCAAAGGAGATGTTGTGTTGTTCAGACAAAAAGTACACAAGAAGCAAGGACAAATCGGGGGGAAAAGAACCGTTGCTGGGAGGATAGTTAAAGAAAGTTATGGTACATCAAAACAACAGCATACATTCACTGTGAGGCTGATAAATCACCGTTATTTCTTCTGTGTATCAGGGATATTTCTGACTTAGTTTTGTTACGGCTTATTTTTCTATTGAAGGTTGAAGTCTTGTGGAGCAAACCGTATAAAAACCTCCCTCCACTTTCCACTTTGCTAGTGAAAGGTCGCAACCTCTACAGGTTTGGGACATACAGACAGGTAAAAAAACATATAATGCTGTTAAAATGTTATGATATGATGTCTGTATTCTTTTTCTATAAGATATATTTCTATATTCGATTATGGTTTTAGCCTTGGAAGAATGAAGCAGAAAGATCAAAGGTTCTTGGAGAGAAACACACTCGAGGGGATGCAGCTAGGCATAAACGAAGACTAAGGCAGACTGAAACTGCTTTTAATAATGATCAAGGTATAAAAAAGCATATATGAAATGCTAAGTTCAACAGTTTAGAAACTCAATAACTAGTTTGTTCAGGTCGGAAGCGTCAAAAGTTATCCAGCGGAGGACTATCTCAAAGAAAACAGCAGACTCGAATCCATAAAGACAAGTCTGCCAAGAGACAGGGTGCAGCTGACCTTAAGGCTCAAAAGAGAAAATCTAAAACTTCAACACGTCCGACCTTTCACGGGGCATCATCATCGTCATCCTTCTCTTATGACAGAACATCGTTACCGCCTTTTGGGTTTTCGGGTTACGGTCCTTACAACAATGGAGAACCAAGAGTTAATCATGTTCTTTCTCAACCACATGGTCACTATCATTATAACTATGAGCAAGTTCCTAGGCATAGGTTTGGTTGACTATTGTAAGGGGATCATCTCTTCACTAGTATGGGTTTCTGGTATATGGAAGTTCAGATACAACTGTCTTTCTGAAATACATTGTAGTTATCAAATGATATTTTCTTCTTGAACTTTCATTGTATATATAATTCTGTGTTATATATAATTAGAAAAACGTTATCATTAGAATCTGAACTGTTGATGTCAAGTGAAGGAGAGAGGGGTTCGATGCTTTGCTGGATCTGGAGTGTTGGACATCAAAGCTCAATTAGATTTTTTATGGCCATCAAGATTATAGTATTAGCTTAGAGCTTTAAAAAGTAGACGCCCGTGACATGTGAAATGGGTTGGATGATAATAGATATAAGTTATAAAGCTTCAAATTACGTAGTCTAGAGAGGGATTGTAAATTTATATATTACATATTTATAGCTTGTATGTTTGTTTTTTTTCAAATTCTTCTATATGTTTAAAAAGACGTGAAATGAATAGTAAGATGTTGGCTTTATGCGCAGAGTACAATCTTTTGTCGTGGATTTCTTTAGGTTTAACCTTCGTCCTATGCAATTCTCATTTGGAGAGAGGGGAGAGAGAGATAGAGAGGGGGGGGGGTGTATGAGGGGGCGGAGCTCTCACCAATGTGGGTCGCCGGTTGTCCGTTACCACCTACACATACGCGACGGAGGTGGTGACCATCCGGCGGATCCCGATTTGCGTAATGTTTCTTTGATTCTTGTTTGGTGGGGGTGCTCTGGTAGATCCTTTGGGTCTTCGGTTTCGACCACCCTACGTGTCCCGTTTCTGCTAGATCCGGAGATGGTCGTTGTAATGCCGATGGCCATTGGCCACCATGATGGTGGCAGACGCCTTGGAGATAGCCGCCGCTTGGCCTTCCATTTCCTGTTAAGGTAAAGTTGATGGTTTTCTCACCAATCCGGGTGTCGATGGTGATGGTTTGACAACCGTTGTCGCCCCTCTTCCTCTGCATATCTCTTATTTGCTAATTTTTTTTGCTGATTTAAGTATTAGGGTTTTTAGATAGTCTAATAGTGATCTCTTTTGGGTTTATCTGAATTGGTGTTCTTATGTGATGTATCTGAGATTTTTGTGGTTGGGTGATTAGTTATGCTGATGAGGAGGATTGCCTCATTTAAGACTTTCTTCTTTGGTAATTCGTAACGTCGATAATGTTGGGATGTCCTCATCAGAATTGTTGGCTTGGTGTTCATCTTGCTATTCATTCCTAGTTCTATTTGGGGATTTTATTTGCTGGGTGTATGTGTTTTTGGTTTTTTCTTTGATAAGTGGCCCTAGCACATTTGAGACCGAGGTGAAGCTTATATGACTTGATGCTTTCGTTGGGGCATGTCGTTGTGCCGATGATGCTTAAGTTGAGCTGCTTGTTGCCCTGATTTTGTTTGTTGGGAGAAATGTTTTATTAATTATGGTTAAGAAACACAGTTACACTGACACCATTTCTATTTCAGGTTAATGATAATGATGTTGTGTTCATCTGAGACATGAACCTGTGTTCCTTTCGCTACCGTGTTATCATATAGTTTAATATCAACTTGTGATGATAAACAACAATGACATCAGTTACTTTGGCATGGTAGGTTTTTACGATTAGTAGCTGCAACCGAAAGCTTCTTCTAAGACTGGTCCATAACACGTGCATTGGCATGGTGGATACCACTAGTTTTATATTAATTATGATGTGATTCGAAAAAAAAATTATGAGTTTTGATTGGTTTGACAAGTAAACGAGTATAGGTATTGTTGAATAGCTAATATGATTATCGAAACATTAGTACTAAACATATTTAAGAAACATTTATTATTGACATAATATTTTTTAACTAAACAAACTTAAAAGTATAAAAGCAATTGAAAACATTTGAATTATTCATAAATCAATTCCTGTTTTGTTAAGTTTTTAAATTTCAGCTATTTAACGACATAATATAAAAGGGTTAAATTTGATTTTACCATCAATAGTTATTCTTCTCAAAAAATTAAAAACATCAATTTTAATCCAAAAGTTTTAACATTTGAAGGGAAGATTTGATTGAAATTATAAAACTTTTGGACGTAAATTGAAAATTACGACGGTTTTGAAAGAAAATTTGATTTTTTTAATATTTTAATAAACATTTGCTACTTTGCCAAAACCTCAATAACCAAAACTAAATTTAACTCATATAGTTGAAAACACTTCCGCTATAATTGTTATAAATCACTATTAACCAGGATTCAAAGAATTAACATAGATCAAGTCTGAACATCACATGCAAGTCAAAATACAACTCAGTGACAAAAAAAATATGTTTGTTTAACCTAACCAACGAGGCGTTAATCGGGTCGGACTGTTATTCTAAAAATCGCTATACAAAATAAACCGGGTTGGCCCGTAATAGTTATTCTCCGTTTAATCACACAGACACCACTTTTTCCGTCATCGTTCATCGTTTCTCTCCGTCTCCGTCTTCGTCATATGAGCTTCCATCCTCCATAGTCAGTTTACAGGTAACCAATTTCTTCAAATCGCACACAATTGTCGACTTCTTCTTACCGATCTGATTACAATCGCTAAGGTTGATGTATTCACGTTTCTATTGTTCCATTGAATTCTTCAAAATCGATTGTAAACTGATCAGATCGCTATGTTTTTCATCACTCTCTCTAATTTCATCTATGTAGACTGTTGAAATCTGTTCGGAGGATCAAGAATCGGAAGATCAATGGAGTGGACGACTGTGCAACATCTGGATCTGCGGCATGTTGGCCGGAGTTCGAAACCCTTCCAGCCTCACGCTGCCACGTTTCATCCTACTCAAGCCTTGGTGGCTGTTGCTGCTGGAACCTACATCATCGGTATAGTTAATACTATTGTCGGTTAGAAGTAGGAATCAACCTGTTAGCAAAATAGATCTTCGTGAGGGTGCCTCTCTGATGTGCTAGGTTTTGTGACATGATGTAGTTTGTGAGGGGAAAGGTTATATATGCCACTGGATTTAGGAAGGAAGATGAAATTTTGAAGTGTTGGTACAGAAGTAGTAATTCTGGTATTAAATGTTTATGTTTATATCCATATGCAGAGTTTGATGCTTACACTGGTAGTAAGATATCTTCAATCAATATTGGTGCTCCTGTGGTTCGAATGTCTTATAGTCCCACTAGCGGGCATGCAGTTGTAGCTATACTTGAGGTTAGTTTCCTTGCTCCCTTATTCATGATGTTTCAGATCTATGCAGTTTTTTCCATTTCCACTAAAATTTTTGTTGATGGATGCATAAACGATTGAACTTTTGAGTCTTTTGGAAATGGCTCTTGAATCCTAGTCGATGCACCCGCCTTTTTGTTTTTCTGAAAATGGGCAGGGCTAGTCGATGCACCCACAGTTACTCAACTATTTTATGGGAGATTAGCAATGGGATCACATATAATTTCTTTTTCTCATGTGCTGGTATTCTTTTGTATGTAAATTTCTTATTCACTTATTGCAGGATTGTACAATTAGATCATGTGATTTTGATACAGAGCAAACTTGGGTGTTGCATTCTCCTGAAAAGAAGATGGAACGCATTACTATCGACACAGAAGTCTATCTGGCCCTTACCCCTCTGCAACCAGTAGTGTTTTTTGGTTTCCATCGCAGGATGAGCGTAACAGGTTTATTTCATTTTTTGCTGCCATCTATTTATTTGATCCTGCACAATTAAGTCATATCCTCTTTCTGTTAAAATTGTATATGCATGTCCAAATGCATGTCTTTATGTGTTTAGGGAGAAAATAACATGATCATGGATATTTTTAGCAAGATCAATCATATTCTTCAATTCAGAAGTATATCAATCATTATCATGGTTATAAAAGTTTGGTAGTGTTGATTTTTTAACAATTAATCAGACCTTGTGTGATTTACTAACACCAATAATGTTAGATCTTAATGGGTTAATGATACACACCATTGCACAATGTTTTAGTCAAAGCTGCTAAAATGATTGATGAATTAGTTGTAATATGTGAAATTTATGCTTAAAACACAAAAAAGTACTCTTAATGCTGAAAATATGTGCAAGGATTGCTTACCATTTTATTAATTTGCTTCTAATAGTTTTTTATAAAGTAATTTATTATTTTTGCATAAGCGATGATCCTGTGAAGCAATCCGTCGAACAATTATCTAGAGTGGTCAATTTGCAGTTATACTACTTTGTCTGGGTAGTGTTGATTTATGTTAGGAGCTTTCAGCAAATTAAAAATGACTTAAGGACCTGCCTTAGGAGTTTATAATTGTAGCCAGATGTTAGGTTCTCTACAAACACAAGTAAAAGGATACGATGCAACTTGTGGTCAAATCAGTTTGTATATTATACAGGTATATAAATGTGGCTAAAAACTTTTATTGTTAAAGTACACTAGAACACGTGTTGCGGTAGTGACATTAACGTGGTTAAGTACATAAAAGAAACGTATGTAGTTGCGGTGACTTGGTTCTGGTGATTGAAACATAAGATAGAAAAAAGTTATATAACGGTATGTTCTTCGGTCGGTATCAATCTCATTTTCATGGTGCCATCTACCAACACCTTATTGATAGTTGATATAACCTACGATGCCCAAAAATATCCTCTTTCGAATACAACTCCATTACTAACTAAATTTACCGTGGCGTCAAGAATAAAAATTAAGCACAACCACAAATTTTTTTTTTAATAATAAAAATAGTTAATGAACGAAACTTATTGAAGAAAATTCAATTTAGTAAATATTTTATTGGGTTAAAAGTGTATACTATATATATTACAAAGAGTAAACTTGAAACTTATAGAACTTGAGGGGTCAATTTGAAATAGGGTCGGTGGCCTTTGATTCGCAACAGACCTTTCTAATGAGTGTAAGTATAGTTCTCTAATCTGCATTTAATCTTCTGATATGAGAATGATATTGATTTGCTGTCGGCCCATTGTAACAATGAAAGAGGGGTACATAAAAAGAGGGTTCATTTCATTTCCTGAATGATAAAGCATCTTCACAGTTTCTCAAGATTCACGCTACAATAATCAGTTTTGTCAAAAGCCGCCAGAGTAATTTATCTAAATCAACTTATAATTTTGCTGTATGCAGTTGTTGGAACTGTTGAAGGGGGAAGAGCCCCAACAAAAATAAAGACAGATCTGAAGAAACCAATTGTCAATCTTGCCTGCCATCCCCGCCTTGCTGTATTGGTAACTTCTTTAATCTATTTTCAGTTATTTCCACAAAGTGCATTTTTTCCCTTTCGTATGGGTAACAAATTCATATCAATTTAACTTCTTGATTTCAGTATGTTGGCTATGCAGACGGTCTAATTCGTGCTTACAACATTCATACATATGCTGTTCTCTACACCTTACAACGTAAGATTTGAACTAAACAATTTATATCTATACTTTTTAGTGTATGGAATATTACCTTTTGTAGGCAACATTTATTTTCAAATTTGAAGTGATTAATCTTATGTCTGGTCTACATATAGTTGATAATACCATTAAGCTTATTGGTGCTGGTGCATTTGCTTTCCATCCAACTCTGGAATGGATTTTTGTTGGTGATAGACGTGGCACCCTTCTTGCTTGGGATGTATCAACTGAGAGACCTATCATGATTGGAATGTAAGCTCTCCACCCCCCACACACCCCAATGTGTGTGTATTAGCGAAGGTTTACTTTTCAGTTTCATTTACACCTTTGCAATTTGCAGTACACAAGTGGGTTCTCAACCAATTATATCGGTTGCATGGCTCCCAATATTGAGAATACTTGCTACCTTATCCAAGGATGGGACTCTCCAAGTTTGGAAAACACGAGTTGTAGTAAATTCTAATAGGCCGCAGGTGCAGTCTAACTTTTTTGAGCCTGCAGGTTAGTGAGGGTATATAGTTATTTCCACTTCAGATCTTCAATTAAAATGTAATGGGTTTAATCATATACTGGTAATGTTTCTGTTTTTTGTAATGTTCTTCAGCAATTGAGCAAATTGATATCCCACGCATTTTATCCCAGCAAGGCGGTGAAACTGTTTATCCTCTACCAAAAATTAGAAGTCTTGAAGTTCATCCAAGATTAAATTTAGCAGCCTTGATGTTTGCAGTTAAGTGTTGCCTTTGATATCCATCTATGATCTATCTGAATAGATTGTTTATATGTTTAGAAGTAATTGGTTATTTTTTCTAGCAGAATATGACTGGTAGTGACAGTGCAAGGAATAAAGCTGCCTACACTAGAGAAGGAAGAAAACAACTTTTTGCAGTTCTGCAAAGTGCAAGGGGATCTTCAGGTTAATGTAGTTTTGGTTCTTATTGTGGAAGAATGTTTGTTTTTTATATCAACAATGGACATGTTTAATCTTTTTTAGTTGCATCAGTTTCCAAAATCTTCAGGTTTTCATTGCAAACTATTACTTATAGGTTGTTGTTCAGAGAACAAAATGATTTAATTGGTACACAAGTATTAATGCTCTATTAATTAGAAACGAGTTCATATTTTTATTCACCAGGGCAGGACATTTAGTTTAGGTTTGTACGCATAAGTTTGCTATTAGTTGTTCAGTATAAGCTAATATTGATTGGTATCAAGGGAAAATGATTCATGTAACATGTGTTATTATTTTGTGTAAGTAATTCTGCTCACATTTACCGGAAAATATTCTTGGAACTTTGAATTTTACTGTGCTCACATTTACCGGAAAATATTCTTGGAACTTTGAATTTTACTGTATAATGTTACAAAAGTTGTGCATTCCCATATACAGCTTCTTCACAAAAGATACAAATGTCCCAAGTCAAGGACAGGAGAATGGACTAAAATGTTTTCTTTAAGAGTAATTATTTTTTACCATTAAATATGGATATCTCCACAGAATGTTAAATGAAAGAAATAAAAAGAGAACGGCAGAATGACATCTGCTTTAAATGTCATCACTGAACTCTCTTGCAAATACTTTAGCCTCTTTTTACAAGCACTTTATGCAAGATTTTTGTAGTCGCTTTTTATACTGATTTGCATGTTATTTTGACAGCATCTGCATTGAAGGAGAAACTTCAAGCCCTCGGGTCATCTGGTATTTTAGCAGAACATCAACTTCAAGCCCAGTTGCAAGAGCATCACGTGAAAGGGTAAGCTTAGTTATTACCCTTGTGCTAGTCACTGCAAGTCTGCAACATTTGAAGTATCAAGTATTGTGGGAATCAATATTATTTTATTTGTGTGCTTAGTAGGGTTTTGAAGCATAACTAGATTTTAAATCTAATTTTCTGTTTTGCTATCAAAATCTTGTTTGCCAGGCCCAGTCAGCTTACAATTTCAGACATTGCACGCAAGGCTTTTCTATTCAGTGTATGTTTACGTTCTTTACTTGTTAACTATTCACTGAATGTAATCTGTCCCAACAAAGATCTAAATTTCTATTTTAGGGATTAAAAGGTATACTTGTTCACTTATAAAGTTGTATGTGGATTCTAAACTATTGGAGAACATTTTCCTCATTACTCTAAACTTCATAGCAAATTACGGCTAGAGCAACATTTGTAATAAATTGTGCTTACTTCAAACATCAATAGACTGTGGTGGTGAACATTTGAACAAATTTCTTACCAATTTACTATTTCAAAGTACTAATTTTGACATAAAACTCAGAATTTAGTTTTGTCTTGTTTTACAGCACTTTATGGAAGGACATGCAAAAAGTGCCCCAATATCTCGCCTACCGCTCATCACCATCTTAGATACTAAAAATTATCTTAAAGACATTCCAGTTTGCCAGGTAATCTTGTTTACCGATGACTTATACACCCATGTTTGTCAAGTTTTTAAAATGTTTCTGATTGCAATGGATGACTTGGACAGCCAATTCATTTGGAGCTGAACTTTTTTAGTAAAGAGAATCGAGTTCTTCATTACCCTACTAGGGCTTTCTATATAGAAGGTGTAAACCTAATGGCATACAATCTATCTACTGGAGCTGAAACTGTCTACAAGAAGCTTTTTGCATCGGTATCATGCCATTTCTTTCCTTTTTTTAACAACTTTGGCATGAATAATTATATGCATGAACTGTTATGCTGAGGTGAAAGTTATCAAATTTCAGATGCCTGGACATGTTGAATTTCACGGGAAGTACCTCCTTCACAGTAGAAAGCAACACTTGTTTCTTATAGTTTACGAGTTCAATGGTGCATCTAGTGAAGTGGTTCTTTACTGGGAAAACACTAGCTCTCAGTCATCAAACAGTAAAGCCAATACAATCAAGGGTCAGTTAACTTTTAAGTTCTGCCTAAATTCATATTGTTATTCTTTGAGTCATATACTTTAAAATTTTCAGGTCGAGATGCTGCATTTATTGGCCTAAATGACGGTCAATTTGCAATTCTTGATGAGGATAAGATCGAACTTTCTGTATATACATTGCCCGGAGGTTCTTCAAAACCGGCTGCTGAAAAGAATATGATAGATGACCAAAAACAATATGAAGATCTTGATGTTTCCTCAATCAAGGGTCCACTGCAATTTACCTTTGAAAGTGAAGTTGATCGCATTTTTTCTACTCCAGTAGGTAAGCAATAAGCAATAGTTTATTGGTATTTTGATACTGGTTGTAGTTAATTTCACTTTCTGATCGAGTTTAATGTAATGTAGAATCAACTTTGATGTTTGCTTGTTTTGGGGACAAAATTGGCATGGCAAAGCTTGTTCATGGATACAGTATTTCTACTTCTGATGGTCCTAACATGTCAACAAAAGGTGAAGGGAAAAAATCAATCAAGTTAAAAACAAATGAGATTGTGTTGCAGGTTGGTATCTTAACTTTCCATAAAGGTTCCACATTATAAATACTTATTTTGACCTTTTATTTTGTTAATATCTTTTCAGGTTCACTGGCAAGAAACTCTTAGGGGCTGTGTTGCTGGAATATTAACTACACACAGAGTACTTATTGTTTCTGCTGATCTAGATATTCTCGCAAGCAGTTCTATGAAATTTGATAAAGGACTTCCTTCAATATCCTTCGACTCGACATATTTACTTTTATTTATTCTGCAAAGTTACTGTTAAGTTAATTTATTTGGATACTTAACTTAATATCACTTTAGATCTCTTCTTTGGGTTGGGCCAGCACTTATGTTCTCCACCACCACTGCCATCAGTGTGCTGGGGTGGGATGGGAAAGTAAGGACCATTCTTTCCAGCAGTATGCCTAATGCAGGTGAGGTCTTGACTACACAAATTATAAGTTTCAGTCATGTTTAATCTATATCTGATATGAACCGTTGAAATGACATGGCACCATATTCAGTGCTGGTTGGGACATTGAATGATCGATTGTTGCTTGCAAACCCAACTGAAATTAACCCAAGACAAAAGAAGGGTATAGAGATAAAGCACTGCCTTGTAGGGCTTCTCGAACCTCTTCTTATTGGTTATGGAACCATGCAACAGAATTTTGAACAGAAGCTTGACCTCTCAGAGATATTATACCAAATAACATCAAGGTTTGACAGCTTACGGATTTCTCCAAGATCTCTTGATATCCTTGCTACTGGTGCTCCAGTGTGTGGTGATCTTGCTGTATCATTATCCCAATCAGGGCCTCAGTTTACTCAGGTGAATTCTATATAATAGCACCCTGTATATTAATTAGCTAATTAATTTTGAAGTGAATACTTGTCTTAAGGGTAGCATGGTCCTTTTCCTTTAGTTGCCACATGTACTCAATCAATTCAACTTTGACCAAGGCCTCATGGTTTATTAAAAAATTTAATTCTTACTAAATTCTTGCATTTTATCATCGGATTTCATCAATGCTTAAGTACTTGATTCTATTTAATAGGCCAAGAGGTCCATTTAAATTGTAGCATAAAATTTTCTATTGAGGCTCTAACTTGGGTTTCGGTTGGATAGGGCTGAAAAATACAGACTTTAAACGAAACTGATTGCCTTTATTAGGTGACCTTTTTATTATTGGATCAGTTAGGTTTTGGGTTCACCTGAGTTATGGCGCACCCCCCCCCCCCCCCCCCAAAAAAAAAAAAAAAAAAAAAAAAAACGGAAAGGGGCATAACTAAAAGAGTGGGTTGATAAGCCTTTTTTTAACAGAATGGAATAATTATCAAACCGATTACCCTAATTAGGTGACTAGTTTAATATTGGATTAGTCAGGTTTGCGGTTGATCCGGATTACCCTCAAAGGGGTATAACTAAAAGAAGTGGGCCGATAAGTATTTTAAATAGAACAGAATAAATTGTCAAACCCAAATGATATGAGAATTTCTTTCTCGGCACAACGTGTGGCCGTGTGGGCAATTTAAACCTTATTACAATCAAATGTCACCTTTTCTCCACAATCATCATTTGTGATATTTTTGGTGATTAAACCAGGTGCTGCGGGGATCTTATGCTATTAAAGCTCGACGGTTTTCAACTGCTTTATCTGTTCTGAAAGATGAGTTTCTGAGATCTAGAGATTATCCACAATGCCCTCCAACGTCACACTTGTTCCACCGCTTTAGAGAACTGGGATATGCATGTATCAAGTATGCTGCTAACACTTGATCTTTATAATAACTGTTTCTTTGGTAAATTTTCTTAACATGTGAATGGAAATATGAAAATTACAGATATGGTCAGTTTGACAGCGCAAAAGAGACATTTGAAGTAATATCTGACTATGAAAGCCTGCTTGACCTATTTATTTGCCACCTCAACCCTAGTGCAATGCGTCGCCTTGCTCAAAGATTGGAGGAAGAGAATGCTGACTCAGAATTAAGGCGTTATTGTGAAAGAATACTAAGAGTGCGTTCCACTGGGTGGACACAAGGCATTTTTGCCAATTTTGCTGCTGAAAGTATGGTTCCTAAAGGACCTGAGTGGGGTGGTGGAAACTGGGAAATCAAAACACCCTCCACTACAAAGAGTATACCTCAATGGGAATTAGCTGCTGAGGTCATGCCATATATGAGAACCGATGATGGCAGTATCCCATCATTATCTACTGACCATATTGGTGTCTACCTTGGGTTAATT
This sequence comes from Flaveria ramosissima, assembly GCA_025215565.1. NCBI lineage: Eukaryota > Viridiplantae > Streptophyta > Magnoliopsida > Asterales > Asteraceae > Flaveria > Flaveria ramosissima. The sequence goes on from CM046035.1 coordinate 81,678,667, forward strand.
AAAGGAAGGGGTAATATTGTTGAAGTTGGTGATAACAGTTTAGTAAAAGCTTATAAATCTGAAGGTACAGATGTTAAGTCAAACGGTGGTCCAAGTCAAGCATCTTTTGCTGCTTCCACTTCCAACCAGCTGCCATCTACTAGTGGTGGTGATTCATTGATGAATCTTGAATCTCTTACTAAGGTCTCATCAAATTCGAGTGCAGCAGATGAACAGGCGAAAGCTGAGGAAGAATTTAAAAAATCATTATATGGTAATGCTGGAGATGGTAGCAGTAGTGATGAGGAGGGTATTTCTAAAACTAAAAAGTTGCGAATTAGGATTAAAGATAAACCTGCTGCTAATGCTACTGTTGATGTTGATAAAATTAAGGAAGCGACACAAAAGTTTAAACTTGGTGATGCATTGGGTGCTCCAATTCATAGGACTAAATCACTCACTAATCAATTCCAAGAACTCAGCTTGAATACCTCTCAACCTGCTGTTTCTACCACTGTTCCCACAGTCTCTGCCCCAGTTGATCCTTTCGGAACCAGCTCGTTCACCCAAACAGGGCCTGTATTCCCGGCTGGTCCTATGCCCACAGGAGCCGCAGTTGGGCCCCGGCCCATACCTGAAGACTTCTTTCAGAATACGATACCATCTCTCCAGGTGGCAGCAGCACTGCCCCCTCCTGGCACTTACCTCTCTAGATATGATCAAACTTCTCAAGGGGTTGAACCCAATAAGGTGTCACCAAATCAAATGACATCATCTGCACCTAATGTCAGTGGAACTCCCATTCCTCAAGTACCCATGCAGCCCATTACTACCGAGTCATTTGGACTTCCTGATGGTGGCATTCCACCACAATCAGTGAGTCAACCTGTAGTTGCTATGCCACATCCTAATTTCCAGTCGGCAAATGTTCCAGTCTCGACCCAGCCTCTTGACCTGAGCTCACTTGAAAGTCCAGGATCTGTTACTACAGCAAAACCTTCTGAACCACCCCCTCCAACATCTGTACGTCCAGGACAGGTAAATAACTTCTTATATTTTTCCCATTTAAATTTTTATATGGTATTTGCTTTTTTATCCATTTCTCTAAAACTGAATTTATTTTATTAGGTTCCACGTGGGGCTGCTGCTTCAGTTTGTTTCAAAACTGGACTTGTCCATCTTGAGCAGAATCAATTACCAGATGCATTATCTTGTTTTGACGAAGCTTTCCTTGCATTAGCAAAGGATAACTCCCGTGGTGCAGACATAAAGGCACAGGCCACCATTTGTGCTCAATACAAAATTGCAGTCACTCTACTTCAGGTGCGGTTATCATTAAAAAAAATCTGAATCAAAAACAAAATTACAAAATTGGAAGATACAATAATCTGTTCTCTGTATCCTGATATCTCGTAGGAAATCGGTCGACTGCAAAAGGTCCAAGGTCCAAGTGCCATCAGTGCAAAGGATGAGATGGCAAGATTGTCACGTCATCTTGGTTCATTACCTCTTCAAGCCAAACACAGAATAAACTGCATACGAACAGCCATAAAGAGAAATATGGATGTGCAAAACTACGGATATGCCAAACAGATGCTTGAGCTGCTTTTGTCAAAAGCACCTCCAGGCAAGCAAGACGAGTTAAGAAGCTTGATTGACATATGCGTCCAAAGGGGTTTAACTAACAAATCCATTGACCCGTTTGAAGACCCATCCCAGTTCTGTGCTGCCACTCTTAGCCGTTTGTCAACCATCGGGTACGATGTTTGTGATCTTTGTGGGGCCAAGTTCTCTGCACTCGCTTCGCCCGGTTGCATTATTTGTGGTATGGGCAGTATTAAGAGATCCGATGCACTTGCTGGACCTGCTCCTGTTCCATCACCTTTCGGTTGATCTTTTTTTCATGTAATTTTAGTACATTTTTGGGCCTATACAGTGTTCGGTTTGATTATTCTGCACTAGTGCTACATGAAGGCCAGAGTTCAGGGAATCGTCGTGCTTTTCGGGTGTGTGTTGTGTACGATGAATGTATGTTTTAGTTGTTATTTCTGGTATAAAATCTAAGTATCGATTGGATTAATTGTGTACAAACTCAAATATTGGTTTTTCACGAGGTTTTGTTGTATAAGAGGTAGCTCCTCCTCTAGCATTGCAATTTTTATCCACTTTATAGTATTCTATGGAAATATGTTCAAATTAAAACAACTTGAAGTATAATGTACGAACACATTTATATTCAGTTCAGGAAATACATTTTTCATAATTAAGACATTTTTCTTCATCTAAATACAAACAAAGCATCATTAGTTATGTATCTAATTAAATATTGTACAAAAGTATAATCCCTTATCTGAATATAAGACAAACATGATACTCATTCTTAGCTTTGCTTCTTAGCCATATCTACTAATTCCAAATTAAGTTGTTCTTCACCGCCTATTTATCCAACTAATAATCTCATCCAAGTCTCATGTATTAAAACAACACCATCAACCACCAAGGTACACACTTACTTGCTCTTAGTCTTCTTCTATGGTACCAAGTTTATTTTTATAAATGAGTTCAAGAATTAAATTATATTGTTTTTATTTTTATTGTATGCTACATTTGGAAGTAATCAAATCTCTTGCATAATTAAGTGAAAGAGAGAAACACAGAAATGGACGTCAAGGAGCTAAACATAGAAGACCTTCAACATCAGCATCCACTCATGCTCATAGATTTGTAGTTGATGCATCGAGATTATGAAGAAGATGATGACGATTATGAAGACAATGCTTTGATCACGGCGCAAAACTTTGAGTATGTATGTAAAAGGTGTGCTAGGCGAATTGACTGGTACCACCGTTATTACTACAAGTGCAGCATGTCGTCATGTGATTACTCGCTCCATAAATTTTGTGAAGAAATCCCAACAACCTTACAATTCCAAGGCCACCCTTCTCATGCTCTTATCCTTAAAAAGACAACAAATGATCAAAAGTGTCATGCTTGCCTCAAAGATTGTCGATATGGCATTTGTTATCATTGTTCAACATGTAACTACGCAAATGATCTGCTTTGCTCCACATTTGTGGAGCAAAATACGATCTATCACCCAGGCCATCCACACCCATTAATCTCTATTAGCGTCGAACCTGGTTTGAACAAGTGTTATACATGTGGAAAGAACCACGAAGGGTGTTTCTATCACATTTACTGGGGCCTTACAATACCTCACATTTACTCGTCCCGATATATCTTATGCAGTCCAGCAGGTGTGCCTTTTCATGCATGAACCGCGTGACCCCCACTTCGCTTTCATGAAGCGTATTATACGCTATTTACAGGGGACGATTGACTATGGCATTCGGATTATTAAATCCGGTGTTCATTCGCTGGTAGCCTACTCCGATGCTGACTGGGGAGGTTGCCCAGACTCCCGCCGATCGACTAGCGGGTATTGTGTTTTTCTTGGTGATAATCTCCTTTCGTGGTCTTCAAAGCGACAGCCTACTATTTCTCGGTCCAGTGCTGAGGCCGAGTATCGTGCGGTTGCTAATGCGGTTGCAGAGGCTACGTGGATTCGGAACTTATTATTAGAGCTTCATGTCCCCCTACGCACAGCGTCCGTGGTTTATTGTGACAACGTCTCCGCAGTTTACTTGTCAAATAACCCGGTGCAACATCAAAGGACCAAGCACATTGAAATAGATATTCACTTTGTTCGGGAAAAGGTTCGTCTTGGTCACATACGAGTCCTTCATGTTCCCTCCTCATCACAGTTCGCTGACATCTTTACTAAAGGGATTTCTAGACAACTATTTCAAGCTTTCAGATCCAGTTTGACCGTTTGCGCTGCGCCCGCTCAAACTGCGGGGGAATATTAGCACATATTATTATTAGTATGATTATCCTATTTTAGGAATCATTGTATAGATAGGTTTCCTTGATATATCATCCCTAAAATAGTGCTAAGGTTGTTATGATTTGTAATCTATATATAGGGGTCATCTTATTGTAATTGATCATCCAGAATTATATACCATAAACCACTTTTAACACCATCCATGTCTCTATATTGGCCGTGTAAATGACGCAAAAGGGTCTTTGTCTGTGGTATGCACTGTCATATTAGTCGCTTGTGTCTCAGCCAAACACACTATAAGACCATATATATGATTTGTAAGAAAATCAACTTATAGAGCCCTATATAACATTATGACCATGGAGGGCTTAATCATCTTAATCATCCTGTGTGACCTATACGGCCCATATAAGATATACGCCCCGTTTATCTAATAGTAGTGTGTGGTTAGTACGTTGTTAGTGTACATATAGGACCGAACTTATTTTTATGTGCTTTTTTGTTCGCTTTCCACTTTCTGATGAATCATACATCTTATCACGTCAACTTGAAGATGAGACTTGTGAGCAAGTTAGAGATGAGAAAGGCCATCTCTTACATTTTAGTCATGAACATCCATTAGTCCTAATACATGACGAAACATATAGCGATACGACCACAACAAGCACCTCGAGAACCAACTCAGTGTCGCTTCACGACCCAATGAAGAGGATTAAACTATTATGCAATGGATGTTTGAGACCAATTACAAAAATACCGTTTTACAAATGCTCTAGAGATAATAATCATAGTTGTGACTTTGTTCTCCATGATTGGTGCACGCGTCTACCCAAAGAACTACACCATGTTGGCCACCCACACCATACGCTTAAGCTCAAGAGCACTAAATGCAAGACTGAATTCGAATGTCATATATGTGGATTACATTGCAACAGGTTTCAATACCGTTGCTATTGGTGCAATTATTACAACATTGATGTTATTTGTGTATTCAAACCTGAAGAAATTACACATGAAGCACACGCAGATCACTTACTCACAAGAGTAGATGCTTCATAAAGAACCCAATCCACAATAGAATGCCGCGCATATCGTAAGAGTATTGATGAATTGCAGAGTTTTTTCAAATGTGGTGCTTGTGATTTCTATTTGCATTACGGATGTGCATTGCTTTTACCTAAAACAATTAGGCATAAGTTTGACAAGCACTTCCTAAAGTTGAGTTATTCCCCCATTGAGGATCACAAAGGTCGATACTTTTGTGAAGTTTGTGAGCAGAATCTTGATCCTAGAAAGTGGTTCTATCATTGCATACAGTGTGGACCGTAGGTACATACTGCGTGTGCACCATTAATACTTCAGTCTGAACAAGATGTTAATTCTTTTCATTTAGGAGGTGTTTATAAGTTAATGAACGTCAAGTTTGGGGCTGTAGAAGAACTATGGTTTCCCCAACATCTTGTGTTATTTGCTCCGGGGACAGCAAATGATGGTTTATGTGAACATTGTGGATGCGAATTCCAATCCTATATGATCTGGAAGTGCTTACATTGTAACTTTGCTCGTCAATCCCATGATCGCTTATTTACCAGAGTGTTCAATAAGTCATTGAAAGGTTGTTGACGACATGTAGCAATAGGTGATGCTTGTATTACTCTCAAATGATTTGTACCTTAAGATGAAAGAATAATAAGTCAGGCTGTGTTTGAAGAGTACTATTTTTTTAGTTGGTACTTATTCTTCCGGCTACATGCATTGTATATAAACAATAATTGTAGTCTGTCGCTAATTGCTTCAAGGTGAATGCTCCCTATCATGAAAGCAATTTCGTTTAATCGAACACTATGCATATATACAAACACAAACTGAACCATCACAGTGGTTCGTTGGTACCTACCATTGAACCATCACTAGTAAATACCACTCGAAAGGGCACATTGGTTTGTTATAACCACCAGATGACAGCTCCACTAACCAACCATCACAGTGATTCAAGATGATCTGATTTGTAACCGCTTGACCCATATACCAAAATGCAATGGATGTTCAAGACCAATTACCAAAATGTCATTTTAGAAATGCTTAAGAGATTGTGATAGTTGCGACTTTGTTTTCCATGTTTGGTGCACCCGGCTACCCATCGAACTAGATTCATATGTCGTTTCGTGGAGTACCTTACAATGGGATTGCATACCGTTGTTTGATGTGCCTTTAGTACATTCATGTTAATTGTGGATTCAAACATGAAGAAATTCACATAAAGCACACTAGAGTCACTTAGAAGAGTATATGCTTCCTTTAAGTTGTTTGACTAAATCAAATTTTGCCTTTATGTGGTTTTCGTCTATATTTTATAGACTTGTAACTTTGGCAATTCTTGTATCAGCTTCATATCAATAACAGACTAGGTACATTGATCACCCAAAATGATAACTTCACCTACAACTGAGGTTTATTTTTTGAAACAGATTACCTACCATACATAAACAGCTTTTAAAAGCAAAGTTATGTAACCAAAGCCTCCAATTCCAAAGAAAGTAAATTAATCTTATACCACCCTCAAAACAGTACCAACTTTAATGATCTTATGATCCCAATTTGTGAGAATAAAAATCTCACCTCTTTCTCTGTATATTGTTCTTAATATGTACTCTATACAAACCTGCCACTCTACACTCTAATCAAACTCTTTGCAGCAAAAAGATCCAACAAAACACCAAATTCCTAAATTTGAATTGGATGTACCTTGACGTTCATGGGTCGAAATCGTTCTTCAAACATATCTTCATTGTAAAGCAAAAGCTTTATCTTTGTATGAGGTATCTGAACCTGTAATCATAAGACATTATTTGAACTTTCTTAGAAATTGGGTCTCTTCCTCTTTTCTCAAGGCATGTTACCGCTTGCTTCCTTAGTTCACCGGGTAATTGCAGGCAAACCCAATCCACTAAAGCTTCCAGATCCTTTCCAAAATCTAGCATATAACAATCTAACATGTTTGGTATTAATAGTTTGCTTGTTTTGGTTATGCCAAACGCTGCTTGAAGGTAATCTCTCTTTGCTGTTTCTAACTCGTTCTCCACTTGTGCTGCTGTGTACACTCTCACCTATATATGGGAATTTTTAGTCACAAAACTTAACTTGCTTAAACACAAAGGGAGGCCTATATTAGCTAAGCAAATAAATATGCGGTCAAAAAGATTTATAGATATAAAGATGTGTAAAAGAGTGGAAAAATACCGCAGGAGAAGACCAGCTGCCACTGCATAGTGCAAATGTGACCAACGGCTCAGACCACTCCAAGCCGAATTTGGCACGAATTTCAGTTACATTTTCTTCAGGAGATTGTGGACATGACTGAAAAAGAATGGAGTTTATATGATCAGACAGCAGAAAAGTTTGATCACTAATAAGTGGAACAACAACTTACAAGTTTTAAGCGATTTGGAAGCCTCAAGATAAAATGCTCAATTGTGAGCGCATTTAGCAAATATCCGCCTGCATTTATTGTTGCCTGATGGAATACAAATCGTCTTAGTTGTTTTCACGGATACATATCAAATTTGCAATTACTGTAATAATCCTGTTAAAAGTGAAAATGGAAGGATGGGATTATGGAAAGGAGTTGAATTGGTCACCTTTTGCATTAGTGTTGGCATCATTTCAGGACTCTCAGGTATTCCATGCTCTAAATATGCCTGTCATATCATCTAGCCCTTGTAACACTTGGAAAATATATGGTGCTGACACGAATCGTTATATGTACATACAAAAGGAATTAGAAGAAAATATACTTACATTCATCATACAAATATTGTAAGTATTTATCCAAAAGGCAAGCTTTTGCTGATGTGTCAAACCCTCTAAGCTGACAGAGGCCAGCTTCTCAAGGAGGAGCCTAAACATTAAAGTAGCACATAACTCATGATTCATGAAGTAGTTGGTATTTTCTAATTACAAAGAAATTGCATCAATAGATATGATCAAACTCACTTGAGACGACGAATCAAGAGGGATGCATTTGTTTTCTTTTTAAAATCAATTGAACCAGCTTCAATTGCAAAAAGATCCTTATAAGGGCCAATATCTCTCCTCTTTGATTTCAAACAGACACCATAAGGATCCCTAAAAGCAGGCCCTTGATCACCACCGGTCAAATCCAAGGACATTAAATTAGAAAACGCCTCTGCGTCCATGGTTTTTGCTTTCAGTTTGCTTAATCTTAAAAATATTCCAATCAAGCATTTTAACACATTTTCAGAAATTTTGTTGCATTCACTTTCAGCTTCCAAAATTCTATCTCCTGAAGATGAACTTGAACAACTTTCTTGAGCCTTCTCCTGGTCCACTGACCTGTTCTGTAATTATGCAATTGCAAGTCAGATCATTTAGCTTCGAAAAGTTGATTTTAAGGTCAAACAGATCCATTTGTGCCTTTGCGCATCAGAATCATCATGATTTATATAATAATAATTGATAACTACAATTTCATAACAAAAGAAATTTTAATTTTATAATGATTAAGCTCAAAAGTCAGAATTTATATCGTTAATCTCTTCTCTTGTGGCCCAATTCATCAAAGATTACTAATTATAGGTCCCATCACACTAAGCATAAACAAAACCATGATTTAAATTGCATAATTTTGACCTTTTAAAGTCAAGAGAATATTATATGGTACCTGTGGTTTGGGAGGGGTGCCTTTTCCAGCAGTTTCAAACTTGATTTGAGGTCTTTTCACTAAATTTTGCACTTCATTGGCTATCCTTTCAGGAGAATTCTTAATTTTGGTATTGGAATTAGAAGATGATCGATTTTCTTTACCTAAAACACCATCATCACTATTTGCAGAATCATATTTCACTAAATCTGCAGGTTTCTTTTCCACCAGCCTATTCGAAAAATCAGTCCCAATTCGATGAGAGTCGGATAATCTACTCGAAGCACTTCTCGAGAGCAAATTCAGAGGTTTCTGTTGTGATAATTTGGATGGTTCTGAGTGGACTTCAATAGGGGACAATGATGATATTGATCCATCACCATTACTCGTTTTCACAAACTGTTCTAATGAGTTACTATCCGAATTAGCATTGATTCTGGATGATAAATAAGCAGCTTCTTGATACAAACCCTGCCGAAAGCTAACAACTTCTTCCTCTAATCGCACAACTTCTTCTTCCAGAACAGCAACTTCAGCTAGTAGCTCCAAAGTCTGTCAAATTTTACAGAACTCGTGTCAAAAGCGTATTAAACAATACGATAAACGATGAATTCAAGCAAGATTTGTAGACATTTGAAACCTGTGGAGGGAGATAAGGAGGAAGATGAGGTAAAGTTCCTAAACGTCTACTGAAAGCTCTTTCCAGTGCTCTGTGTACATTTTCTTCTTGTCTTAGCTTCTTCTTCAGCTTATCCACCTGTTATCAATTGATCCCAAAAAGGATTCAAATCAGTGAATCTTCAATCAAGAAACAACAGTATATGTGTGTGTGTAAAGAAAGAGATGAATGACATACATCTTCAAGCAATGCAAGCTTTCTTTCACTTCTCGAAAGGCGTCGATTGAGAATGGGTTTTCCAGCAGGTTTTGATTTGCATCGCTGCATTTCCATCTTGTTCAATTTGCAAATTCAAATCTTATGGTGGTCAAAATTTGATCTGTAATGAATTCAGATTGTCAGCCGGCAACACAGATTATCATCTCAGAAAATATTATTAAAAGACATAAATTAAAGACACCCATGTGAGATTTGTATAAAAATCAGGAACATTTCACTTGGGCATTTTCACAAACACCTACACTACAACAATCTACCACCAGAAAGACGAATGTTTCACCAAGATGAAAAAAATAAACATTCAATCCCCCCAAAATCTCAAGTAAATTGAAAAGGGTTAACATTAAAAACAGGGATAGATCGAATTAAATACCAGAAAAGAACTTACAAGAGGAAGAAAGATGTTCATGGTGATGAAGAGCAATGGCGAGTGATATCTAATCAAAATCGAAAAGGGTGAGAGAAAGATAGTTTTTTTAAGGGGTTAAGGAGCGGGAAAAGGTTGGGAAAAACATGGGGAGATATAATAATATCGATGCCATGGGGTAGAAGTTGAAGATGTAGAGATAGATAGAGATAGAGATAGAGATAGAGATATGGTGTGTGTGGGGTGTGTTGGAGTAAAAAAGCAACAAATTCAGTCAGATTTCAGAGAGAGATGAGGAAAAAGACGAGAGTGTTGTAAGGTTCGATGCAAGAGTGTGTGTGTGTGTAGGCCACCGCCATTGACAGAGACAGAGAAGCTCTGTAACGTAAAAACTACAACATTGGTTAAATATATACATAACAATAACAATATAACATAGCCTTCCTCCTGTCTCTTCTTGCTAGTTTTAACGCAAGAATAATTGGTTATTATTTTTATTATTATTTTAAACGGTTAACTTAGGGGCTGTTTGTTAGCTTCTTAATCAGTCTTTTAATGGTTCAGATGTCTGAATGGTTCAGACATTTGTCTTTGAATGGTTAAGCATTATACTAGTACTGAATGGTTAAGATGTCTAATGCTGAATGGTTAAGACCTTTTATCTAAATTGGTCAGACATTTGCATTTGAATAGTTAAACGATATACTAGCTCTTAATAGTTCAGACCTTTTAATGGTTCAACACTTAATGGTTTAGACCTCTTATTGGTTCAGCACTTAATCATTCAGAAGTTGGCAAACAGCCCCTTACTCGGTGTTTAACATAACATATGTTAATGTTTATTATGTGACCGAAACCTTTTAATCATTTGAAAGAAACATAATTATCTTACTTCATGATAAGACTATGTTACATACCATAATATTTGAGTGAGCTTTCTTCAAATGAAACGTTAACCATTCATATTGACTTTTACGCCTCAGACCTAAATATTAAGGAACGACGTAAAAAATTAGATTGGTAAGATTTGTATATTTTACGGTATGAAAGAATATCAGTTTATTACATCAATAGATGTAAAAACATGTTTGCTAAATACATTATTCTTCTAATTTTCTCTAGATTCTAGAGTATGATAACAATGTTATATTAAATATTAAATGCTTATAAATGCAATGTAATTAAAAAAAATCTAATGTAATGTGATAATTATAAATGCAATGTAATTAAAAAAATCTAATGTAATGTGATAAACCTAACATAAAATCTGATGTAATGTGATATGATATAATATGATTTATTATAAAGATATAAGTGCTTGAAAATCTTCTAAACTAAAATCTTTAATTCATATCTATTTCCGTATTTAATTAGTCATGCCTTATTTATTTTTAAGCAGTTGAATACTATTTTGATCAAAACTCAAAATATAAATGGGTGGGATAATTTTTAATTTAAACTGGTTTAACATGATTCATGATACTTTTTTTTCTTTGTGTATCACAAGTGTGTTTTAATATATACACGCACATAAGTATAAACAGCTAGCTATAGGTCGTTGTATTATTTTTAGAAACGCTATTATACTAATCAAACCGATTATTATTGTCAATGAGATGTTTTAAACTAGTTAGTTGATGTTATTGTAGCGTATCTTGTTTATGTGGCATTTATGTGTATTTAAAATAAAAACAATTTATTTAATTTGAAAATATGTAACATCTACGTATTCACTTATTTTGAGTAGATGGTTTTTCCTTGTAAAAATATTATGAAAATGAATAAAGTATTACCTCTTTTAAAGGACTCAATGACTTACTTTTCGACTATAAAATATTTTTTCCCAAATCACTCTAGTTATTCACATTTGTATTCAATTCTTTGTAGTTTTGATGCTTGAAGGCTGAAATTTTAAGATGATGCAATGAAATTTTTTGCCTTTTTATCAATTCGCAAAGACTTTACAATAGAACAACATTGAATCTTATGTTAATTTATAGTTAGGTAAATATTTAAGTGATTTAGATAAAGCATTTGGTTATTAACAGGTGAAATATTCAGAGAGGAAATACTATAGCTAACGAATATTTGAAATCCAAAATTTAATAAATGTTTAAATAATAATATATTTAATAGTGGAAACATCTAATATATTGCTAATGAATATTTGAAATCCAAAATTTAATAGATAATTAAATACAAACTATACTTAATAGTGGAAACATTTATTAATATATAAACTAGTAATAACCTTTTTGGGGTGGATGAGACACATGAATGTGGCAGAAGGACTTCGGAGGCTCAAATCATGAACCACCAACGTGCATCTCTTTCTATTAATATTTCTACTTATTTATAAAATATTATAAAACTAGATTTTAGTGTTTGTCGAATATAGCATCTTTACATTATAAACACCTAATACAAATATTTATATTAAGATTTTCATTCTTCTTCCTAAAAACTTAATAGTGTATACATTAATATTAATCCCTCACATGGTTACTTTATATTTTATACAATTTTTGATATATTCTAGATAAAAAAAAAATTTGTGTTATTTTATATATAAAAGATTAACATAGCTATAATATGATATAACCTGTCAAGTAGCTATTTGTTGTTTTAACCCTTGTTTATTATATAGAATGCAAATGATAAAACTAGAGTTTAATCCAAATTTTATATATTAAATTAGCCTTTTTTATGTAACCACCATACAAGTATCTAAAGGGACATCATGTGGCGAAGTGTTTCTCATCTATGCAAAGAGTTAATAGTTTAAATCTTCAAAGATGTATAGACGGTTAATGTATGTAGATTAAATTTTGTTTTAAAAAACGCCAACATAAAAATTTCATATACTATTAACTACAACATTATTTTTGGACATGCATATTATAGTCTATACTAATAGATGTAACTCGTGGGTTGTGACGATGCTTATGCAGCAGAATATTTGTAATGCTCCGCTTAAAATAAAATATATTTAGACGTGTGGATTCAGGAAAAACATCGCAACTATATTCCAAATTTTCATAAAATGTGAAGGATAAACCATGACACTTTTTTATCAAAAACAAAAATCATGAAGAAATTTAAATGATTTGTACGTTGGTGCTTAAATTACAAACTTACATCTACATCAATACTTATGATAAAAGTGGTTAAAAACATCCCTAGATATATCGAAATAATCAAATATTGTTGTTCCATATGTTTAATAATTGGGCACAACCAACTGAGTCCAGTCATTTGGCAGAACCAACTATTGCAAACCAAGAATTCTTTTAGAAACGCTTCACACCTGTATGTTTCTATTCTTTTTAGTTGTTGGAACCAAATCCATAATTTCTCAAAACTTAATACTAAAATCATAATTTGACCAAACTAAACGAACTATCCGTGTAATTAGTTCCTTATAAAACATTACGTAGATTGAAACATCTAGCGAAAACTAATTGACCTTAGATTAATAAAAAAATACTTTTAAGTAACTATATTAAAACATTTGTAAGACTTAGTTATTGTTTTAAAAACTTAATTACCCTCTCCAAGTCCTAACAAAAAATATTTAATCTTGAGATGCATTAATTTTAGTTAGGGTAGTGAATAGTGATTATTATTATTTACTTAAAAAGTGTAGGAAAAAGTAGAAATGATGATGGTGTAAGGAGCAAATGTACGCATTTTGAAGCTTTTGATTTGTGATGATTGATGAGGTGTGTAATGTGTTGGATTCTGACACTGATGCCTTTCATGCGCCCTCATCTCTTCCCCACCTTCTATTAAATCATTCTCCTCACCTTCTTCCCCATCAACTTTTCCTTTTTTTTATTCTTCATTTTTGGTTTCGTCTGAATCGTTTACGTATGTAAGGAAAAAATGCTTTAGTTATTAAAAAAAAAGTGTATAAACGAACTTACGGAAGAGAACAAGGTGTTAGTTATTCTAATCCTAGCTAAAAAAATGTTGAATTCGGTTTTCAACAATTTTAGTCTAATTTGAATTATGATTTCCAAACAAATGAGTATTCGAATTCGAATCATGACTCATAATATTTTATAGGAAGTATATATTATTGTTTTTTATATATGTTATTTATTTTTTTTGAAATTTTGTTTATGTGATTCAACGTGGAATTCAATTTGCTTTTTAGTTGGGTACGAATTTACTTCAAAAAAATCAAAGTCCAAACTTAAATATTGATTCAATACACACATAGTGGTGGATACACTTTAGCGGTCAAGTGTCTCGTTGATATGAATGTGTACCATCTTATGTTAGTTTCTTGTTAATGATTTTAATAATGTTTTTCCTGCTGTTTGAAAAAAGTATTATTTTTACTAATTTTAGAAAAAAATATATTTAATCTTGAGATGCATTTCATTTAAAGTAATTATTATTTACTTTAAAAGTGTAGGAAAAAGCAGAAATGAGGATGGTGTAAGGACCAAATGTATGCATTTTTATGCTTTTACAGCTGGCTCGGTTAATATGCTTTTAGAGACCCACCATCTCTTGTTAGGGCTTTCGGTTCGAAGGCTATAACATGTGGTGCGGGTTCATCTCTCTTTGTTTGGCAGCATCTAAATCAGGTTTTTAATGGTTTAGATATCTGAATGGTTCAACATCTAATGGTTCAGACTGTTTGTTTTCCGAGCAAATATCTAAATGGTTCAGACATTTGCCTCTGAATGGTTAAACATTATACTAATGCTGAATGGTTAAAAGGTTTAGTGCTAAATGGTTACGACCTTTTATCTGAATTAGTCAGACATTTGTCTTTGAATAGTTAAGCGATATACTAGTTCTTAATGATTCAGACCTCTTAATGTTTCAGACCTCTTATTGATTCAGCACTTAATAATTTAAAAAATTACCAAACAACCTTTAAATTTCAAAAGGGGACAAGATCAGGTTGGTAAGGATTAAACCAATATTGCAGCTTAGCCCTATGTTGATTCCGGTTGAAAATAGCTAAAATATAACATTCCACATGATCAAATTATTAGAAAAAAATGATTAAACAATTCTATATATAATCAATTAGTATTTACAAAATTCCATCTCACTTCATCCCAAATAAGGCATATGAGGTTGGGGGTCCTTTATAATAAGAATGAACATGCCTATTTATTATTTATGATGATAAGTCATAGTCTCAAGGGCTGTGTTTTCTCTTATGGTCCCAAGCCCATAATGAAGTCTGAAGCTAAAATCAGCAAATTCTGGGCAATGTACAAACCTAGCTTCACAACGTACAAGCAGGCAAAGCATAAACACAGCCAGATTAAAATGCATTAGGAAGAAAAATGGACCACCACCGTTCATAACTCAACACAGCTGACAACCAGACACTTTATATGCAAAGTCCACCGATACATTGCAAAGGGTACAAGTCAACAAAGCAGTCTAGACATCTATCATTTCAACAAGGAAGAACATAAAAACAGCTTCTTCCAAAACTAAACATAAGTTATGAGTAGTAACCAGACACTTGATGTCACGATGCAATGTACAACTTCTGTTGCAGGGATTACACGTCGTTATCATTCGTTGGCTTGTTCAAGAACACCAAAAGGATGAGACAAAATGATTAAGGACAAGTAATAATTGATCGGTGAAGCTGGTTGGTTGAGTTGGGTCGTTTTCATGGATATGAAATTTGGCATTTTCATCTTTTTTGTGGGGTAACATAATAAAGATACAAGAAAATTTTCAGCAACATTGGCATTAAACATACTTCTAAGATTACGTTGAATCATTTCATGGAGGCAAAACTCAACCTTATCTCATATTCGTGTGCAAAATAAGATGACGCGTTGCAGGGCCGGCATTAAAACACGAAAGCTACATATAATCTAACAAATTGTATGGCGCCATTTACGCAATTAATCAGATGATAGAATAAACACATATTTAATGCAACAAGCAGCTGTAAGGGAATCAATGTCATCTTTAATGGAGCAACTAGCATTACAAGACTCATTAAAGGGAAGACACACCAATGGACCCTCTATGCTTTGTTCATTGACTTGGGTTACCATAGCTGCTAGCAAACAATTCTATGGGTAGTGGGATAAGAGCAAACATTTCCTCTACCCCAGGAGATAGAATGATTTAACATACATGAAAATAAAATAAAGATATGATATTTTGTGATTTATGTTTTTAAAACTATATAGGATAATAATATAACATGTTGAAGCATTTGAAAGAGTTCCTATTACCCCTTTGGCGCATGTTGTAGCTGTGTAAATAGTGTAATTACCTTTCTTTTTAATTAGTTACACGAAATCAAAAGAAACACAAACAAGATAGATTAACTAGGTAACTTTTTCATTAATCATTTTGTTTAAAACTTACAGTTTGGGCTTGAGATATTGTAAATAGCTCCTGAGGGCTAACTTCAAAAAAGCTATCAAAGTTGTCATCTTTAGCAATGGTGGGCATAACTGAGCCCACCTCAAAGAGACCTTGATCACGTAGTTGAAGGTGGTAATCCCATATATTATACTCGAATTTAGCATCACTTCCTGAATCTTGTTCGGGCTTAACTGCAATGCTTTGGGCCCCAAAAGCCCACGGAAACGCAGTGGTGGTTTTGGGTGGTGTAGAAGGCCGCTCTTTGACAGGAAGAACTGTATTAGAGCCACCATGATTAAACGGGCTTCTAGCCCGAACGCTATGATTAGGAGATAGCTCAGGAGATCTTTTTGGTGTGGTACATTTAACTGGAGATAATGGTGATGAAGGTGTCGAGTTGCTGCTATGGCTACTCAGCCCATCAAAATAGCCTGTTAACCCCACACCAGAACTCCTTTTCTTCTTTCTACGTCTTGCTTTGTCTTTACCCGTTTTAATAGTAAGATTCTCAGGTTTTGGGGACTCAACCACCATAGATTTCAACTCCAAAGGGGATGATGGTGACGACAATGATGATGCCATCACTTTGGTTGCAGCTTTTGGTGACTCAACTGTCATAGACTTCAACTGCAAAGCGGGTGATGGTGACGACACTGATAACACCACCACTTTCTTTGCAGGGTTTGGTGACTCAACCGCCATAGACTTCAACTCCAAAGTGGATGATAGTGATGGTGATGATAATGAAGATGCCACCACTTTCTTTGTGGTATCTGGTTTTAAGCAAACATCTGAAGAATCTGCTTCAGACAAGTTTCCACACCCGGTTATGACTGAAAACGTATATGAATACGCCATGAAAATTAGAAGTGTGGAAACAAGAGTCGCAAGGACAAATTTCTTGAACTTTACCCAAAAAAGTGATCGTTTGCACATTGTGAGTGTTAGATTAGAAAGACTGACTTTTACGGGTACAACTAGTATGCCGCCAACCATACCCAGTTCAAGATCCCGAAGTACTGTTTCCGCACAAGTTTTTGAATGATATGATATTATAATCTTTTGTGATTCCCCTGGCTGCAAAGCAAAACCTTTACAATTACCCACCACAAACCCATCCAATTCACACTTTGTGCCTGAGATTGTAATTTTGTTGACTCTTAGGGGCAAGTCTCCAGTGTTCTTTGCAAATACAACTTTCATAAACGGTTTACCATAGTTGTGCTTGAGCTCAATAGTATGCAAGCGATCTGACCCGTCATGTAAAATCAATGAAATCGAACCTCCAGACCCACGCAATGATAACCACTCGACACCTGAGAGATTGTTTCTTACAAGAGCTGAACTTTTCCATGCACATCGGTCTGACGGGTGAAATACGATCGGCCCAAGAACCGTTTTCCCATGAGGATGAACATAGGCTTCTGTTAAAGCATTATATGGTATTGAAAAACCGTCCCGTGAAGGGGTCTTGTGACTATTAAGAACCATAGTGTAAGATGACGAGGTCTGAAAAAAATCTTCTTCTTCTTGGCATTCATTGATAATTTCTCCTGAATTTAGAAGCAGCTGCATAGCAATGGGTTGGTCGCTTGGGTTTATGACTTTGATCCATTTAGAGCAATGAGTACCAATGAGAACGACTGGGAAGATCATCTCATGATCATCAAGTACAGACATCTCATTTTCAGTCCCTTGAGATCTCCAGTTGCTTAGTACCGATTCATCAGCTTTCGTCATTTCTATTGCCTTCAATAAAAGCATAGCTTGTCTGAGAAAACGGTTATTAAGACAGGATTCGGCACATAATCATCTTTCTCGTCACTATGCACAAACCAGAAAGAACAAAAAACACTAATTGGAACATAAATATGTAAATTGATGCGTTAGTGCCATTTGGGCCCAGCTGCACTTTTTAATGCAAGTTTCTAGGGAGCTTATATTGTTGTTATAACCAACTATTCTTGCAGCATGACAGCAATATGCCAATATCTACTTTCACATAAACACTATAAATAATAAACTGAGGGATTCTAAGCATTTAAGCATGCCATGGAAAACCAACAACATTAAGTCATTGCAGCTCCCCAGGGTTGGTCTAAATCCCACTAAACAAAAATAAAAGCAAAAGTAAAGTGATCATAGTGAGTTTTAGATGTGCGTTTTCAAGGTGATAACTGCAATTAAAAGAAGTGAAGTTAGAAATGTTTTATGCCCATGAGAACCTGTCAGCAGAAAACTCATGGGCCCAACCGAATACCCTAGCAACCAATAAGACCAAGTAAAACGCAGCTTGCGTTAGGTAGGTGGCCTTCAAGGGGTTGAAGGCAAAACCATTGGAAGTAGGATGCAAGCCTGAGATCTCTGCTAGAGGGAATCAGATGCTTACCACACCACCACCCCTTGAAGGTTTAAATAATCAATTTCCTAACAGCACATTTTACCTTTTATCAAAATCTGATTATTTTGACCCTGAGTAATCAAGAAAATAGTAATCATAAAAACCTTACCAAGACACTAAAAAAAGAGTCACAGTTATCACTTTAAAGGCACATCCAAACAGTCAGCGTGTATATAAATTACAATACCTTGTGTACCAATGATGAATGTACATGAACATTATTGGATCTTGATTCTGCATTGTTATTATTTATCATTCCAAATCTCTCATAAGAATGTGATTGTGAACAAAGACTGGCAATTTTACTGCAAGGAATCTCAAGCTTGGGAGCATTTGATCTATTTGTCTGTACAACTAATTTGCAGTTCAGATTCGTATGCAGATTTGGAGTATAAGTAACCATACCCACTTGTGTCATAGTATGAGGAAACAACATTAACCCTTCTACATATTTAATCTGTAAAGAGTCGGTGTTTTCACCAACTGTACTAATTTTGACTACAGTCAGAAGGTCAGGACCTTCATTTCCCACCAAGAGAGAGACACTGGCAGTTCCATTGGCATCACAAGGCATTAAAACATCAAGTGAAATCGAAAGATGAGTTTCTAGATCGTAAGATCCTGATTTCCCTCCATATTTGGCTTCGAAAATTATTGTATCTAAGTCATGTCTTGAATCATTATTCAGTAATTGGACACAGAAAGAACCAAACACATTTATTTGAGAACGGTATGGGAAATCTACCTCTAAAACAGGCTCATTATGGTTCAAACCAATGGTCCACGTCTTTTGCGGCCTTATTGCCATTACTGGTTGACCAAGCTGACCAACTTTGACATCTAACCACTCGTGTTCACTAATTACAGAAGAACTAGTGTTTTCGATCATGCTGCAAACACCATTAACCAAATAAGAGACGTTTCTGGAAGAAAACGACATCCAAGCACTTACTTCTTTCAAATGCAAAACTCTTTCAGAAGGATTGAATAGTGAAATAACCCATGGGCTTGAATCAAGTGATGATTGTAACATGTAAGGAGGCTGAACTGCAAACCCTTGGGCTCGAACCAAAAACCCACCTGAGCTTGTTTGCAGTATTAGGTGAGCAGAAGACAAACCCAACCATTTTGGCAAAAACATAAAACATAAAGAAGCAACTTCACCAGGCCTGATCTTGATTTCACCATAATTGCAAGGGTAGAATTGTGTATTGGTACTGTATGGTTCGAAAACAATCAAAAAACTACTTTTATTTCTATTTTCCACAGTCAGATAAGCTAATGAAGGAAAATGTAAATACTTTTGGCCCCAGTCTAGTAATGGGTGGCTAATCTGTACATTTTGTGATGAAAAATCATTCACATGATTAGATTTGATCATAACAGACGATGTGTCATCTTCATCAACACGAGCACTCACTTTTGACTCAAGTGAGCAAGAAACAATATTCCCATCCAATAACTGAAAATTAGCACGGTTTGATGACCGGATGTCATCATCTGATGGTTGCATTGTCCCTACAAGTACTGTATTATCTGCTTTGACCCCTGAAAAACCCGAAACATTTTCTTCTGTACTATGAAACCCCGAAAAGAAACCAGATAATGTTGAAGGAAAACAGAACAAGTCCGAACGTCTACAGATGTTTTCAAGATTTGAGTTTGGTACTGAAGTTTGAACAGGAGCTAATACATCTTCTGAAACTGAATTTAAGTCATTTTTATAGGACGCATACTCATCATAGCCTGTTAAATTCTGGGTCCCAGTCATGATACATGGTCCGAACGATGTAAGCCAAAAAACGACACACAGTGCAACAACCTTAAAATGCAATGCTTCAACATCATGGCAAAAGCCCCTGCAATAACCATATGTGAACCAAATAACATATGAGACTTGTGCAGGCCATAACAACCAAACGTTATCAGTAAAATATATAAAGCAATATTATATAAATAAAATCCAAATGACTGTTGGTAATCATGGAATGAAGAATACTTAAACAGGTTTCTTCCAAAGATAGATGATGTTGAAATTAATTCAAAATATTATCAAAATAAACTGATATCCACATGAATCTCTTCACAAAATTTAAATACAAGATGGTGATTGCACAGTTAACAAATAGGGAAACGAATAAGTCCTGTTTTTTAGGGAAGTTTCAAACAAAATCTCCATTTAATGTTCTAAATTTACGAACTTAATAACCAAATAAATCCCCAAATTCGACCGTCGTCAAACTAAGTGAAGAACAGTAGAACAACCGATGGTCATCACTCATCAGATAACATAATGTCAAATTAACAGTAGAAGCTTCAGTCCAACTGACTCTGCTGCTTCTAGAAACTGCTAAACGCAGACAAGAAAACGAAAACAAGTATGAATCACGAGAAGAAGAACAGAGAAACGAAGGAGTTACCGATGGTAAACCATGGCGGCAAGCCTGTGGTGGTGGAGGCGATGATGATGAAGAAGAAGTTGTGGGATTTCAAGAGATTAATCTTCTTCGATAGACAAAATGAATCATGTGATGAAGGTTTTCTTCTAGGGTTTTTCGATTATGGTGGTGCTAAAATACGCTTAGAAAGGAAGCGCACCTCAAGAACACACACACTCACACCTTTTTACACACACTGGTACACAGCCAATGGATGGCCTCGAAGAACGAACGAGAAAAAATTGGAAAATTGAAAGAGAAATGTGTCTTTTGTGAAGTTACGTTAATACCCTTGGACGATGCTTTGGGGTTAACGACGCCGTAATATATATTAGATAGGATTGTTTGTGATTAATATCAAGGACTTAAGATAGGTTGAGGTGAAGACAGGGTGGCTATTCGTCTATTTTGAGAAAATAAGGTATAAGATTATCAATAAACTAAGAATTCAAGTGATTTTGCTCGTTATTATGTCTAACGACAGTTTTAAAAATAATTTATTCTCTCTTGTTTATTTTTTTTTTCTTTTGTGGAACTTGACCTCCTTCTATTCTTTTCGTGTATGCGGCTTTTCATTGTTCTCTCTTCTATGTCCTTTGCTCGTGGAGCCAAAAACTTTAATTTTAGATGACCTTATGTAATGAAGTGTGGGTTGGATTTAATAGTAAAATCGTGTGTAGTTGGAATTAGAAGCTTTGTTTGAAATAATAAGTTTGAGTCACGTCTATTAAAGGTTAGTGTAATTAGTTGTGATGTAGATTCGACGGAGCATGATAGATGTGGTAACATCTGACCATTTTAAAAAAGTTGTATGTAAAGTTATATGTAGGGTGGGATGATATTAAAAAATCTACTTACTTTATTTAATTTGGTTTACTCTAGATAAAATCACTAATTAGTTTAGTTCATGAACTAAGTTAGCATTATTAATTAAACCTAAACTAATTGTTTATTTTAGTTCGTGAGCAAACTAAGCATTAATTAAACCTATAAACTCATTGTTTATTATTGAATATTGAAACCCAAAGTTATCATTATTAACAACTTGTAAATGTTTATTTGGGTAACCTACTCTCGTCTCTAGTTTTGACTAACTACATGTTATTTTTTTCAAATAAACTAAAAGCGAATGCTAGATAAATATGTCAAGCACGGGTAATCTTTGTAATTAAAAAGACATATTTTTAACTGGAAGTATTGTTTGTTTGCGAGAAAATTTAAAACACTAACTAATAAAAATTATAATAGATAAAGGATTATCAAATTGAATATTTTACATCCGAATAACATGTTAAAGTTGATTAATAAGTTTGCAACATTTGAGCCACGAGTCACCATGTAACTTGAATTGATTTTTCATGTCAAGGGATGTGCAAGAAACCATAATAACCGAAATAATCGAAGAAACCGAACCGAGAAAACCGAAACCAATAAGAAACCAACGGTTTGGTTTAATGGTTTTTTCAAAACCGTTTATTTCAGTTTGGTTTTGGTTTTGCATGTAATAAAAACCAAAAAACCGAACTTCTAAATTTAAAGATGTAAACATGATTAGTTTATTACTTACTTGTTTAACTTATATTATCTAATTTTTTTGAACATTTAAATTTTAAGAACAATCTTTAAACTTCTCTGTTTGAATTGTAAATTAAAATGTTTTATTGAATTGGTGGGGTGGGGTGGGTGGGTGGGTGAGTGGGGGGGGGGGGGGCTTAAAAGCTCCGCCCATGTCTTTTGAGGTAATATTGTGCTTGCTGTACGCATGTTCGTATAAAATCATTTAAATTTATTTGTGTTTCTAGTCATCGGTAATTTTAATAGAGAAACAATCACACACGTACTTGAAGCATGTATTTAACAAAACTAAAGCGTCTAACCTTTGTTTACTCACTAATGACACATTTTAACATGATTATCTTTAATAAGTGTATTTAACTTCTTAGAATGAAAGGTTTTGGTTGTATTTCATAATGATAAATGTGGTTTGAAAAAATTAATGTTGTAGAAATGGTTATATAAACTTGTGAGGCTTCTCATTGAACCTAAATTCTTAATACCAAAATAGTCAAATTAGATTTTAACAATCCAAACTATTACTAATTTGCTGATAATAATCCATACGATTAATTTGTCCGGTAACACTCCAAATTTTCACTTTTGTTACAAACAACACACGATTTGTATTTATTTTAGGCTCAATTTAATTTATATGTTTCTTCATTTCGTTCATAATCATTATTGCGACCAGAATCGAGTTCAAATCAAACGTAAAATAAATTAAAATTATATCATAGGGAATATTGTTGGTAATAAAAAGTGAAAGTTGTGAGTGTTAACAGTCAAATTAATAGTAATGATTAAAATCCAAACTAAGAGTTAATGCCGCGTGTTGTCGCTGCCTTACTTTTGATCACAGTTGTATTAAGTCGATACACAAATTAAAAAAAAAAAAATAATCTCTAAAATGAAGGGAGTGAGATTTGAGCTCGAGTAGGTTCCCCCATTACACTCTAACCATCTCCTTCAATTCATATACCATTATATAAATGCTAAAAAGAGTTAAGTTATATAAATTATAAAAAAGATGGTTTGGTGCAGTTTCTGGAGTAAAATTTTTAGCCGACTTTTGAGCTTCTTTCGCGGCGGTTGTAAGTAAAAAATGATTTTTGGGGCGGTTTTCAAGGATTTTTGGGGGACAAAACTATTCATGAATTAAAAAAATAATTTTGTTACTTTAGTTACCGACCTAGATATTAATATATATTATAATATAAAATATTTATACTTCAAATTTTATTTTGTTCTTTGCATAATATCTTAATACTCTCAAATTTCCAACATCATAACACCTGATATCCTAACAACGTCTCAATCTTATGAAATTTAATAGATATATAATAGAAAAAAGGTTTTGCTTACAAAACTTAGATTTATTAAAATAGTTGCTCTAAACAAACACAGACCAATTCAAGTAAAATATAGTGTTGTTATAATTGTAAATGTCAAAACCTCGTATCTATTTCTTTTCAATGTATCGTGTTCCTTTACAAATTATACATCTCTAATTTATTATCTTTATCTGATTCATGGTTTTTGGATTTTTTACTAAATATAAACTGTATTTCAAAGGTCAAAATATGCATACAGTTTTTTGTTGTGGCAAAATTATAGTAGCCTTGTATGAAAAAAAAGGGTAACATCAACCAGACGTATACAAAGTAAAAGTATGTAAATCAGAAATAGAATAGAGAAAATAAATCATTTTTTATGCATTTCATTCTTTATCCGAACCATAGTTAAACATTAGAGTAAATTACAGAAGATGATATTTATCTTCAAAACTAAGCAATAAAACATTAAAACTATCAAATAAAACTTCAAACAAATTTTATATGTTTTTATCATCATATTTTTTAAAGTTAGTTATATAAAAGTTTATTGTATCATATGATTTAAGTATCAATAATAAACTTAATATATAAAAATTAGAATGCAAGACACATAAAATTATTTAGATGATTTTGTATAATCCTAGTTCTATAAAATGTATTATATCGTATGATTTTCACAATGATATGATTGTGGAATATCTAAATTTCTTCATGTGGTCTGTATTCTAATTTTAATATACTAAGTTTAATGTTACTTTTTTAAACGAAAAATTAAGTTTATTGTTGACAAATAAATTATACGATACAATATTTTTTTGTTTGAAATGTTAGTCATCAGTCTCAACGTTTTACCGATTATATTTTCCCAATATATAAATTTGTTTTGAATTATGTCAATTGTATGTTTTTTATATATCTACGCTCATATAATAATCATGTGACTTAACGACGCAAATTAACAACCATTAAACTAAATAACCAAATATAAAACAAATCATGTATATAAAAGTACTTTAACGTAACTAGTAAATATAAATGTATACATAAAAGTCCTTTTATGTAAATTACTCTAACATTACGTATATTCTACTCATATGATTGAAGAATATTCAAAAACTTATAATTATAATTTCGAATATAAAAATAGACAGAATCTTTGTGCTAATTGGATATTCAAAGTCAAATTTAGCACTTCACGTTATATCTCAAGAATCTTGATGCCCTGGTCAACATCTATGATGTATCATAAAATAATGTCTAATTAATATTAATATTAGTATTTACCAATATCAATTATTATCACATATAATTGTTGTGTACCGGGAACAAACCTCACGTTGTACTTAAATAACATAAACCACTTTGATTAATGTATCCTCATTAGATATGTAAGAACGTCTGGTATGATATGTCATGAGCAGACTATCTTTTCTTACATTCATAAAAACACTGCTCCCCTCTTTTGTGAGGGTATTATGAGTTGGTCAAGCCAAAGTGAACTTACACTCGTAAGTGATGCATTTTGTTAAAAGATCCGACCATTGGGGATGGTTTTCGATCGCTGGATGGTCAAATTCTACTAACTAAAAAAAATAATATAAATACCACCTCAGATCACATTTGTATACACACATATAGCCAAAAAGCAATTCTACACGCTCTCACATATGCTATCCTATTTAAGACAATTGTTTTAGTCGTCATTATTATCATCATCATTTGACTCCGCCAATTAGTTTTTTCAACATAGGTTGTAGACATGACTCAAACTTTAGTACAAAAAAGTAGAAGTTCACGTTCAAAAACCTAAAAAACTCGTCTCAACTAGTATGGACAAGCTGCTCATAAGCTTCTGATACCAAGACTATTTATTGTAAAACCATATACACTAGTAAATTGTCTAGGCATGTTTTCGATGCCGAGAATTATTCGTACAAATAGTTCAAGATTCAATGAGTGAGATGTCATGGTTTCAACAAAGATTTGATACTAGAGGAAGACTTATTTACCATTATACATAAATGCACAACTTTAATTCATCAAAAGGGATACGATACCAGCTGTGTTGCAGTGGATGAATACTACAACATGTCTACAAACCTACAAGGTTGTGTATTTACAAATTTTATAAATATCTAATATATATTATTGGAGATAATATTTCATTTCAGGTTCAGATAGTGTCTTTGAAAAAGTTTGGATATCCAAATTATCCACAAATTTTTCTAAAATTATTTAATAATATATAATAATTAGAAATTTATGATTTTTTCGGATGTTTAAAAAAAATTCAGACATCCGTTTCTTTTTTTATAAAAGTTAATAATCGCTTATAAAACTACTAAATAATACATATTTATTAATAACTCGGATTCTTATTCAGATATTCGAATTGTACACTTTAACACTAATAAGAACGTGTAAAGCCTGCGTCTCCATAATGCGGAACACCCCTTGACACTATTTTATCTTCAAACAATATACGATCATTTCTTTCTAAGCCTTTTCTTTTAATAATAGGAGAACAAGGATTTATTAGTTCCTGTAGTGAATGACGTATATTTCGGATTTAGATGAGTTAAGCATCTCAATGTTTTCGTTGATACTCTGATTAAACTTGTACATAGAAAAACTTACGTTCGTTGATTCGGTCATCCCACCAATTTTAGAAAAAGTAATATAAATGGGGACTGCTAACGAATATAAAGTTTCAAACAGTGTTATTCTTTTAGACAATTCTATAAGAAACATATAGTACAACTTTTTTTTATAATTATTAATATCTGGGAAAAAATAAAATTTGAGGATATTTATAAAGGGAAATGTTTTATGTTAAACACATTTTTTTAGAACAACCAGAACAAAATAGATTTTTTAGTTTTTTTTTTCAAGTGTAAAACCTTTTTAAAATATAAGAAATGTCTGAAATGCAATATTTATTTAATAATCTTGAAACTAAAAAAAATATATGAACAAATTTTGTTTATTTACTGAAGTTACTCATGTTCAAGTCATATGTAGGTTCTATTACCTACACATGTCTAGAGTAACATAAAAAAACTAAAAAAAGATATGAAAAAAATAAATTTATTATGTATGCACCATACATAAACTAAACTTTTTATTAATAAAAACAGAAGAAGATTTATGTTTGTTCTTGACATTCTCGTAATAATTTAGTGTCTTGAAATGAACCTCACCTAATAAAAAGTTGTATCTAGAATACAAGGATTATCTTGTTATTTTGTTGTTAACGGGAACACAATAAAGTTAGAAAAGGCTAGTGGGCTGCAAGCCTGCATGTTTTGGGCTTGTCGCTTTTTAAAAGAAGTTGAAACTTGAGATGAACATAATTTCAACAAACAGAATCAACCAACCATTTTATTAGAATTTTAAGTTTTAGTGCAACAATCTTCTACTACCAACCATTTTGATCTCTTTAACACGTACATTATTTATTCTTCTTTTGGATTGTTGCTGCTATGAATCGTAGTGCTCTACCTTGTAATGTTATTATTGTCGTCACTCTATTTAATTTTGTGTGTCGTTACAAGCGTTAGTCATACTCTTATTCTATGATGAGTTGGATGTTAGAAATTTGTACTTCGAGATTATCAAACGTCTGGACGAAACTTAGATTGAAGCTATTAAACAGTTCAATCTGAACGCGACAACCACATAAAACTCAGTTTGTAATCAACATCAAACATATTTGTGTGTGAATTGGTGAACCAAAAGAATAGAAGAAGTACCAAAGAAGAATTAAATAATTTTCAAGGCCTGGTCATGTGAAATTAAAAAAATGTCAAAAAATTACATATTTTCATTTTAAATTTTACATGTGAAATTTAAAAATATATATATTTTTAATGCATTTTTAATAAAACAACTTTTACCAAAAAAATAAAATAAAAATTCAAGCTAAGGGTTCTGTCCCTTGGACCATGCCACTAGGGTTGCGGCCCTCAGGCTCCGCACTAAAGGGTTGCCCCCTTGTAACCCCCATTTTTTACTAGCTTCACCCCTAAAAACCAATAAAATTCTAGTACTTAACATTATAATAAACTCAAACAAATATTTATATCATATTCTTTAAGTTGTTTATCAAATAAATTACTAGTCAATATAATTATATAAAATATGTAAAATTATTTGTTTAAGAGAAAAAGAAATTAAAGTAGGCAACAATCTCTCCTGGAGCTCTAAATCTTAGCTTTGTTGGACCCACTTTGCCACACCATATGATTGATATATTAAATATTTTTCTTTTTGGAGGGACATCTCTTTTCTATTATGCCTTGTGTAAATTCTATTAATGTATTAGGAATATAGTTTACTTTATTTTGGTGATCTCACTTTGTCAACATGATGCACTCTCACATACGAGCAGCCAAATAACCTAGTCTAAGGCTTCACTTTTAGTTTAACCCAAAAAAGGTCAAACTGTTAATCGGAGTTAAAAAGGGAAAATTCTAAATAGTAAACATGAAAAGTTAAGACTTTAAAAAACCACATTTTCAAAATGAATATTTATTCTTCATGTAGAAAAACTAACCAAGTGTCGTCTTGGTACGCTACTAATTAAGGAGTCTAACACATGTCTCTTTCAATGAAAATAACGTTGAAAAAAAATGTTTAATTGTGCGAGATCGCTGGTCATATGACATGTAATGATTGTACTTCTAATAAAAAGATTTCACCTCCCATCAACGGTACCATAACCGCCACACTCCACCGCCAGCCAACTAATCTGCGCTCACACTCAAGATCTACTTTTAATAAAAAATTCACTCAAAACGACACGTGTTAACTCCCTAGTCAGAGTGCGTTTCGCCACAAGGACGCCACGTGCCGCACGATGATCAGCTTTTCCGCACTAATATTACATGTTTTTGTAAGAATTTGATTTTTCAAAATTTATTTTAATTACTTGACTTTTCTTATGTTTATTTTATGAATCTTCCCCATAGTTACCGTAGTTAATGTCTCATTTGAGTATTTGACAAACAGTACTTACATTAGGAAATATGTTGGGTCTAAGATTTATTTAGATAAATAACCAACTTTACAATGATCATAAATTCATAATAACACGTAGTATGATAGTATATCCATGAACTCAGAAAATACGCGAGGCGCTGTGATCTTCAATTCGGTCGTAGCGAATGCATCGGGCAGCATCTAAGCATTCGGCTTCGCTGCTTTGTTTCCTTTAGAATGACCACCACCAGGGCTGTGCCCAGGTTCTGTTGCAGGACCCGATTGGGTATCAAACCCGTGCTCTGTGAAAGAATGACCTGCTCCTGGACTCTTACCTGGTGCCGTAGGCCGAAAGTCATTGACCGATTCGGGTTTTGACCTCCCGTATCGTTGACTTTGACCCGCCACCTGTGGTGGGAATGTTAGTTTCTTTTCTGGTGGAAGAATGTGTGCATCTGTTGAAGGCAGTTGTTTCTTCATGGGTTTTATTTGTCTTCCATCAATCACTAGTGTTTCATGAGCAACAATTGTTAGAATGATAAGGCATGTGTATGTTTTGAAGGGGGACATGATGAGACAAATATTAGAACGTTGTTTTTATAGAGGTAATTAGAAGGGAAGAAGCACAATTAATGGATGCTTCAAGTCTTTGCTGCTTTGTCTATTTATAGTATCAATGTGCCACTTGTATCGCTATAATATCAGTCCAAAAGTGAGCAAATGATAACTGAGTGCTACACTAGTTGTTCATTTTTTATATTTTTATATTTTTATTTTTTTAAGGTGAAGTAACGATCTTGACATGACTTATGGCAAAAATTTAAGTTGCTTTTTATACCGAGAGTGAACCTAGTTGAACCAGCGGATGTGGGTGAGGTGTCAAGAGATCGGCACCTTACACGAGGGCATTGTCTCCAATAATCAGATTCAGCTTGTTTTAATGTTCTATTATTATAATTAATTTCATATAAATTTGATTTATCTCTCATAACTTATATGTTTAACTTTTTTAACAAAGCTAAATACATCGTTAGGTGTAGTCAATTTTGACGGACATTCAACATAAATTTTGTAAAAATCAAGTTCTTAAAAAAAAAAAACACTTATTAATACACGCCAATCCGACCACCCTATAGGTGGAGAGTACCAATGGCGTTCGTAAGGGTTGTATATTTGACCCAGAACCACAAGCTAGGTGTAGTCAATTTTGACGGACATTCAGACATAATTTTGTTAAAAAAAACACTTATTAATATACCCATTTTACACATAGAATCATTCGGGTGGCCTTATTACTGGGAGATCATACATCCTCACTCCCACAAGGTATCTATAATATTGTTATTACTTTGTTGTTTACATGATTACATATCTTTAATTTGTTTAACCTGTGTAGAATCCCGCCGTCGACGCCCAACTCATTGAGCTTCATCAAATCTCGCCAATTTGTTGATAGAGGTACAAGAGCTTTGTGCAGCTCGCCGGAATAATGATGGGTGTGATTGAAATCACGGTCCTCGCAATTAGTTGTTTTTTTTTTTTTTTTTCAATTTGTAAAAACAAATATTGTATGTAATTTTGTTATTAATAAATGTAATAATCATATTGGTGGTATTTGTGTAGCTAGAATTAAAAATTAAGAAAAAAACAAATTTTTCAAAAATAACAATTAAACTCTGCGTTATATTAGTAATATAAATTTGTCAGAAATTTATTTATAAACTTTATTTTTTAAGTATAAAAAATTACCAATGA
This sequence comes from Flaveria ramosissima, assembly GCA_025215565.1. Classification (NCBI taxonomy): domain Eukaryota; kingdom Viridiplantae; phylum Streptophyta; class Magnoliopsida; order Asterales; family Asteraceae; genus Flaveria; species Flaveria ramosissima. The sequence continues at coordinate 81,709,252 of CM046035.1, forward strand.
TTTAAGTTGGCTCGTTAACGTTTACTTTTCTTGTAGTGTGGTACATCATATCCGCGACACCACTGCAACGGGTCCTTATGGACTAGCTTTACCACCGTCACAAAATCGATCACAAAACTCCTAAGGACGGTTTTGAACTTCGCAGTGGCTCTTTTTGTAATGAAATGACATTTACACTACTAGAAAATTGTCCTTTTACAACAGAATGTTGATATGATCATCGAAAGTTAATAACGGATATTCGACTGAATCTATCAAGAACCTATTTTTATTTTTATTTATAGGTCCGTCAATAATCCGTCATATGCTTTAATTTTTTGATTTTTTAAAAGTCCTGGGGATGTTTATCAAAGTTAGAAGGGGTAAATAGTAAAAAATATGTAGATTTCTTCAATTAGAATATAAAAGAAATTAGATGAGATCGGCAAATAATAAATAAATATAATGATGTGATGAAAGTTTTCTTATATTACTATAAACTTAATTGCAAAGGTTGGTGGAATTATATTATATATGTACGTATTGTGAAACTTGATATATATGTTTACACACAAAACGTGTTGTTACCTTGATGGTAATTAGTCATTCTCCCACAGTTCCAACCCGGGTTTAAAATTCAACCCAATTTCTCCAATCGATTTTTGCTCTTTTTTTGCCTTTTTTTTAGTTTTTTTGGCTTTATTTTTTTCTCTTTTTGCTTTTTATATGTCTTTCCTCCAAATTACTTTTTTCGTCAATTGATAGAGTAATAACTCTGAACAATAACCTCAGCATAGCCTCTTGTTATTTTTCAAATTGGCTTCTACATCATGAGCTTATTATAAAGCTTTGGAAAATTAAACTAATTTCTTACATTCTTATTTATATGTATGTGTCAGTGCAAGTTCGAGTTCAACTATGTTTTGACGTAAATTTTGTTTGGACACAAGCCGGGTCAAATGTAAAACGCTTTCATGCTAATTTTTATGTAAGCTTTTAGTTGGTCTACATTTTGACATGTATTTTTATTTGAAAACGAATGTGGTTATATGTTTTCATTCGATAGTATAAGTTCGAGTAACTTTACGTTTCAATGTAAGTTTAGTTCGGAAGCAAATCAGGATAATTGTAGCCTGTACTTTATCACGTCACGTATGATACAGCTGCAATACACGGGTATCTTTACTTGCTTAAAATAAATGTAAAGATCATTGCACAGGTGATGATTGCACGATTAAAAATATCTTTCAATGTTTCATAAGAGACCGTTATTTTATGTTATTAAATCAGTTAGCTTTATCACCACCTTCAAAGAGATTCTTCACTTACTTCCCACTGAGACTATATGTTTATTAGTTTGTACGGATGGATGGTTGATATGAAAGATTTAGTCTATTTAGGTTTAATCGAAGGAGATCTCCACATTTTTTTTTCTAATAGAAATGTTACCAAAATAATCATGAGATTTGTCAATACCGTGCTAACATTGAGATTAAGGTAAACGCATTTTGCGCCACACACATGATGTGCAAAATACACTTAATTTCATTAAATTTATGCTTCATGCAAATAGAGCATTCACAATACTTTCCTGTATTTATATGAATATATTTCTTATATTTACAGCTTGTTCTCTATTTTAATGTGAGCGGATGTCTTATATTATAGAAGATTGTTTGTGAGTGGAAGAAGTAGAAAATTTATGGGGATTGTACCGTATTTTCCCATACTTGGTGAAACACGGTAAACCCCATTAATTTTTTAATATTTTTGAATGTAGTTGTGAGTGGATGAGAGAGAAAATGTAATGATAAATATATGAAAAAATATTATTTAATTGAAAAGAAAAAAGAAAAAATAATGATATTTAGTATAATTATAAGAATGAGGATAGGGGATGGATTGTGAATGCTATAATAAGTGGTTGGGTATATAATAGAGAAAAGTTAATGTTAATTTGTATATTTGGAGAATTACTGTTCAACCCCTATAATTTTTTTAATATTTTTAAAAATGTTTGTGAGTGGATGAAAGAAAAAATGTAATGATAAAATTTTTAAAAATATTATTTAACTGAGAATGAAAGAAAAAATAATGATTTTTAATTTATAATGATAAGAACAGAAAACCTAATATGAATGCTTTTACTTTGTTAAAACATTTACTTAATTCTAGTGGTACGTACTAGCGCATGATGTGACTCACAATGAGGGTTCGAGTCCCGCCTTCCGTTAAAAAAAACCGTTACTTACATATTTTGTTTGCTTTAGTTTTCTGGGGTCTTAATATTTGCTAATTTTCTTATTAAAACTATAGTTATGAAATAGTATTATTATAAAAAAGTAAAAGAGGCATATATAGTGCACTTTGAGGGGTTGGATTTGCTAATCATAGCTACCACTAAAGGAAGAAGTGGTTTGTAATGGATGGTTTAAATATAGAGCCGCAATTGACTATATTTAATTATACCAATTATGCTTAATTTGATGTTAATATATTAATACGTGGGTCCAAATTATTTTTGTAGAAGGAAAAAAATGATAGCCGGTAGTCAAGGGTGATATTTGTCGTATGCTATTTGGAGGCATTATACTTTATGCTCTATTTTTGGCTCCTTGGGTATCTTGGAAGAAGTTGAGCTTTTCTTTTGGTTATAATGTAGTTGTGGAGTGTTGTTAGTTTTTGGACTAAATGTTATATTGTGAAAATGAAACAAAAAGCTAAATTTTCATTTGGACCGTTCGATAACCGAACTACGTGCCTGCATTAGTGCGTAAGCAGTTAGTATCTGTTGGAATAGCCTCGATCTACAAAGTCTCAAGGACCAAACGTTAAATGTATTTTGGCCTTGTAGAAGAGGTGACATGCTCAAGGACCTAGCTTTGGATCTTCTGACTTGCATCTTGAGCTTTTGAGCTATTTGTGAGGGTTAGTAGATGTTCTTCCGACTTATAGTTTTCGACATGACCAATTTAAGATGACGATGAGGCAAAAATTATTTTAAACTGATGAATACAACGATTGTGTGCTTGTCATTGATGAAGACTTGCCACTACACCGGCAAAAAAAAAACTTATTAGAGTTGACACTATTATAGATGAAGTTTTCACTGATGAGGATCAATAGATAAAATAGTTGCCACGTACAATTAAGATGGTTTTTAAATGATGAATTAAGAAGTTAGGTTTAAATATTTAACCTAAATGAAGAAAAAGATAAACTTTGAAGATATTAATTATTCAATATGATAAATGATGAAAATAAAATATGAATGAGACGTTGATACTTGAAATTATGCGTCTGAACTTTGTAAAGTTATGAAAATTCAAAGCTAAAAGTGGTAGAACTTGTACCACATAGGTGGGATGACTAAACATTGAGTGATATATAAAAATGAGCACTAAATAGTAATTGATTATTTATAGAAACATAAGTGGAACACAATCAGGGACCCTACTGGGTGCTAAGCATGCTAACCCAAATTTGCACATGCGCATTGACGCAAGGTGCTTAGGAGCTTGTCTTTGTCTTTTTAAATGTTGGCTCGATATTAGCACCAGTAACACACTACTTATGTGTGGTTAATTGGTTGAAGGTTAAAACCAATGTATTGGTTGCTTCGGATATCGTCATGAGCTTGGTTACTACCGAGGTTCAGTTGGTTACCAATGATCATGTCATCGCGCATTACTGCTGATCACATTCCATGCTAAAACCACCCATGTAGTTGATGCTGCTATATTGTTGACTGTTGTCATGCATGGGTTGTAACGGTTGTTGATCATAGGTCCCCATTACTATTGTTCAGCACATAATGAGCTGATGTAGATAAATGTCAAGTCTTAAATACATTTAAGACCCGAGTTTGTAATTTCCATCCAAAATTTTTTTATTCTGTTTTGGGTCTCTGATTTTTAAAAAAATTGTCATTTTCATCTATTTTTATTAACTTAGTTAATTGTATTTGTTAAGTTAGGCGTATTTAAGTCATTATATAAATGAAAACTTAAATTAAATGAATTATATAATGACTTAAATGCCATAATTTAACAAACAGAGTTAACTAAGTTGATGGAAATAAATGAAGCGACAATTTTTAAAAGTCTAGGACTTAAAAGAAAAAACAACCTTTTTAAATGGAAATGACAAAATAGATCAAAACTCAAGGAAGAAAATTACAATAACTCTTAATTAAAATTGTATAAAGACGTTTAATACAATTTAACGTATTGGTTTAATAAAAAAATATTTTTTGTTTTTACCATGAAAAACTAGAACACTTACTGAGTTTGTATACTCTCAAAAAAAGTCAAATAAACAAAAACTCTAGCAATATTTGGTGCATTTTTATCCTCGGTAATCTACTATGGCAGTACAATTTTCTGTTAGTGTTATATAACAACAGACAAACGAGTTTTTTTTGGAGTTACGAAATTTATTTAAGGAAATCATGTTCAATATAGACCTTAACCGCTCTTCTTCTACAAATTCTTTGTACTTTCGTTTATTTCAAGTGTGATCGTATTATAATCCCTTTCCAAATTTATTTCTTTTCCACTGTCTCATAATTCTATTTATAATTGTGAAGAGTTTCCTACATTATATTAAGACTTCCTATGTAAATTACCACGATTTAGTGAAACAATAGTTTAAGTTTTCTGTTGTCTAGTCTGTATCAATCGGTCAAGGTTACTCTATTCTGGGTGGAGTGTGAACTAAGGAGTTGTTTGGTAGCATCTGAATCAGTCTCTTAACGGTTCAGATGTTTGAATGGTTCAACACTTAATGGTTTTGACTGTTTGTTTCGTGAGCAAATGTTTGAATGGTTCAGACATTTGTCTCTGAATGGTTCAGACATTTGCCTCTGAATGGTTAAATATTATACTAATGCTGAATGGTTAAGAGGTCTAATGCTGAATGATTAAAACTTCTTATCTGAATTGGTCAGACATTTGCCTTTGAATATGTAAACGATATACTAGCTCTTAATGGTTCAGACCTTTAATTGTTCATCACTTAATTGTTCAGACCTTTTATTGATTCAACACTTAATCATTCAGAAACTGTCAAACAGCCCCTAAACCTTGTGGCATTATGGTGAAACATCTGGACCTCCAATTAGTTCTAGTCGAGTTCCGTATTTGTTGAGCCGTTCGTTTCCGAAATCATATTTGTTAATTGTTATAAATATCTTAATAGCTGTTTATGGTAACCAAACGCGTAGATTGATTAATAATGTTAATCACTGTCATCTTTTTACTTCAATAAACTATATGATGTGTGAAGATACTGCCACTTTATGGTCAAATATGATCTTTGACTGAGAATTGACAAAACCTCAAAAATAACCCACTAAGCTGTGTATTTATTTGTTTTCTAAGGGTCACCACTAGTGATTGAAATTATATTTTTCATATTAAAAAGTTGATGGTTAATACAAAAGAACAAAAACAAGTCGACTTCATAAAAAAACACTAATTATCACTTTTTATTATGCTTGCCTCTATTCATCATTCATGGAGTTTAAAAATGGAAACTTTACTTTACTTTGTTCCCTGAGCTTTGGAAAGCCGCCTTTCACCTACTACACTTGAAAATTGAAATGATCTCCTTGCGTATTTATAGTCCCCCTCCTTATCGTATATGAACCGGACGCTGAACCGGACGTTTTACTGGTTTGGTGGTCGGACCGGTCGGACAGGATTTAAGAACCGGATGACGTCATAATTATATATATAGACACTAGGTTAGTGACCCGTGTGTTACACGGGTGGACCGATACTTAAAATAACACATGAATAATAAATTACAGTAATATATATATATATATATATATATATATATATATATATATATATATATATATATATATATATATATATATATATATATATATATATATGAATATGATAAATATATATATGATGTTGAAAAGATAAATTAGAATAAGAATCTTTTTTTATATATAATGATATCAAAAAAATTACGATGTTTCACAATAGAAATAAATGAAGGTATAACAAATGAACATAAAAATAAAGAAAAAATATTAACTAATAAACAAATATGATAAAATCTACAAAAGTATGTAACGGTGATACGTAACTAAGACACTGAACAATTAAAATTAAAAACTAATTGTTCATAAAGATGTAAATACTTATTTATATAAAAATATTTAAGTTATAAAAGATGAGTAAAAGTCACATCAATGAAATGTTGTTAAAAAACAAACGATATCAAAAATATAAATACTGTCATGAGTTTTAAAATTAATTAAGAGAAAAATATTATTTCAAAAGAAAATATGACAGATGCTTTTATTAATAAAATGAAATTTGTTAACGGTAATACTAAAATTAATAACTTAATCATTACTTGTTACATAAATAAAAATTTATTATAAAAGATGTCAAACAAATTAAAAGTAATAATTGATATTTAATATAATATTTATTTTAATTGATATGAGTTAATATGTAATTGATATAAGTTAATAGTTTCCAAATTTATATTAACTCAAGATTAAAAGATATAGCGACATGTGGTAATGCACATGTGGCGCTTAGGTGGACGTGCTAGAAAGACGCCACATGTACCCATAGTTAGTCTTTTATTATAAGTTATAGATATAGTATATTATATTTATAGTCATGTATATAATTAAATATAAGTAATTTATATATAATTTATATATGTATAAAACTTAACTATATTTGTATATCCAACACACAATCCGGTTCGAACCGGTCCGGTTTCCCGGTCCGACCACCGGTTCGGGACGAACCGGCCGGTTCGACCAGATCAAACCGAATCATAGCGAACCGGACCGGCTAGGTGGCCGATCCCCGATCGGACTGGTCGGTCCGATCCGGTCGCGATAACATTGGGTATATGGGTTCGGGGTACTTAGACACCCTTCTATTATAAATCAACATCTTTCAGACTTTTATACGAGTCTTATACTTATGTACGTGTCGTATAACCCTATATGAGCGCATAACCTCTCTAAAAGCCCTTGAATTTTCCATCGTCTTCAATGTCGAATTTTGCTATACGCATTTTATAAGCCTACATGGGGCGTATAGGCTATATGGGGCGTATAGTTCTCTAACAACCCATGAATTTTTCTCGTTTTTCACGCCGTCAACTTTATACGCATTTTATTGCCCTATACAAGACGTATATGGGGGTGTCGATTCATAGGGGTGGGTGTCTTAATTATTAGGACTCATATTTGTACACAACATATATAGTAAGTCGTACACAATAAAATTATATTTTATAAACATATACCTGTTGTATTTCTATGTACAATTTTTATGTAATAACTAGTTTGTCAGGTAATACATAACTAATTTTAAGTAGTGCTTGCATCGTAAAAACTGAATAAATAGTTAAAATGGGTAGTGACATAGTCTTTTACGACGACAAGTTCAATTCTCTGTAGTGTTATATGGAAGATATTGAAAGGTGGTTATCATAAAAAATAAAATAATGTATGAATGTTTATGCGTTCATATTGAACAACTGAACATCCCTCTTATATTATTATATTTATTTCAAAGGAAATAAAAAGAGTCTTTGTTTTCATTCTTAATGTATGATGCACTTGCTAGTATTAACTGCTCAGTCTCTTCAACAGGGATACTGTTTAAGTTGTCATAGAAAACAACGGTTTAAATCACTTTACGTTTATGTAATACTTATTTTACATTCATTGTAATTTCCTTTTGACTTAAAGCAGATAATTAACAATTAACTGAAATGGTACGTATGATAACACTAGCTAATAACACCATCAGTTCGTCACCTATTACTTTCTGATATATTATGAAACTATAGTGATGATAATATGGTCGTGATTACTAATGAAGATTTTTCTTGTAGTGTAAGAAGGGGAAACTAATTTCTGAGGGATATCTTATGATCAATAGTTTGAACAGGGACTAGGTAGATTTCTTTCAAAAGCATTATATATTGCAAATTTGCAGAATTTTTTTTAAGTGGGTGTTTTTTGAAATGTAAAGTGGTTTTAGGTGGTTTTTTTAGGATTTTAATGTTTTTAGGTGTCCCACTAGTTTATATAGCGGAACACCTATACTTCAAAAATAGTTAAACGATATATGTGTCCAATGTATATCATACCCATCCCTCGATCAGTTTTCTGTGTAGATTGCACTTTCCGAACTTAAAATCTATATATTATAATTGGCATAAGATATTAATAAGAAAGAATACATATATGTCTATACAGACATCACAAATTCACAATAAATATTGCATGGGCATTACCATACATGCCCTAATTAATTATGGATGGAGTGTCCACCTCCAGGGCTATGGCCTGGTGCAGTGGGCCTGAAATCTTCGACTCCATGCGGTGGGGGTGGCTGCAGCGGCTGAGACCCGACTAAGGTTTCACTCAGTGTTGGAGTCGTAGGTTTTGTATGCACAACTTCACTTGCGTATACCGTATCATGTCTACCACCTTTCATAATTGTTTCTTTCGAAGGGGTGCTTTTGTGAATATGTTGTTTCAAATGTCTCCCATCAACAAATTGAACCTGAAGGTAGATAGTTAAGGTGATTAGGGTCAAAATTGCTAGGATTAACTTTGTTAGATCCATGGGGTGTGTATATGTGTTTAAATTTGGATGTGGGGATCAGGTGTTTGATAGCTTTGTAGGATGGAATGCATAAGCTTATTGGTGCTTTGATATTTATAGAGGCACACCAAACCTTGAGATGCATTAAATTAACCACAATCTGGGAGTTTATTTTATGTATATAAAAAGGGCCTTATGGCCTGTTGGTATTTAGAAGTGTAGAATAGTCACGCAGTGGACAATAATGTAGTATTAGAAGCATATTAGATTGTCATTAAAAAAATAGATTAATTAAAAAGTAAGGTTAATTAATTTACCCATCTATATATATACTCTCTAGAGCATATGTATATTTGCATTATTACTTGTACCATCAAACTAATTATTAGGCGAATTATCATTATGGGAATTATTTGTTGAACAAGGATATATATATAGACTGTAGACACATGACAAGCACAAGTTCACTCCGGTTGAGATTAGTATACAAGCTCCCTTATTAATATTTCCATTTAATAAGCTTGGAGTCTTCACTTTCATACAAAATGATCGTAAAATTTGTGACTGGATTATGGTGGAATATGGATTAACGTGTGTAAAATTAGCGATTTTAACTGAAGTAGTCACAAAACGATCTACCTTACGATTGGTTAGATTCAGTCGCAAAATTTTTAATAAGTAAATATCGAATCATCGTATGCTCCTATCTTTGTAGTCCTTATACATTATCCAAATTCAAAAAGAGAAGAATGCATAGAACATTCAAATGTATCTAGTTTAAATTAAATTATGAAAATAACTTATGCTTTCGTATAAATTTATGATTTTTGACTTAAATAAATAAAGCATGAAGACTGAAATATTAAACTAAATAGTAAATGGGAATAATTAAAATAAAAAATAATAGGTTGAAATCTAGTTCATAAAAAGATAATGGAAAATAGGATTACGGACAGAGGTTTTTCCACTGCAACTTCGGTCACAAATGGCTATTGACGACCTGAATATTAATATTAAACTTTTTAGTAACGTTTGTATATTTTTTAATGGTTTATTGGGATTTTAATAATTATAACTTTCATTTGTTTGCCGATATTAATCTGAACTCAGTAAATGTTTATAGACACTCTCAACTTTAAGCTTATATTCCTTCAACGATCCCATACTGACTAAGAGTTAACCCTGTTAGTTTTTTTGTTTATTTATGAAATGGGGGCAACTTTAAATCATTTTTCAACTCTGTCGTTTTCCGGCCTTCATTAGGTCTGTTTTCTAGTGTCTACCCAACATCGTCACCTGAAATCTATCTCTAGTCCTCTAACGAGTCAAGTGGTTCAGATTAAGAGGTGAATATTGATGTGTTTCAGGGTGCAGAAGTTTCAAATTGACGGACGCGATGGTAAATTTTAACTTTCTGCTTAGTGTTTGGGTCACATAAGCAGTCCACGTTATAAAAAAACTAACACTTTAAACTCTCAGTTAGTAAGGGCACGTTGGAGGAAAATAATATCAAATTTGATGAGAGTGTTTTGAAAGCATTTCTTAAATTGCAATTAATCTCGACCGATAAATGAAAGTTTGAATTATTAAAATTCAATAACTTTTTTTAATTAAAAATCTGAATGTTTCACTGATTAGTCACCACTCATGTCTATATGTTTGTTTTTTTGTCTATGAACTTGTTTATTCGTTCCATCTTACATGATAAACATAATCAAATTGGGACAATCTAATTATAGTATCAACAAACGTACACTTACGTACGTGTGTTCATGTTCATGGTTAAAAACAAACCTATACATATTCCTTAAATACATTTGCAGCCATACCAATTAGGCTACATATTCCTTTGTGACTTTTTTAACAATTCCTTTTGAGGTTTGTTCACCTTCTTTGACAGTGACCACTGATTTAGTCAAACATAAAAAATTTTCCACTTCGATGCACATGCGGTTTTTTATTTTATTTTATTTTATATTATTTCTACACCCTCCATGTTAAATTTTGTATATTTTGGCAGCAAACACTTTAATATATGGGTGGTTCTTGTTTGATTTGTTTGTTAGTGAACATCATGTTCCACCACTAGAACCAACTTTACAAAAAGCTGCTTTGGACCCACCAGCCAACCTACACATACCATTTCCAATTTTCCATTTTCTTTATGTTCATCATCTGATATCATCTATGTTTTTATGACCGGATCCGTTATAAATTTATTATTTTAGTTGTCTACTGGTTGGAGTGGTTCCATAAATCGGAATAATTTAGACATTAGAACTATACATGTATAACTAATTTGAATTATAGAGAAAATTACATAAATGATTCCCTTTGTTTGACTAAATTGATAGTTTGGTCTTCATATTTTGAAAACTGCAAAGTCAGTGTGAAATTTTGTTTGTGTGTCGCACGTTAGGTCCTGGATGTTAAATCTCGTCAGTTTGTGTGAAATGAATAAAAACTAATGGATGAAGATAGGTTGAGTGAAAAGAAGCAACCGAACGTGTGATTTGCACGTTCATACTTATGATTCATTTGTATGAATAAAATGATACCAAGAGAGTCTCAAGTCTCAACGAAGACAAACTACACTCAAATTAGAGGAGTTTCGTTTTAGAAAATGAAATACTAAAAAGCGAATGAAGAAGAAGATAGGCTGAGTGAAAAGAAGCGTGTCATCCAAATCAATGAATCAGAGCATTCACAACTCATTCATTAAATTCATGTGAGTGTATTCCCTATATTATATACTATGGTTATAAGTGGTTGTGAGTGAAGAATATGAGAAATTTATTGTTTAATCTGTATTTTTGTAAAACACCATTTAAAACCCTATAATTTTTTTAATATATTTTAAGTGGTTGTGAGTGGAGGAGATAGAAAAAAATAATAATAAAGTTGAAAATGAGAAAGAAAATTAGTGAATTTTAATGTAATTATATAAATAAAAGAGTTAATTACATAGATAGTCCCTGTAGTTTATAAAAAATAACAGGTTTGGGTACTAAGCAAAAAAAATAACAGGTTTGAGTATACACTTTTAAATTTGTAACAAGTTTGAGTATTAACACTAACAGCCGTTAGATTTTCTGTTAAGTTTAAGGGCAATTTAGTCTTTTCACATTATAGGATTATATATGTAAAATAGAGGGACTATTTGTGTAATTTAATTAAAATATTATATTTATATATAACTCTATACACACATATTATATATATATAGAAACAATCACTGAACAATAATACTCACCACCACCGCCATCGTCAAACATCACCGCCGGCCGCCGTCGGCGGCATCACCAGCGGCCATCACCGCCCTCACACCACCATCATCCATCTTCACCTTTGGTACTTTCATCATCATCACCAACCACTAACACTACCACCGTCGCCCCCTTTCCCCTGTTATCTTCCAACGCATGTCACCACCGTCGGTCTCATCGCCACCTTCGCCATCATCGCCGATCTCCACCTTCACCATCATCGCAGGTCACCACCGCACCAATACGCTCACACCGCCGCTCCCTTCTCGAATATCCCCATCGTCATCACCAAACCCTTTCTCTTTCCCCTATAAAATCCTAAACCCAAATCGAACACCCAGCACCAGCTTATACCACCATGTACCACTCAATACCCTAATTAAGATCTAAACCTAGTCGCCTCACAACCTCCAAACACCCTAATTTTAGGGGTTTTTTAATTTAAAGGTTAACAGGGGAAAATGGGGGATTTGATGAGATGATGATGATGGTGCGATGGTTGAGGTGCGGATGATGATGACGATGGTGTGGTGGTTGAGGTGGGGATTGTGATGACGATGGTGATGTTGCCATGGTGGTGATGATGAGGTGATTGTTATGATGTGGTGATGTTATGATGGTGGTGATAATGAGGTGATGGTGGGTAGATGGCGGTGACTATGGCCTTCGTGGGTGTTCAGTGATGGCTGGTGGGTAGGAGGCGCTTGTGGTGGTGATGGTGGGTAGATGGTGGTGGTGGTGGGTAGATGGTGGTGGTGGTGGTCAACTGGGAAAGGGTAAAAAGAATATAAAAAATTACAAAAGTAGTCCCTTAAAGAGTATTTTAGTCATTTTACTTAAACTTAACAGAAAAACTAACGTCTGTTAGTGTTAGTACCTTAACTTGTTACAAAATTTAAAACACAGTACCCCAACATGTTACAAAAAAGTCTTAGTACCCAAACCTGTTATTTTAAATAAACCACAGGGACTATTTATGTAATTAACTCTAAATAAAGATAGGAAATGAGTTGTGAATGTTCTCATCTACCCCTAATCCTTCATTGTATACGCATCAAAGTTGGGCCATTGATGGGCTGGAATAAGGCCCAAGCACATCTTTCACCAAAATGATAGCTACAGAAACAAGCCCAGCAGCCCATTTATGCTCAAGAAAATAAACAAAAAAGTAACAAATTACTGATAACCGCTAGTTAGATCGATTTGACCGACATTTTGTGACCGATTTGTGACAGATTTTACCGACAGTTTTTTTTCTTTTTGAACGGGAAATGTACGACACTGCTTCGGAAGATATGTGTTATCTTAATCGGGTCCACCTATCCGTTTACCGGCCGAGACCACACCCCCAACCTCCTCAGGAGGAAACTCATTGCTGAGAAAACTCCCTGTCTCAACTCTAAGTATTTTTTCTCAGAATGAGACTAAAACCCATGACCTCCCCTTTATTTACATACCATGGGTACCTCACCTTAACCAGTTGAGATAAAGATCATTGGTACCGACTGTTTTATTTAATTTTTATTTTCTTGTTTGATATTATTTATTGTTCAGTTTAAATTATATTCGTTTTGTTCCGACTAATTTGCGATTAAATTGAGGTTGTGGCAAAATTTGCAATTTATTTGCTCCTTATTTTTATTTATTTATTTCTCTTTTTGAAACTGCTTGCTACCAAACAGAACGGTTGGAAAACTTTGCGACTAGGTTGCGATGGAATTAAATTTATAGTTTTATTATCCTTTTCCTCATTTTTTACAACTACATTGCTACCAAAATCAGTCGCAAAATCTACGATTGTTTTCCCGATCGCAATTTTCGGTCGCAGTTATCTAGATTTCTAGTAGTTCTTACTAGAGGTGGCAAAATGGGTGGGTTGGATTGGGTTGGTTGTTAGGTTAGGATGGATTTGGGTCTGGATGGGTTTGGGTTAGGATAGATCATTTAGAAAAAAAGGTCAGGATGGGTTTGGGTTAGGATGGGTTCGGGTCAGGATGGGTTCGGGTCAAAATGGATCATTTTTTAAAAAAACCAATACTATTTTACTAGTTTTTTACAATCCAACAACACATATAGACAAACGCTTATACGACCTCAAAAAGATACATATACGACTTCATCTATAAAGGGTGGTACATTCAATAAAGCAACGATGATGGTGCGATAATGAAGCGAGAGGCCCGATTGTAGGTGTGGTGGTGGTGAGCGATGAAACTCAACGAAGGTGGAGACTGATGCAGAGCTCGACTGTAGGTGCGGTGATTGTGCGGTGGTGGTGCACGATGAAACTTGACGGAGGTGGGAGGGTGTAGATGCGGTGGACCGGTGGTGGTGCGGTGGACCGGTGGTGGTTCGATGGTGGTATGGTGGTGGTTCGGTGGTGTTGCGGTGGTGGTGCGCGATGAAACTCGACCAAGGTGACCAATTTGAGTGAAAGAAACCTTGACTTATTGTGACTTGAAGCTCTAATTTTAAAAACCCATCTTGATCTATGTTTATTTTTTTCCAAATAAGTATTTAACCTATCTTGACCCCCTTGTGTTTTTTATTCAATCCATTCTAACCCATCTCTATTTTTAAAACACCTATTATGACCCAAAATCACATTCATGAATTTCTTTTGCCACCTCTAGTTCTTACTGATAAGAATGTATAAATGACATTTTATAATCCATAGAGAATAACATTTCAACGCAAGAAGAGTGTTAAAAATTTACAAAGGTTGTTGTTCATACCATGCTATGGATACTTCGGCGTATGTATAGGAATATCTTACTTCCAGATCTATAAAACCAAGGAGGACACTTTTGGTGACGATGTTAATTAAACTTCTTTCATTGTTGTAAGTTGTGTTAGAAAATATTCAAAAGAATTAGGAAATATACATTTTTAAAGATGAGAAGCGTCTAATTTCATACTTACAAAAAAGAGAAAGTAATATAATAGAGAGGATGGAAAAAGATAGATATGGATACTATACAAAACTTTTAAATAAAGGCCTCTGTCGGGATCTTACGAAAATTAATTTGGAAGATTTTCTTAATATTAATTAATTAAGAACTAGGTAACTTTTGGTTTTGAAATACGTGCTTGTTTAAGCTAATTAATAATAGTTGATATGTTTAAAGCTTGCACGTCTAATTAAGAAGTATGTGGAAACATGATCACACCTCATCCTATGTATTATATTTATATGTTCATATTAAAATTCTAGTACATCTAATAATTATTTAACTATAACAATTAAATATCAGAGTAACAAAAATAACATCTAATTATCAAAATATTAATATAATAGTAAGAGTTTATATAAGAATATTATACATGATAACTCATGGCTTGAGGTGTTATATATTCAAATTTAATCAACAGGAAACAAATCGATGCATAAATTTAGATAAACGGTTGATTTATAGGTAACTTCTAGCCAAATTAATAGATATATTTTTTGGTTCTTAATCATAACAAGTAGATTTCCATACGCACGAAGCAGCGGAGAAGAAAATATATTACAAACAAGAAGTTTTACATACAACGTGTATGAGAAAATAAATTAGTTTATTAATAACATAACCAAATTTAATTACACGTAAAAATGTAAATGAATACTAAAAAAGTTGAGGTTGAGACGTTGGCAAAAACATGAGCGTTTCCCAACATAAAATCTAATTAAAAAACGAACAATCACTATTAAAAGAACTAATAGAAAATGAAATGAAATGAAAATAAAAGAAATCAAATTTTAACAAAACATCAAAGAATATTTTAAAGAGCTATAGAAAATTAAAGGGTTCATTCATAAAAAATAAAAGTTTGGTGACCCATCTCTAAAGCATAGCCACTGTAGCTTTCTAGTTTTTTCTTAATTAATATATTATTTTCCACTTATTATCAACAATAATTCTTTTATGAATAAATATTGTATTATATATTGTATAATTATCCATCACTTATTTTAAATCTTATACAAATCATTGAAACATTCTTGATATTAACTTGTTGCTAACTACACGAGCTTTCGTCATCAAAAAATTTATAATGACAACGTGAACGACCAAAAACTTGTTAATATATAATTAATTTCTAGTTATTTATAATTTTAAAACAATTTTACATTAAGCGTACGTTTAAAGGTAAAAACTCTTGTTACTTCAACAATTTCTATTTAGTTTGGTGGTCCATCATGCACTGTTTCTTATAGTTAACAAATTAGACTTACGTGTTGTGACAGACTTATGTGGTTTAATCATTTGAAGTAATAGATCAAATAAATTTGTAAATCCAAAAGTTTGTCTACCAGATGTATGACAAAATTTGAATATGTAGCTCAAGTCAACTGTCTACAAAACGAAATGAAGTCTACGATCTGAAGATGATTAAGAATTCTAATCTTTGAATCCCCAACTTAATTGAAGCTATTTCACACCCATCTCCATGAGATTCAGTAAACTAGAGTAACATAAGTTGTGAGAGGACAAAGACATAAGTCAAAGTTGTAGTGTTTTCTTTGTTTTTATCTTTCAGTATAGTTTAGGGGTTAGTTGTATGTTAGCTAAAGATGAGAGGCTATTTTTGTCATTTTCATAGTGAGGTTGTTAATGCTTGTTAACAGCATGTTTGGTGTATAAAGAGAGCAATCTATGTAGCAATTGTCTCTCTCAGATAGTTGTACCTCTCTATAATCATTCTTCAATTCCAATGATATGATTTAGCGATTGTGATTTTGATACATGTCTTCCTTGGGTGTTAATCGTAACATAAGCTGATATCTTTATATAAAAAGTTGCATAGCATTTTATAGTACAAGATTGATCAACAACTGAAGTAGTTGCTTCTAGTTCTATTAAAAATAAGCCAAGATTAGGAAACACTACGAGAAAATATTTTGTTCCTATAAAATCTTCGACACAAAAAAAAAATAATTGGAAATTCAGACCAATTTTCGACAACCTTCTAACAAAAGAAAACACTAACTTAAACTAAAATTTTATGGTAACATAGTGACAAAATATTTTACAAAAGACTTTACTTTATTTTTTTTAGAAAATTGGATAAATTGTGACCAGACCTTTAATTGTTTTCTTTTAACTTTCTAATGATTTTTATCCTTTCTCCTTTTATATTATTTAATTAGCTTAAAATTATCGAGTAAACTTTATATTTATTATCGGTTTAACTATTATTGTAGTTGTTATAAATATTCTAATAATAACAACTAGAAGTAGGGTCTACAGTGAAGTTATAGTTTGTGTGAAACTAGCCACAAAAGAAAATAAAAAATGTTTTTTTGTCGGAAATTGGTCGAAATTTATTGTTATTATCAAGTTAACTAATATTTTAATTATTATTATAAATATTTAGTAAAATAAAAGTTTTCGCCAGAAAATGGTCAGAAATTTCTGATGCTTTTTTGACAAAATATTAGTTTTTAACTGTTTGCATGTACGTTAGTATACTTGAAGAAAACTTTATCTTTTACCTTTTGTTTTATTTTTACATTTAACTTTTCACTATTTATTATTACTCTTTGATCACCGCTCTCCCCAAGTAGCTTCTCACTCTCTGTTCTATCCGTCTGTCAGTGTTCGTTGGATCCATGTAATTAGCCATGTGTCGAAAAAGAAACTTCTATCACCAACTTAACATCTAATAGGCTATACTTATTCACTTTCTTATTTAATTTAAAGATATGATTATATCATTCGATATTGTCGAATTGAAGTATATAGACACTTATTTAGTTATTTGCAACGTTCATAAGCTGGTAGTCAAACAGTTGGTTGCGTTATTTGTTTTACAATTTTGGTTTGTTTGATATTTAAATGCAAAATAATTATATTCAGGTTAAAATTTATTTGAACTATTACAATATGTTGTTTTATGCTTAGTAGGTTTATATATGTTATTAATTAAGTCACGAAAAGTCGAAAAGCCTAAAGACTTCAACTTATTGCGCGCAACTTGGTAGTTGGAAGGTACTTCTTTTCTTGTTTGCTAATATATAGTTACAACTTATTCATTTTTTTAATATTGAAAAATACTTCTTTTTTTTTTTTTTACTTTGCTTGCTTATATTCAAAAAAATGGACTTCTTCAACAAAAACGCATTGACTCGATGGCATTTGTTATTAGAAATCTCATTGCCATGATACAATATCAATGTCGGTGAGTGTTTGTATGTAGAGAATTATTATGACCAATATAACATAATGTAAAAAGTTACTAAAGAAGGGTCATTATATCATAGGATCACGCTAATGGTCTAACGAGAATCCTGAGTGGTCTTAAAATTAAAGTGACGATTTTTTCCAATGCACTCTACTATATGCAAGACATCAAAAGATGAGTCTTGGGCTTGAAATTAACATATGTCTCCTGAAGTAACTCGGGATACTTCTTCGATGGTTAGTAAAAACAAAAGAGGGTTAGTTAACATGTATAAGTTTCAACACCATAACGACTATAAATAAAACTTTACCATTACCTAATTTAAACAGTTATCCTATATGAGCTAAGTGTCTTGTTAGATTAATAATATAATTACAACTAAACAAGTAAAATAATTGAGAAAAACACTTGCGGCACATGCCTTCGGGATGGTGTGGCGCCAACGATATGATTCCCTTTTATGAGGCCTTATGCCTAGTGGATCTCCTCGAAGACCTTCGAAGAAGTAGGATAGTGTGCTTATAAAAGAAAATGTTGCTACCAAAGAGAAGAGGAATTCTCCCACAAACATTTCTCACAAATTACGTTAAAATTTAATTCCCAACAACTTTCTGACAAAATAGTTACAAAAAACTAATCGTCACTATTCCATCGTTAATTATAAGACTATTCTGATAACTTTACCGACAACTTTTCATTTAATTACTTGCTAATAAATAAAATCCATTAATTTGTTAAAGAATAGATATAATATATCTAAAAGCTTGTCGGAAATTTTCAAACTTTCCAACAAGTTGTGCCGCACTGATTGACCCTGGTGCTCCTAAACGACACTCTCTCAAAGATGCTCATATGATTCGCCCCGTCAACCCTAGAATATGATCTTCAGTCGTGTGTGCTTATAAAAGAAAATTGTAATATACTATAAAACGCAAAAGTATCACATGCTCTGTAATTGATAATATGCTCCTAATTCACCATTGTGGGCCTCAATGAGTCTTCTTATATGTTATAATGAGTTGTATTATTTCACATAAAGTAATTTTAAGTTATAGCAAGTTGTGTTAGATGTCAATGACTATTGCTTAACGCTACATTACCTATCTCACCCTGTAGGCCTTTATATATGAGCTTTATTATGTGCTAATAGCTTGTATTAGCTTATACCAAGTCATTTTAGATCATAATAAGTCATATTAGGTGTTGATGAGATGATATATTCACTAATTCGTTATTACGGGTTTTAGATGTATCAATGAATTGCATTAGGTTAAATCTAGTATCTTAAGTTATTTCAAGTGTCATATTAGGCATTACTATATCACATTTGCAAAGGTCGATGGTGTATATAGTTTTTTATTCAGTACCAACTTTTGATATACTTATGTTTTCCAAAATAAAGGCGTTAAGTTTCTTTTTGGTCCACTGGTCTTTGGATCATTATTTTGCACCCGAGACTTGGGTTCGAAACTTGCTACCGACATGATTGTTTTTTCTTATTTCTTTTTGTTTTGATTCCTAAGAAACACTCCTTAAGTTTCTTAAATCTATACTTTTTACCTTTAAACTTTTTCTAAGACTTTAAAAAATATCACTATAACCCTCCTAAGTTTCTAAGCCTCAAGTTTACTTTTTGTACAATTTTACTTAACAAACCTAATTTCTTACGTTTTTATTTTACATGTTAGGTCTAAATTCAAGTTCTCTTATGGTTTGACATAAACTTTGTTCGGACACGTAAAATGATTGCATGCTAATTCTTATGTACACTTTAAGTTGGTCTATTTTTTTACGTATATTTTATTAGAAAAGGAGTGAGGTCAAATATAATATATATTTGTTCGATGAAATAAATTCGACTAACTCTACGTTTCGACAAAAATTTAGTCCAGAAACGAGTTGGGACGATTGTAGTATACGCCGCAACGCGCGGGTATAATAACTTATGTTTTAGTAAGGAAAATAACTGTGATCATCGTCGACAGAAAGTGAGAGATTATGAAAAGGAGATCATGTTATGTGTTTTATAATATATTGTCTTGATTTTCAAGGAGAGAATAAGTATGGGGGTTACCTATTTTGCTCTTAAAAATATAAATACATGAGGTTAGAGTTTAGGTGTAGATTTTTTTTATTTAAACCTCAAAATATATATTTGTATGTATATACGTGTGTATATAGTATGTTGTTCTTTAATTTTACCAACGCACATGATTTTATTTATAAAAAAATGTTAAATATATTCCCGTGTATCATACTACCTACATTTTATACTCTAATCTCGATCTTATCTCAAGAATTGTCAAATGCATTATAAAATTGCGCATTTTATATGAAAAGGAATAACTTGAAGTAATTGACCCATAACATACTAATGGATTAATTAGTATAATAAGGAAACAGTTGAACTTGAAAGGGTCAATACAACAACACCTTAATTCGCATATAAACGAAATCAAAGTCTACACTAAAACTCATCTAATAAATCTTCATCAAAGAGTTTGCATTTCTTAAACTATTGCAAGATGACTAGCGAAATCGCAGCAACAAGCCGGGTCGGTCTGCGCCCACCGAACTGCGGCAATCTCATAACGATCCTCGAGATCGACGGTGGAGGCGTACGAGGTATCATCCCCGGTGTCATTCTCCAGTACCTTGAATCAGAACTACAGGTATGACTTAACATCTGCATGCATATATATACTCAAACATTTTTTACTTGCAAATGAGCTGCAAATTTATACGTGATATGTATTTAGTGATCATTTTGGAAACTCTTAATTATGTGTGTAACATTTTGCACATATGTCTTCCTAGACACTATTTACTAACGTATAAACGAGACATTTGACTTGGTAGACACCTCAAATAATGTTTATGACAAATCTATTTGCTAAAACAAATGAAATTTCATTCCAAATTATTTAAATAAGTCTCTAACATATCCTCCGATTCACGGTTGTTGATTTATGAAGTCGTATATTTGCACTTTGCAGGAGTTAGACGGCGAGGAGGCAAGGCTAACCGATTACTTCGATGTCATTTCTGGGACTAGCACCGGCGGTCTGATTACAGTCATGCTAACGGCTCCAAACGAGAACAACAGACCTTATTATGCTGCGAAAGACATCGTACCGTTTTATCTTGACAATAGTCCCAAAATTTTCCCACAATTTGGGTAAGATAACACTGAAATAAATATTTGATGCATTTTTATCTCTATATATATGTGTTGATGTTAATATGGTGCTAATTGAATTAGAGGGCCATTTGCTGGATTTATAAAGTTTTTGAAGACATTGGTAGGACCAAGATACAATGGAAAGTATCTTAAAAACCTTTTAACAAGCTTACTAGGAACTACAAAGTTGAGTCAGACATTGACTAACGTTGTCATCCCTACTTTTGACATCAAGACTATGCAACCTGTGATCTTTAGCTCCTTTCAGGTATGCGTTTCTATGCTACACAATTTCATTTGATTTCTCTATATTTAAAGAAATTAACAACTAATTTCTATGATCTTTCCCCTTAAAAATAGCTTATTTTAAGAAATAATTCTTATGTTGTACTTTTATATATAGGAAAATCATCAAGAATATTAATGAACATTTGATCACACAAAAGTTAAAAGCTATAATAAATAACGACCACGCTCGAATTTAGTCAGATTTACTCGGGTTCAGTCAGAAAACCAAAAGTCTCTTTTGCCTAGAATTTAGTCAGGTTTAGCCCAGTTTAGTCGGGACACGTGTCAGTTTTCCCTTAATCTCACATGAGACCAAGTCAATGATTGGGTCGGCTAGGGTGTAGCCGACCTAAGCCGAGTTAAGTCAGTACACGTGTATGCTGCTCGTTTAACTTCATTTGGGACCAAGACAATGATTAAGTCGGATAGAGAGTTGTCGACTTAGCGTGCAAGGGGTATTTGACATCTTATAACCAATGGTTGAATATGGATAAAAGTAGCACAAAGTCAAATATTCATTTTTGTAAACTTGTTGGTCAATCGTTCATTTTGATAATTTTCTCTTAAATTTGTTGATTACGCTGAAGGTGCCAAGGGAGCCAAGCATGGATGCGCAATTATCGGACATCTGCATCGGGACATCAGCGGCACCTACTTACCTCCCCGCCTATGATTTTAAAAATGGCGATCGAGAGTTTAACCTTATTGATGGTGGCATCGCGGCTAATAACCCGGTAATTAATTAATTAATTACAACCCTTCATGTATACTTGTTGTTGTATACAAGTATTCATGAAATAAGCCCTAGAAATAGGGAAATTTGCACTTCTTTTTCTACTCGTAAGTTACAGGTTAATCTTTTTTGAACCGCAGAAAATTTTATTAAGAATATAAACTTAGGTTATACAATTACAAGACATGATAAGGTATAGGATATGAAATAATTATACCAAGAGCTTTAATCTAAGTGATTTATCCATAACAAATTAACAATACAAACGACTTTATCTGCTTCAACATTTCATTTCGACGATGGTTTTTGTTCAACATTTTTCTCATTTCTTGCATGCTTTCCGAACAAAATAGAAGGTTTTTGTTGTTCATTCTTGCTCAACACTTACATTATATAAACAAAAAAACCGCTTGCACCTGAAAAAGAAACCACTAACCCATACCTGCTAACTACCCAAGTTCTATTAAAACAATAAAAACATGTGACGAAAATAAAATTCTGTTTACCCGTACCCTTTGACCAGAATTTGAACACATCAAGATTAACACTATAATTATTGCATGTCACTTAACTTGTTAATATGCTCTTAACAGTCTAAAAAGTTTGTATGCACTATTTACGTTTTAAAGTGTTTGATATAATTTCATGATTTATATATGTGGAGATTTTATAACTTTATTCAAAATATGTAAATTTACATACGGTATATTATGGGGCCTACTTTTACACATGTTTACTTTTATAAATATGCTTCATAGTTTGTACAATCAACATATTTTGTGAAGTGAATGCAACTACGTACTGATGAAACCATAAACATTAATTATGTCTGGATTGGCAGTCTTTGGTTGCAATAGGGGAAGTAACTAGGCAAATTATGAAAGCGGATCCGAATTTCCCTCCAATCACGCCACTCGACTATGGTCGATATCTCTTGATATCAATCGGGACGGGCACACAGAAGCATACACCTAAATATGATGCGAAAATGGCCGCCAAATGGGGAGTACTAGGGTGGTTAGTCAACCAAGGTTCATCCCCATTGATAGAAGCTTTCACTCAAGCAAGTGCTGATTTGGTCGTTATGCGCAACAATGTAGTCTTTCAAGCCCTCAATTCGGTTGATAACTATATCCGCATTCAGGTATATATTGAGTTTAAACATGTATCATGTAGTTATTACAGTTCTCAACGTGTATTTATGTTCTGAAACGAATTCCTCTATATATATACTCTATAAGCTAAGAATGGTCGCAATATTCGATATGGATGTAATTTTCTTGTGGTAAGACATGCAGTCGATTAATTCATCATTAAAAAAAAATTTGTACCCTCGTATCGAAATAGGATGATGACTTGACGGGGGACTTGGCTTCGACGGATGTGGCAACAAAGGCAAATCTGGACGGCTTAGTGAAAGCCGGGGAAGGATTACTTGATAGCCCCGTTTCCAGAGTGAACACTGACACTGGAGCGGTTGAAGAGGTCCCAAATGGTGGTACGAATCGTGAGGCGTTGAAAAGGTACTATTTGTAATATAATTGCCTTTTGTCACGACCCACCTAAATTATAATCATAGTCGTTGAAGTCTAAAAGTTTCTAGATAGGACTTGATACTATTAGATATTAAGGTTTATTAGTATGAGCCCAGTGTCCCAATTAAATATCTAGAATTACTTGTAATCCTTATATATTGTAACCTAAATATTTAACAACATCAATTAGTCTTTTACCATAGTGTAGATACCTCGCTACCCTTGATAAAACTAGGGTCAATAAGGCAACACCTTGTTATTTAATGCATGTTTTTTTGAATGCAGGTTTGCGCAACGACTCTCTGACGAACGGAAACTAAGGGAGTCGAATTTTTCGGAAGGGAGAGTGGTTCAGTGAAATGTTATTTTTGTCAAAAGATTAATGTTCACACATGCTAAGGTTGTAATTGAATATTTAAGTTATTGTTATTGTGCATCCTACTATTGTCGATATGTTAATTGTATTGATGTATTTAAAGATTTGGTTTACGAAATTTATTGGAATATGTATTTTCTTATTTGAATCGATCTATGTGATATATTCCAAAAGAAAATCTTTTAACTTTTGATAGACTTGAAATAATATTTAAAATAAGCAATATGAGGTTGGTTTTAAACGAACGCACAAAAATCAAATTTATAGTAACCGACTGATAACACACTTTCGAATGGTTGTTATTAGTGGTATTATTCCCAAATTCTATGAAATCTATTTCCTTCCACATGTCCAAACAAACACTCACACTTTCGATTGTAAAATAGAATAACACACAAACTTATATTGATTCAATTGTTTATTAATTTAGCAGAGAACAACGACGACCTTGATAATGCATGACTCGTGTTGGTTCAGGCCCTTTTAACACACACTTATTTGGGTAATATGAAACTCAAATATGCAATAAGTGAACTATGTAAACAAATGAAAAATATATTATTCCATAAACAAAACACGCCTTATATAGGCAATTACATACAACGTAAACGTGGACTCAACAAACTAACAAATTACTCTAAATCTCCTAAGGAATCGTCTGACACAATGCACTAACAAGTGAACTACAAGTTGATGATTGAACGTTTTAATTTTTAAATATAGATTGAACTAAAAGTACTATCTTTTCGTCATTTTTTCAGTGATGATGGTAGCTTTCTCATATTCCGGAAGTCGAGTTGAAATCGGAGTGGCGGAGAAGGTCAACCGGCAAAGAAGACTTAGTGACGGAGAAGGTGATGACGCTTAGAGGTGTTGGTTGGGAGGAGAAGAGATATGAGGTATGAAGGTATAGAGAGAATTAATGTTGGAAGAAAGATTCGTACTTTCATTCATGAATAAGATGAAAATATATAATAGAATACAGGAGAAATAAATGGAGACTTCCATGCTAACTATAACAACTTGTTGACTAAGTTATTGGAGATATACATCAATAATAAATTATAAATATACAAAATAAATTATGGAGGGAAACCGTCTCTTTTCATTCCTTGTCATTCCCCCGCAAGATGGACGAGCCAGAGGTGAGACCAATCTTGGATATTAATAAAGTGAAGCGCGATTTGAGTAAAGGTTTGGTAAGCACATCAGCAAGTTGGTCGTCCCCTGATATGTGTGTGACTCGTAAGGTGCCAGCTTGTACTCTTTCGCGTACAAAATGAAAATCCAAAGCTAAGTGCTTCATACGAGAATGAAAAACCGGGTTGGCGGAGTAAGTTGTTGCGCTTAGATTGTCACAGTATATGGTGGGAACAATAGAAGAGCTGAAACCAAGTTCGGTAAGTAGTGAGCATAACCATTGCACTTCGGTGGTAGTAGAAGCGACCGCACGAAACTCAGCTTCTGTTGAACTACGAGCTAACGTGCTTTGGCGTTTTGAACTCCATGAAATGGGATTAGAACCAAGGTAAACAACATAACCTGTAGTGCTCCGGTAATTATCTTTGTCCCCGGCCCAGTCCGCATCAGTAAAAGCATGTAAATGCAGTGGAGACGTGTGACGAAGCAGTAGACCGTGATGTAAGGTTCCCTGTAAGTACCGTAAGAGTCGTTTTAGGGCTTCCCAATGCTTCGAAGTAGGGGCATGCATGAATTGAGATAACCTGTTAACCGTGAAAGCAATGTCCGGTCTCGTAAGAGACAAATATTGTAAGGCACCTACAAGGGTGCGATACTCAGTCGGGTCAGGATGCGTAGTGCCACCATGTAATGTAAGTGGTTCAGAGCAAGTAATCGGTGTTGAGATGGGCTTGCAATCACTTATATGTGCTTTATGAAGAATGTCAGAAATATACTTCTTTTGAGACAGAAGGATGCCAAGGGGGTGGGGTAGGACTTGGACACCAAGAAAATAAGAAAGCGATCCGAGGTCTTTTAAGGAGAATTTGGTAGATAGAAGGTGAATAAAACGATTGATTAGAGTGTTTGAGGGTCCGGTAATTATGATATCATCGACATAAACGAGAATGAAGATAGGAGAGGAGCCAACAGTGAGTGTGAAGAGAGAAGAGTCGGAGATGGTGGGTTTGAAACCATGAGAAAGAAGGTATGATTTGAGTTCATCATACCAAGCACGAGAGGCCTGTCGAAGTCCATAAATGGCCTTATTTAACTTACAAACATGAGTAGGGAAAGATGGGTTGATGAAACCCGGGGGTTGAGCCATAAACACATCTTCATGCAATGTGCCTTGAAGAAATGCGTTGTTGATGTCGAGTTGACGAAGGGACCAACGGTGTGAAACGGCTAAAGAAAGAATAAGACGTAAGGTGGCGGGTTTAAGAACCGGGCTAAAGGAAGTATACGGAGAGTAGAATGGTTATTTTAAAAATTTTTAATAAAAATTTGAAGTATTAGTAGAATGGATAAAATACGTGACAAACTATTAACATAAAGGATTATTCATGTAATTTTTAAGTTTAATATGAGGTGATATAAACCTAAATGATGAAAACTATAATTTACTTCATAAATATTCGTACTATATATTAAATAAATTACGTTTTGTTTAGGTAATTATAGATGAATCATACAAAACTAAATTTTATTAGTATTCTCTACATTAATTAACATAAGATTTCCAAGCGATAATTATGAAATAATTAAAAAAATAACTAGAATCAACTATATAAATTTTAATAACCAAAAAACATCGTTACAATTTAAATACCCAAAAAAGTATCGCTACAAAATTGAAAGAAACAAGTTTTTAATATATTTTAAGGGGCAGTTACATAAATTATATATTTACCAAAACTAAAAAATAATTTCAAATTTCTCCTTAACAAAACAAAATTTTTACATATTTCCGCTTTTTAAGATCATATATTACATATTTTCCCAAGGCATGAAATCAATTACATATTTTCCCTTCCTAATACATATATTACATATTTATTCATTTCATTAAGATTAACCTATCAAATGACTATTTTATTTTGTTTTAACTGATAGATTTTTACGTATTGACGTTTGTTATAATAATTGTTTAAAATTTTGACAATTATGTTTCGTATTTGGATATATAACATTGATTATTGATGATTATTGTTTTAAGATGGAGTTTTAAATTTTTGTACTTGAAGTTGTAATTTTATTATTTTTATCTATTATTTATAAGACTCTAACTTGAGGAATATATGATTGATTTCCTAATTCTTAGGAAGGGAAATATGCACAAATAACTTGGTAAAAATATGGACAGTAAATAATTTTATTAAAATAGGTAAATATGTAATATATATGTTTTAGAAATAGAAACAATATGATTAATTTTGTAGCTAGGGTAAATATGTAATTAATGAGTTTAAAAAGAAAAAATATGTAAATGCCCCTAATAAAACATATACATTACATATTTACCATTTTATTAAAAATAATTAATTAATAGTTATTGTATTCATATTTTTACTAAGTTCTTTTAAGATATTTCCCTTTCTTAAGAAACTTGATCACATATTTTCTCAAGTGAGTGTCTTCTATATAAATAAAAACAAAATAAAATTACAACTAGAAATACAAAAGTTTAAATTTCATTTCTAAACAATAATCACCAATAATTAAAGTTATCCAAATACAAAACACAATTATCAAAGCTTTAAACAATTATACTAACAAAATTTAAATACGTAAAAATCCTTTAGTAAAAACAAGATAAATAATTATTTGATAGGTTAATTTTTAAAAATAATAAATAAATATATAATATATATGTATTAGCAATACGGAATATGTAACTGATTTTCTGCCTTGAAAAAATATGTAATTATGATATTAAAAAGGAGAGGTATATAAAATCCCATATTTTAATACTAATACATTATTAATTTCATAATTTTTTGAAAAACTATACGTGGACATATTACGTAAGACAAAAGATTCGCTATGACGTAATTAATATATTTAATTAAGCTTTTAAAGTTGTACACCTTCACATTCCGCTCGTTCAGGTCCATTGTTTCCCGTCTCATGTGGACTAGAAAATATGGGGAGGTACCAAAATATTTGTTATTATTATTATTTTTTTTTTTGGAACAGCAGTTACCAAAATATGTATCCGGCCAATACATGTAAATTCGGGAAGTTATTAAGTTCAAGTTTGATTTTAAAAAATAAATGTATAAGGTTAAACTAGAGGTTTTTCCAGTAGTGAGTTTCATCCTGTTGGGGTTACGGGTGCGGTCACGGCTAGAAAACGAATAAGTGAACCCGATTAAAATAACAATTATCATTTAAAGCATTGATCGTACATTTTTCAATTAAAAAAATATGGACTAGAAAATTGTTAGCCATTTTATAACCTTACTTTTATATCCACCTAATTGCAAGTAAAAATTATAGATCCTAACAACAAGAAAATGTTAAAAATAACAAGAAAAAATATTGTTCTTCTAGCCAACATTCTCCTTGGGGTACTTGTTAAATACACTTTTCTTTGAAAGGTTTTCTTTTCTTTTCATTGATGGTTTTTCGAATATACGTCTCTCTTTTGAATGCAGAGGTTTATATCTCATATTTTAGGCTAACACATACTACATTTTAATAGTTTCATAGAATGTTTATTAGGGCTGCAAACGAGACAAGCCGAGCCAAGGTGGGCTCAAGCTCGGCTCGTTTAACTTGGTGAGCTCAAATTATTAGCATGCAGCCGAGCTGGTTTGTGAACCAACTTATTTATTTATTTAAAAATTTTAATTTTGTTATTTTGATACATATTCGTATATACATAAATAAAAAATAATATTTTTTAAATATTTGTTTATCTTAACTCGTTGAAACAATTATTCAAGCACCAAGTTGATTAAGGTGACCCGACACCTAAGATATAAGGATTCTACTTTCCAATTGGTCCTTTGGCATTACACTACCGATCCCAAAGATGATACTTTGGTACTACTCGAGGGTGGAGATTGTCGGTAGTGTAATGCCAAAGGACCAATTAGGATAAAGTCAATGTTGACTTTTATTTAAAATCAAAAGTCAAAGTAATAGTTGAATTCTATAAGGGCATTTTAGTAACTAATTGTGTGTGGTTAATTAAACTATTTTGTGTTTGTTAATCTTTGGTTGTTAGGAGGTGGACTAGGGTTGTATAAGATTAACAAAATTTAGACGCAATAGCTCTTTTTCATTCTAGTGACTAGTTATAATTTTAAATGAATCACATCCTCATTTCATTTTTTTCCCTGAAAAACATCTATGATACGTGCCGGCAACTTTGCTGTGTTAATGGAACGGAATTTGTTTGATCGATCCATTTATTCGAAAATATATATCTGAATTTTTTTTATATTTAGATAATTATTTCACACATTGTATCTGTTTTTTATTTCAGTTTATATAGCTAAAAAGTTACTGTTGTTTAGTTTTTTTTTTTGTTTTTAATTCTTATGTTTCCAGAATGATTAGTATACCATATCCTTACATTCTATAAGATTTAAGTCTGATGAAAATTTTAGTATAACAAATAATCAACCATTTATATGCAAGTTGTCATTATTATTTATTAAGCATGGACTTCTACAATTTTCTGCTTGATTATTTAAAGACTATTGACCTCCAGAAATATTCTGGATGTATAGTTGTTACCACCTGTTGATGTACTCTTAAAAAATAGCAGGATTATAAATTTGTATTTTCATATTGCATTATTCTATTACTTAACCAATTTTCAATTAGATGAAAGTCGATCAATATTAAGGGGTGGAGGGAGAGTTAATAAGGAATAAGTTACTAATAAAAAAATTATGACATTTCAACTCAACCTCTCACCTCGAAGTTTTAATTAGTTATAGTTTTGTACCGTTTTTATTAACTTTTGTGATAACTTGTTTTAATTAGTGCAGGAGTCTCACGCTTTGATTCTAAAATGCAATAAAAACCCAACAGCAACATATTAGTTCTCCAAAATTACAAACAATTAATAACAAGTAAAAATATTGTTCTTCTAGCAACATTCTCATCGCATGCTATACTTATTGAATCAAATTATGGATCTCTTTTCTTGTTTTTGCTAGTCCTGATCATATTTTGCTCAATCCCTTGACAAAATTTTCTAATAATATTTCTTTCCATCCAAACTTTGAGTTCTTCTTCACTTGCTCTAATTCTTTTTGTTGTTTTTCTACCAGATATTCGTCTTTCTTTTGAAGACAAGGGTTTAATATCTCCTGTTTTAAACCAATAATATATACATACTACATTTCAATAGTTTGATATATATGATGTTTATATGCATCCTTGAACAAGTCTTTTTAAATCAATTACTGAGCGTTAATCGTTGTGTTGATGAATGTTAAAGCTCATAAAAGATAACAAAAATAATAAACATTGCATTTTTTTTCCTTAATATCTTCTTTTTCTTTTTGTTGTGCGAAAACACCTAGTCAAGGACCTAAATCACCTCATCATTCCAGTTAATAGGTACATTAATTGATCTTTTAATATAAAAATATCGTCTTCTAATGTAATATACAATGACTAAAACAATTTTCTAAATTTACACATTTGAAAAACTTAACAAACCCTCAGCTAGGTCGCTTATAAAAGAGGTGGAGGTCCTCAGCAAAAATCATGCCAACATAGTATAGTAGTTTGTAATATTGCTTTATACGACTTCAATTCAATATGAATAGCAATCTCCAACTAGAAACAGCCTCTAAGAGACTTCCATCTCCATCCTATGGGAAGCGCATAACCATCCTTAGTATCGACGGCGGAGGCATCAGAGGTATCATCCCAGCGGTCATCCTCGACCATCTTGAGGCGGAACTTCAGGTATGTGTACAACATCTCAAATGCATACGTACACACACATACATGATACATACATACATATATGCATCGTAACCGGTATAAGGCTAATCCTCCCATATATATATAATCTAGCTAAGTTTTTTTAATTATTATTATATATGATGGTTTAAAATAAACCTATCAATATCTATATTATTTTATAAAACATTTGAGTAAGGTAGAATAAAATTTTAACCTGATATTAAAACATTTAAGAAAAATTTTGTTACGTTGGTACAAGTGTTTTATGTAATAGTTTTTTTTGTTTTTATTTAATAATTCTCCTAACTAATACTTTATTCAATACATATAAGATTATTTAATTCATTATATTAAGTATTATCTTATTTAAATAATTAAGTATATAATTACTAAATAAATAACATAGTAGTAATAGTAGTGGTGGTAATGATAATAATAATAATAATAATAATAATAATAATAATAATAATAATAATAATAATAATAATAGTAATAGTAACAGTAATAATTGTGTATGTCAGTCCACAAGTGTTTAAAGCAGATGGAATTAGATGGTGCTCTCAAAAAATCTCAATACACCTGCCGAATCGTGCATGCCAGTCCACTAGTTTTTTTTATTAAACATAAGGTTGGTTTTATTGTTCTAAACAATGTTTAGGGATTAAATTGTGTATATTAAGGGATCTTAATGTACTATTGACATCTATAACATATAACAAATGAAGGTTTTTAAGACATGTGTCATCTTTTTAGCATATCAAATGACACATGTAATCATTCTAGCATATCAAAAATTTTTTTCCCGCCTCTCTCTCAAAATAGATAAATACAAAAATTATAAAAACAATAAATTTAACTTTCTTTTTTTAAAACAAATATATTTATATTTGTGTTTATTGTCTCTCTCAAATTAAATGATAATTATTTTAAATAAGTAAACTAAATTATTAAACATCTAAAATATAAATATTATTATTTTAATAATTTATTAATACATACTAAATTATATCTTTAAATATAGAGTAATAATTTTTAATTTCATTATCTGTTATAACTTTTAAATATTCATTATATTTTTATTTCACCAATGGCTAATAATATCTAAAAAAA
Source organism: Flaveria ramosissima (assembly GCA_025215565.1). Taxonomy (NCBI): domain Eukaryota; kingdom Viridiplantae; phylum Streptophyta; class Magnoliopsida; order Asterales; family Asteraceae; genus Flaveria; species Flaveria ramosissima. The sequence goes on from CM046035.1 coordinate 81,741,394, forward strand.
ATATTTATAAAACTAATAGTTTTAATATGTTTTATTTATTCCACTCATGTAATAAATGCGCTTTAACTTAATAATTTAATAAATATAAATACCCTAGAAGTCCATGTATGCGCAATTAAGTTGTTGCAAAAACGCGGTGTAATTTCAACAACCAAGTTTGTTAATTGTTTCAGTCTTTTTTATCTTCATTGTGATACCACAATTTATATGAATATATACTATACACATGCATGCTGAATGCAGAGGATATCTGGGGATGATGAAGCAAGGCTAGCATATTACTTCGATGTGATCGCCGGAACAAGCACAGGAGGGCTAGTAACAGCCATGCTTACGGCTCCACACGAAGACACCGAAGTCCCTTTGTTTGCGGCTAAAGATATCGTTCCCTTTTACAAGGATAACTGTCCCAATATATTCCCACAACTTGAGTATATATACATCAATACCCACATCCATCCATCTATTTGATTAAATTCATTAAAACACCATATACATATATATATGAGCTTTTAACTAATCTCAAACTTTTGAATTAGATGGTGCTGGGGTGACTGCTGCAGCGATTCAATAACTGCGATCATAAAGTCGATGAAGGCGTGTATGGGGCCACGATACAACGGCAAATCTCTTACAAGTATCATAGAGCAAAACCTATTAACCACGAGGCTTGATCAGACCTTAACTAATGTTGTCATCCCTACTTTTGACATTAAGACCAGGAAGCCTGTGCTCTTTAGCTCATTTCAGGTGCCTAGCTATAACACACACCTTGATTTATAACCAGTTATTAGTTATATAATACTTAATTACCGGTTTAATTAATAACATACTGCATGCTATATTGTTGTGACTTTGAAGACGGAAAGACAGCATTGCAAGGATGCAAAGTTATCAGACATTTGCCTCGGTACATCGGCTGCACCTACATACCTTCCCCCTCATCCATTTACGAATTACGATCACAAGTTTAACCTCGTTGATGGTGGCGTCGTGGCAAACAACCCTGTAAATTAATTAACAACAACCTTACTTGACTACTACAATTAATATATACAACTACTATTTACTTACATATTTCATATCGATTAATATTAATGTACGCATATCTACGATTTGATTGTCAGTGTTCTGCGGCGATAGGTGAAGTGGCAAGGCAAATTAAGACGGGAAAAAATGTGAAGTTCCGGGGATTCCAGGCTCGCAAATTCGATCAATTTCTGGTGATATCGTTAGGGACGGGGTCGCAGAAGGACGTACCAGGATATGACGCTAATGTGGCTGCAAAATGGGGGATGTTTGGGTGGTTAGTAAATTCTGACCTTACATCACCGTTGATAAACATTTTCTCTGAAGCTAGTACCGATCTGGTTGATTTTCATGTCAACTCTGTATTTGAAGCCCTTGGTTCCGTTGATAATTATCTCCGCATTCAGGTATATATATCTTTACTACATATATGCGTTTTACTAAAATGGTTTTTGGGTAAGAATTGAAATGTGCTTGGGTTTTGAGAATTCGGTAAATGCCATTTACGAAACAGGTACATTATTTGTCAAGAATTTCTCAATTCCGTAAATGGTATTTACGAAACACCTAAAACTCAAACGCATTTAACCTTCTACCCAAAAACCATTAAAAAAGTACAATAATCCGCATTTTAAGAAAAAAAGAAAAAGAAAAACTCAATCTCAGAGTCCCTTAAATCTTTTCTTTTAACTTACTCCAAAGGTGATCAAAATCAAGTGAGCACTATATATGTTTTGTGTTCACAGAGATTAATCCTACTACTCTTTACTTTTTATTCCATATAGGAAACCGAGTTGTCCGGTAAAATGGCTTCGATGGACTTAGCAACAAAGAAAAATCTAGATGATCTTGAAGAAGTTGGCTTTAAGTTACTAGACAAAAAAGTTACTCGGGTGAATACTGATACAGGAATGGTTGAGAACGTCGGTGATGATACAAACCGTATAAAATTGACATGGTACGTACCACTCCAACACTAAGGGGCTGTTTGGCAACTTCTGAATGATTAAGTGCTGAACCAATAAGAGGTCTGAACCATTAAGTGCTGAATCATTAAGAGGTCTGAACCATTAAGAGCTAGTATATCGTTTAACTATTCAAATGCAAATGTCTAACCAATTCAGATATAAGGTCTTAACCATTCAGTATTAGACCTCTTAACCATTCAGCATTAGTATAATGCTTAACCATTCAGAGACAAATGTTTGAACCATTCACACATTTGCTCGCGAAACAAACAGTCTGAACCATTTAGTGCTGAATCATTCAGACATCTGAACCATTAAGAGGCTAATTAAGAGACTGTCAAACATCTCCTAAATAACTTAACAATCGCTACATTTGGATGAAACAAGCTAGGTTAATTAATTAATTAAGTTCGTAATGTAAAACTTATAAAAGTTTTCTTTTTTTCTTTCTATATAATATACAGGTTTGCCGAACAATTGGTGGCTGAACGAAAGCTAAGGGAGATGAATCTTGCAAAAAAAATACAACCTGAGAAATGCATGATAATCGAGTGATATATATGTGGAGTAATGTTTAAGTGTCGTGATTATTGGAGTCGTTTTTTTTAATTTAATTAAGTTGTCATGGAATGTGAGTTGGTTTTCAGTTTCTTATCTCTTGTAAGGCTTATTCATATAGCTATCGTTTGCTTTGAATTCAATAAGAGTTGGATAATTTCTCTGAAATTAATGAATTCTCAACATATATGCAAGAGATTTGACAACAAGATTCCTATGCTAAATAATTTCTCTGTGCCAAAGTAATCTAAAACTTATAAACAAATTGTTTTTTGTTGAGAGAGGAACCAAAGCATGTTCATGGATTTTTTATTATCATCCTAAGAAAAAAGCTTTTTTGACTTGTGAAATAGAAGGGAGAAAAATGTATGGATGGAAAAATAATTCAAGAAAAAAAAAAAAGAAGAAAACAATCATTAGGCAAAAGTTGCATAAGCCACAAGTATGAACATGTTAAACATAGTAATCTTATTGCCAAATCTCTTGCATATATGTTCATGGATTTTGGGCATTATCAATATAGGAGAAGATTGTCGGTGCAAATAGGCCTACACATTATAGAATATTTATTTTAGTGATGTTAAAAATCTATACGTTTATGAAATATGCTCCACGGTCCAGACGGTGAAAATGTGAAATGGACAACAGTGTCGAGTAGGGTCAACAGAACCGGCTAAAACTCAAAGCTAGTAAAGTTAGAAGCTGTTTGATAAAACTGACTCAGCAAGATCTGACTGAGTCAGAAGCTGACCCAGTCAGAAGTTTTGACTGAATCTACATCTGACTATAACTTGACTGTTTGATTCAGTATCTGACTGACTCTGCTGAATGATAAAAATAATTATATTTTTATAAATTATTTTAACACACAAAAAATCATCAAAAAAACAAAATCCACCACCACTGCATCTAATCCACCTTCTGCAACCCTCTGAAACCCATCAAAGATTCAATCTCTACCATCAATTCATTGATTCACACACTAAAAGGGGTCGCGGGTTGGGGATGGGTGTTCGCAAAGGGGTCGCGCGATGGCGGATGGTGAAGGCGGTGTAGCCGGGTCGCGCGGTGGTGGATGGCAGGGGTGAAGGCGGGTGTAGCCGGGTCGCCCCTTTCCTTGGTCTTGGTCAGCATATTTCAAATCCAGGTCCGGGTCAGACCAAAAGGACCCGGTCAGATCTGATTTCAAGCGTATCAAACGGGCTGACCGGCTGACCGAGTCAGCCTATCAGCCGGATCAGACCCAAACAAACAGCCCCTTAGGCTAAACTCAAAGCTAGTAAAGTTAAGGCTTTTGGTCTCCAATTTTAAAGAGTCTTCAAATTTTATAAAATAAGTTTATATGTGTAAAAAATTGGTTGGGCTCTTTATTAATTTAGTTTGACCTTCGATCTATTAAAAAAATACACTCCTATGAAAAAAGTACATTTTATTAATTCAGTTGGGCCTTCAATCCAACGAAATTGTATCATATAAAGCTAGAAAAATAAATTTAATCTAAACATCTTATACACATATATAATATTTTAAAAAGTATCTCTGCCAACTATAAACATATAGTTTTTGTTTTAGATTGGGGTCCCAAATAACGTTGAGCTAGCCCTCTGTCGACCACTAGGCAATACTAAGAGAACATGCAACATTCCTAGGCCTCATATATGGTGTGGCATATATGCTCGAACCATGGATCGACCACTTCCACTCAAGAATTCGACAAAGTCATACAACCACTAAATCTAGTCATGAAGTTACACAATTTGTCCACATTGAAACATGATTCCTCAATCATTGGCGTACCTAGAGCTTGAGTATGGGACAACCGTCCACCATAAAAAAAATTTCCAGTATTATATATACCTGATAATCCCGAACGCCCCAATAAAAGTTTGTAATCGTCCTCTTTCAACGTTTAAAGCTATAGAAAGAACAAGAGTGTCTCAAACACATTGTTAGGGTGGAACTACAATTGGGTATGGGGGGTCCGTTGACCCTTTAACAATTCGACGAACCACATTTTCTCATTAACTAGTGTCTTCAACCGAGTAAATGTTTAGCACTTTCACCCTTAAATAATCAAGTAGTTAGAAAAATGATAAAAAAAAATTGTATCGATAAAAAGTTTTTTGACAATAAAACAAGCTAAATTTATATTGATTTCAAGATATTAGGGATCAAATGTATATTTGTCGTCTGACATTGTTCTCAAATACGTTGAACGTCATTGGTATTAAAAAGTATGGGGACTATTTTAACGATGAATATAATTACTACAAACATATCACATATCATCAATTTTATTAGTATAATTGTTTCAAACTTCACATAGTACACCACTTTTATGAATATACTTGCTTCAATATTGTTCTTGATAAATATGCAAATTCAAGAGTTTAGAAATCATTTTGATGTTTTTATTGGCAATGAACCATATCCGACCCGAATTGGACAGAAAAAATATATTATGTTACGATAGTCATACGAGATTTAAAATTTTTTCGCCCTCTATGAAAAAACTTTATAGATCTGCCACTGACTTCAATACTTGAAACGGACACCGTTGTAACATCTTGGTACTATATAATACATGCTTTATGTGTTACATGTGTATCCAACATTCAAATGACACTAGTCCCCAAACATTTTCAAAGCGGCACTCGTTAAAGGTGGCATTTTTGTTCTCCCTGACATTACTTTCTAAAATTTTTTTAACTACGAACTCATACAACTACTAAATCAATTCTTAAATCAACACAATTTGTTTACAATAAGACTTGTCTCAACCACTTGAAATAAACATCATTTTAACAACTTGATACCATTAACTTACATACAATTTCATACTTTCTACTCATTCCTTAACCTCTATCTCGTTTCAAATATTTCCAAAACAAAAATTACAAAAACATAAATCATCACGTGTTTAAGATAATCTGAAGAAAAAAAAAACGGGACCATCAATAATATTGGAATCAAACACCCAGAAGGCCCACTAGCAGACAGTGTAAGCAAAGATCGGCCCAAGCCAGTTTAGAGTGTCGTTTTCTGGCGGTGTGAAAGGAGGAAGTACGATCTGCCTACTTTGATTTCATTGTGGTTTTAGCCTGTTACGACAACAGGACCTGTGGTCTGCAATGGTTCCACCCATCTGACCCACTTATTATTATGTCTTCTTTTGGTTTTGGGTCTCATCTATTAACTCTAACTTGGTTTTATTATGACTTAGGGTCGACAACTCCATGGGTACACAAAGATCCGATAAAACTGGATAGGATTTGCTAAATCTATAAAATTCTGTAACATTTTAAGCTAGATGTGACAATTTAAGCTTGCTCATTAATGGTTTGATTGGATGTATGTTTTATATTAACAAGTTAATATGTTAAATGGGACGAAAATGCTGGCAAGAAGCTAATTTTAATGGATAAAATGATAAAATCTCCTATACTAGTTTATTTGGTAAGTTGAGTTATACAAGGATAAATTGTATACATGAATCAACTTGACCATCAAAGAGCTTGTGGTCTAAGAGCATCTGGTGTATACATATTGGTGTCCCATGCTCATAAGGTTAAGCGTTCAAGTTTTGTGATAATTACTATGAAACAGATATAGATATAAAAGTAAAATTAGATAGTTAGATGGGTGTGTGTTTGTCATTCTAAAAAAGATCAACTCAACCCATTCTAAAAATCACTCGGTTGCCTAGCCTAGTCCATCCAACGCATTTGTTTTCAAACTCTCAATCTTCTAGGCATGTAACTTTACGAAATAACAACATATTTAGTAGGTTTTAGATTTCATTTTACATATAGACTTTTTACTTGGTGTTTTCGGAAACACAACGAGTATTCGCGATTGTGTTTTCTAACATGATTGTTACTCTAGAAATCATGGTAAACACATCCGTTTTGGATTATGGAATTTGAGTCTTAGATTTTTTGAAATCAAAATATGGAAAAGGTTGTGCTTAATACATGCTTTATATATTTTGTTTTTTCTTGACTCTCAATTTTATAGAAATCTTTGCCTCCTTTGTAAATATAAAATTAAAAGGCTTTAATGATTAAAATTCTTTAATGTGTTTGAATGCTGTTTTTATTTTATTATTTGTACTTAATTCGTTTAAAAATATATAGTCAGATGTATATAATATGTATAATATCCGGTAGCAATTATAAAAAAATATTGATTTTTGTATGACTGGGTATATATCAAGTACGATATTTTGTTAAAATATGAATTGAAACCAAACTTATTAGAATTCTGGCATCGTACCAACATCAAACATACATTGTACGGTACAATATTTGGTGCCCATATTCATTAATTCTTCGTACTAGAACAAAACTAATACGGTTTCTAGTTTCTAGCATCACAATTCACACACCCCTAAATGTAATCTTAGAAATTTCTTTCTCCTTATTAAAACATATACTTAAGGAACCACATTAGTGTGCATGTTCGAGTATTTAAAGTGAAGTCATGAATAATAAAAGCATGTAATGATCCCAACAAAATTTCTTGTTTAATTTAAAAATTTCTAGATTAAAACAAATATTCAAAAAACCAAATTGATAAAGAGAAACCATGAATCATAGTCCGTAAATAAACTTAGTAATTTAAAAGAGAAAGAAAGAAAAAGCACAATGCTTGCATTTGGTTCAAGGATGAAACTATTGAGGTCATATTCATCCTTTATCGAAGACCAATTTTGATTGATCTGATCCAAAGCGAACGACCAACCTTATCTACTAGCCGAGTTAAGACCATAGGTTCTAACCACCAAACTGCAAGTTCAAACTTCCAACCTCAGCTTTAAACCATGTCAAATCTGAGACTTATTTTTTTTCTTTTAAATAGCGTAATTTTTATAACTCACATGGGTTAAAATAACCGACAACAATTAACCACTAGATCCATATTTATAGCATTTAAAACCTTCATTCTTTGATGTTAAATGAGATCCTACCTAGTTGGCTTGTATAGAGACATTGAAAGCATGTATAATTGAAGGCTTTGGATTCAATTATTAAGGGTACCATTCAATTATTGTTATACCTAATTATGTCACTACAAGCCATTCAAATCATATTGAACCGATTGTACCCTTAAAACAAAAGCAAAACCTTAAGTTTCTTTTCCAAAGTAAAAGTTATCGGTTCAAACACAATTAGACATTTAGGGACCCTTTGTGGATTTGTTTTCCAACCCTTTCATCATGCTAACTAGAAGCATGTATGAATAACTAATTTTTAAGTTTTATATTGCTATTGTTTAAATGTATATTTCCGTATGAAGTTACATGTTTAAATTAGTAGGAAAAAACGTATCACTGAGTTTTCATGAATTATATATATTGGTTGCATACACAACTTAGCATGGTTAACGTGCAATTTAACAAACTCGACTCAAGATTTGTAATCTTCTACCGGTTAATAGTTAAAGCTACTTCAAAAAGAAGTTTCGAACTTGCCTCTTGAAAATACCATTTTACAAAAAGAAATCTCAAACGCCCTAAATCACACACACGTGTGTATGTGTGTTTGCGCACGTTTTCATTCTTGTTTTTATTTATTTTCATTTAGAGTATAAATGTAAGAATATAAACAACAACATCAATAGTTAATGACTCAATAAAATTTCCATTTGTTTGTCTGCATTGGATGCAATTGTTCGGTTAAAGTCAAGGAAACAACATTGATTGTTAAACTCATTGACAACCCTATGTATAAAACAAAATTCTTATAGTTTTAAATATCATAAAAAATTCCTCACATATTTAAAGAATATTTACTATTTTTTATTATTACTAAAATATTTTTTTTTAATTTATAATAAGGCTAAAAAGACAGTTTAGAGGAATGAGCCGGACTAGGAAGTTAAGGTCAGTTGAATGAGGGCCAAAAAGCATAGCAAAAGTAATCGCTTTGGTCATATGGGCCTATATAGTGTGTTTCCCTTTTAATGTAGCTACTCATCTTTTCCACGACTAAAATACTAACTTTCTAATTGTCACATTCATACTTTGTTTTTTAATAAAGTGTTGTGTTTTTATTATAAAATAAGGACAACAGCAACTTGATTATTTGTTGGACCAGATTTGGCCAATTTTTCAAGAATAGATATAAGCAACGACAAAATATTCAAATTATGCCAAACATAATATCATTTATCATGAACAATGCTAAGACGATAAGAATTATTTTTAGTGCTAGAACAAGTCACCACTCAGGGACGTACACGCTCGTTTTTAATTATACGTAAGAAAATCTCGATCTCAGCTTGTGAATAATTATAAAAGTTTGAGCAATTGAGCTCGATTTGGCCTCAACTCGTTTATCATCTACTAGTTTTAATATTTTTTTCTATATAACTGCATATACACATTTATATATAATAATTAAAAAAATTCTATTTATCTCATGATACTTGTATAAATATTAGACTCCTTTAGGCTCGTAAATTTAATCAAGCTTGGCGTATGAGGCCCGACTTCGTTTTTAAAGATCTACACCTTTGATTTGGGCTCGAGCTTGTTCACTTTTTACATGATTTGAACTTTTTGTAAAATTTTAAGTTATTTAGGATCTCTAACTAAAGCAACCTATTTACGAAGAATAATGGAGTTTCTATGTTAGGCCAAACTTGTTATGCAACTATGCACGAACAGTAGCTAAAAGGTGTTGAGTCAAAAGTTGCGATTTTTTTAATTTGGTCCAAACGAGGTGGGGTTGGGTTTGGTGGTTCACAACTTCTATTTTGTAACTTTTTCAGATTTTTATAAAAATTATATTCCTAATATGATTTTAATAGATGCCAAAATAATAACTTAACTTTCACAACTAAGATAATTTAAAAGGCTACAAACATTTTAAAATACTAACATTCAACTCGTTCATCTTAGTTGAGTGTTTAAAATTTACAACCTTGTAAAAGTAAAATATAACCTAAATCAACTACATTTGAACAAATGACAACAAAAAATTATTAGGACAAAAAAATAACAATAAAACTATTCATCTTGTGATATTAAATAATTTAAAAATAAAAGAAATGATATATGCATGAATACTTACTGTTTTTTACTCCTATCTCCGACGGTTCTACCAATAAAACAACTTACGCATTAATTGCATTTTAAAATTAACGGCTTTTAACAACTAACTTTTAAATCGTTAATTGAATAAAATACTACTCTAAAAAACAACTTTGTGCGTGTGCGCGCGATCGCTGGCACGCATATGCGTAACATATCTCTTGAACTTATCGAACACATATCTGAAACATATCTTTTAAATTATCACAAAACATGCATGAATTAATCAAAATTTAAATAAAGTTATATTTCATAAATATATGAATGAAATTCACCATGTTTTTTGAATCTAATCATTTCACTCCAAGAAAATACATCTGCAATACTGCAATAAAACTTGGTTATTTCAAACGATAATAAATACAGTTTATCAGAAGAATATACTTGCACGAGATTTCACTTTATTCGGGGGCAGTAAAGTAATTTCCCAAAATGCACACGGGAAATTTGCTAATGACCAAATCCACACCAAACTTGCAGCAAAGATAACCAACCACACAAGACACCGGCTATCAGCGGTAAAACCGGTAGCACCAATGAAAATGTAAAAGTCGGCGTACAAACAACTTGAAGGTATATTTGTAGATCTGTTATAACGGTTCCGTTAACATCCCCTTCACAAAAGTTATACACAGAGAGAGAAAGTGTGTGTGTGTGAGTGCGTGAACGTCAGGACCACACACACTCTCACTCACACACACACTGTTGATGATAATAAGAAGCTTTCAAACGGAATCTCTGCAATCGTCGTCATCATCGCCTTCCGTTTCTCTCTCTTCTCTCTGCAACTAACAAAACAGAAAAAAATCACACAAGATATTATTCTCCGTTGAAGACCGAATTAATTAAGGTACGTATCAATTGATTTGACATCGCAGTGTAGATATGATCATGTGATGGATGTGTATGTGTAAATCGGTGAATGAGCAAGTGTGTAGAAGTAAATCAGTAATTGAAGTGTAGTGGTAGAGGTGTGGTGGCGGTTATGGAGGTTGCGCAGGCGGTTGATAATTCTGGATCGGCGAAGAGGAGGAAGGTCGGAAGTGGAGAATTGAGGTTGTCTTCGTCGAAAACGGTACGGATTACAGGTTGTGACGGTGAAGATGTCGTAGTTTCATCGAAGAATGTATCTGATTCGATGAAGGAATTTTGCGGTGACGAGATTTGCTTTAACTCCGGCGACATTCCGGTGACTTGTTGTTCAAGTAATGGATCAATTAAGGAGAAAATGAAATGCGCAGATCTGGAGGTATGTTTGTCTACACTGTGATCATTTGACATTTAATTTCTATTTATTTCTCTCTCTGATGCTTGATCCATGAACGTTTCTGAACGAATTTGAATTTTGAAAATTGAATTTACTTTCAGGAGAGAGCTGAAATTGAAGCAACCGTGAGGAGTAATTTGGACAGAAGAGAGAGGTTATCATCATCTACTTTAAATTCACTTGTTAACGTACATTTATTCGATTCGCATCTCTTTTCAGTTCGTTTAAAATTTCAAAACCGAAGAATTAACTCTGATCTACAATGGCGTCCGTTATGATTTCAGCCTTCCTCTGAAACAAATCAAATCGCATATTCTCTCCCCAAATTTGATGGCTAGTTGTTTCATCACACCGACGAGTGAATTCAAGGAGGATTCCGGCGAATTAGAGTCATTGACTACAGAAAAACCGCCGGAGATCACTGATTCTCGCCGTACACCACCGGCGGCGATAACACCACCGGCGGATGAACTTGAAGAATTTTTTGCTGCAGCAGAGAAAGACCTCCAGAATCGTTTCAAAGACAAGTAAGCTATTTAGGTTATCGATCTGCTTATGAATTTAGATATCGATTTAAAACAAAAGCAAATTCATCCGCTGAACAATATGTAACGAATTTTGCAGGTATAATTACGACATTGTGAACGACGTTCCGTTGAAAGGTCGATTCGAATGGGTTCAACTGAAGCCTAAAGCCATGAAGGATGATTGATGAAGATGATGAATGATTTAGATCTAAAGCCATTGTAAAAACACAGGTACAGTAGTACGGTAGTAGTATTTGATCAGTTGAATCTATGGTTTCTTCTCACTTTACAAGTTTAATTGTCCTCCATTTTCATGGATGCATAAATTCTACTACTCGCTGTTAAGAAGTAGATGGTGTAGGTACTTGTCTTTCTCTGCTTTAGCTACAGTTGGAACCCAAAATGAGGAAGAATGAATAGTTAGTGATTTGGTGTATGTGTGTGTGGTGTACTTCAATTTCATATTCCCCATACATTTCGTCTCTGCAATTCTTTCAGATCATAAACGTACAAATGATGCCACAAGTAATTATTCTCATTCTCTTGCAGATCATTCATGAATATTAGTTACACTCTTCATAATTAGAATTATTTTCATCTACTCCATCAGACTATTAATGCTAAAGTGTGTATGAAATGTGTCTTTAAAGTGATTGATGGATGGAAATAAGGTGTGGATTTTAGTTAAGAGTGTGAGAGTTATATGTTGTGAAATAACAGAATGATTGTTATTGTTGGTAATTTGGTTGATAAAGAGTAAAGAAATGATAATTAAGAGAGGGGGTACAAGTAATAATGATGAGTAACGCCTTGCCGTGTAAGGTACGGACACGTGTGATGATGGTAACAGACTCCCATGTGGATGCATCGGTGGCATGCATAATTGTATATCTTTCCGTGCGGGCTGGCTATTAAATCCCTCCCCAATTTGCATCACCAAAGTAGAGCTATGCTACCGGTACTTGGTTCACAACTCTATATTATCATATAAATTGTTATTGTTAATATTTGAAGGATATATGATTTTTTTTAAATCAGTAATATGCAAGTTGAAATTAAATAAAAAACTAGCTCTTTACCCGCTACACGTTTTGACGATATCATACGTGGCGTGATAAATATAGACTACAATTGATCTGATCTTTTCCAGACTAAACATACACCGTTGAATAAAAACGTATCATATTCGATCCAACTTTTTTTCAAACAAAATTATATTGAAACGTAGACTAGCTCAAAACGTACATAGAAAAGCACGTGCAGCGGCACTATACGTAGCGTGATAAAGTATAGATTACGATCGTTCCGACTCGTTTTCGAACAAAATTTACGCCGAAACGTATAGTAACTCGGATTATTACCGTCAAATGAAGACATGTTTATATTTAAACTTGCGCATTTCTAAACAAAACTTACGTCGAAATGTAAATACAACTCAAACCGTACATAAAAATAAACACGGAAACATCTTATATTTGACCCAACTCAAATTCGAACAAAATTTTCGTCAAAATGTTAATGAATGTCAAAACATGTATAATCCCATTAGGAGCACTGGTGCATTCCGTCTAATAGTTAAAATGGAATATCAAACCATCAATTAATTTAATTTACATTTATACAACATCGTTAAATAATCAATTTATCTAGAAATCCCGACCGAACAAGAACCTGATCATCCCCACCTCCAATTATAGAAATTAATTTTAGATATCCTCAAATTTCTAGTTACGTTTAGTTATTATTTGGACCGCTAAACAGTTATTGAACAAAGAAACAATTACTATTACATTATTATTATTACTATACAATCATATGTAAATTAATATATTGGTAATGTTCCAATACGATTTTGAATATTGATGGCGAACTTGATAAAACCTTTTAACAAACTTAACTTGCAAGATTAACTCGAAGTAGATGTACAAATTGTTGCTTGGAGTTTCGCGGATACACTTTTGAATTGTGATCTCATTTTCAAATTATAGTAATTTGATAGTAATGATGAATATGTAAAACTAGTTTATTACGCGCCGCGCGTTGCAGCGGCATCGTATGCGACGTGATAAAGCATAGACTATAAAATTACGTCAATACGTAGACGTATGTTGAAACATAAGAAGTCTTAAAGCGTATTTAAAGTTAAGCACATATAAATTTTATATTTGACCCGAGTCATTTCTAATATGTCCAAACATAAAGGGACTCGAATTTGTATGGTATAGGGATAAACCCGAAACTTTAAAAACTCGAGGGGGTCAAAGTGACAATCAATACAAAATTTAAAAAGTGTTAGAGGTTGAAATGTGTAAAAAAGTGAAAGTTTAGGATGAGTAAAGGCCGGTGGAAAACCCCACCGACCTTTACTTTTAAGTGTAAGTAAATGTTATGAAACTCATATCAGAATTTGTATAAAAACATTGCTTTAAATGATTAGATGAATTCTTTATATATGGGTTGAAACAATACATTGATTTACTAACCGATTACATATGTTAAATTGGTAGTTAAACAGTTAATAATTATAATTGTTTGTAACCACATTATCAGAAACCACCTTTAATATTAACTTGGTTATTATCAAACTTTTATTAACTAGCATCCAGCTTTTATTACCAAAACCAAAGGAGTCATCTACAACCAAAGTTAATACCAAACTTCAATACTACCGAGGTTTATAACTTTTCGACAACCTCGATCCCAATCACGGACTTTGCCTCATGAACCCCACTAGGAGGCCGGTGGCACCCCTTGGACCCTATGTGGTTTGATATGTTGCATCAAATTGCTTGCCAGCTCAACGTTAACTAGAAATTTATTTAAATAAGATCCGATCCCTGCTGGTCCAAAATATTTGAAAGTGGATTTTTAGATGTCCTAACATTGAAAAAAAAGGTGAACCAAAAGAAACAAATAAAAACAAAAATAAAAAACAAAAACAAAAAACTTGCTTCCATCACTGGATACGAAATACATGTAAAATGATGAATTTACTTTTTTAAAGAAACTATTACATTCTAGTTGTATGTTCAGTAGTCAGTACCCATGTATTAGTAATGATTATTTGTTAGTATATATATGATATCCGGTACCATATGATAACACAGACTCTTTTTTTAATACTTAGTAGAAAAAAACCTCAAACAAGTTTTCTTAATATTTAATATGGTTAACTTAATAGATATAGAATTAATTAAATGTAAGCGATTTATTTAAAAACGCACAATTAAAACATTACTAAATTGTAAATAACGTGATTTCTGGATAAAAAGTATTTACATTATCTTATAAAACAATTCCACGTGTAAAAATTGGCATTTCATATGTATATAAGGTTATGTGTTATAGGAATTGATTAGGGGCTTAGTTAAGTAAAAGAAATACTACCACGTGACTAAAACATATACACAATTTTCTCACCTAAAAATGCTAAAATTATTGTAATGAAAAGGGCTTGATTAGTTATTCAATAATCATTTCTGAAAACAAAATAAACAATCACTTCGTAATAAACTTTTTTGGTATATTGCCGTTCTTAATATAATAATTTAAACAAGCTATCGACATGGCAGACTGGTAAACAAATGTATTTGGGCTTCACAATTTCTAAAGCCCAAAATAGTTAGAACATGTTTGGGCCAATCTTTCAAAGCCCAGTCTTAATACCAAATTTGGCAAAATATCTTCAAAACGCCAGGCCGGCCCGAATACTTATCTCAAACATTTTCAAGGCCCGCATCCTACTTGACGTCCATAACTCCATATAACCATAAACCATGTTTATAGAAAGTCCAGTTTTGCAAATTTTAATTCTAGCACCAACACACTTTAACAAATAGTTTATTCTTTGTTAAAGTTAATTATAATAAACTACAAATTAAACCCGTGCGTGAGACGTTTAATAATTTTATTACGCTGGTTGTGAGTGTGATATTATGTACATAAAATAAACGTATTCTAAGATCGCTATATAAGTAGAAAATAGTTATATAATCATACTAATGATCTGTGGCCGGTATCGGTCACACTGTCGTCAATCTAGATAACCTACAATAAGAAAAAAAAATATACTATATTTTGAATATAGCTTCTGAGCTTCATGTTTAACAAAATTTATGCCGGGTCGTCAAGAAAAAAAAAATTAAACACCAGCACAAATTTTTTTATTTTTATTTTTTAAATTAACAAACGAAAGTTATCATAGGACAATCAAATTGGTAAAAAAATAATGGGTTAAAAATAGATTTATATAGCATAGAGGTGAAGTTGAAACATTTCAAATACATTCGGGGTCTAAAATGAAAATAGGACGGCACCTAAATCGGACCGAACCCTTGTCAGGCACACATACCACCGAATTGCTACTTATGGTTAGACAATGTGTTATCAAAAAATCTTGGGGCGTTTCCCGGTGTCCTCGCAAACCATGCCGCCACCACCATTACACCCATGTTTGATGTTTGATTGAGGGCGTTGGGCTGGGCCCTTGGGGCTGTCACGGCTTTGGGGGAGGGTTGAGAGTAAGTAATTTGTTTTATTTTAGTTGAACTATTATGGCACAAATTTACGAGAAATTGTTTTTAGATCAACTAACAAATTGTATATGTACTTCAAAGCTGGAAATTTATGACACCATATGTTACAATGACGTAAATTCACACAAAGTTAAACAACTTAGTTTTTCAGGTAAAGAGATTCAGGTTATGGCATATGTCTAAACAAATGTAACTTGTTAACACGTTTAACTATCATGTTAAATGGTTTAACAATTTGAGAGGATTGACTTGTATATCAAAACAACATAGTTTAAAGTTTCATAACGATTTACTAATGCTTATTGTGTGTAATTTAATTATTTTAAGGATTATAATTTATAACTTTTGTTTTATCATGGTTATTATCGTCTTATTAGTTTGTCACAATGTTGAGCTAGTTGTCTCAGTAATCGTTAAACATGTTGTGTATTTATAAATACTGAACTAATTATATGTGATCATGATAAATGTTCGGTGTCTTGTAAATGTGTCATGTTCTAGTTCAATAGTTGTGTTAAACGTGCCATCTCAATCGAAACTCATTTAATATAACACATCACCTTTAAATCAAAGCTCTACATGCAAAAATTGAAAGTTATTGAAATAAGTAAATATATCAATAACTTAGTTGATTTGTCGCTAAAAACCAACTGTATCAAACTTATAATATATTTAATGCAAATTGCAATTATGTGCGACTGACTTTAGTATTTCTTTTAACGCAATGAACTTTGAGAAAGACTTTGTTTTAATTGTTATGAACTAACTTCTAATGTATCAGACTAACGACAAAACTAGTAAGAGTACTAATGCTACTTGACACCAATGAATTTTAAAGCTGACAATGTTATATAGTATGCGGTACTTATTTTTTATGTTCTATACGCATATCAACGCTCGGGACATGCTAATTATTTGCAAACAATTTTAAAAATAACACCAACAAAAAAAATCTCTGAATCAGCCACAAGCCGACGAAATTAGAATTAATGTGAAATTAAATACAGGGTTGGTGCATTTAACTAATATAATAACACATATCTAAATGCCTAATTATGATAACAAGAAAGTCTAATTTAACCTAAAAGAAGATAACCTGCTTAAATGCTTATTGTATTTGTTATAGTAGTTTGACTAGTTCTAAGATTAAAATCATTAATTATGATTAAATAAGAATATTTCTTTACCTAATAAATGACGACTAATAAAAGAAGACCATATTTCATATTTTTGGAAGCTTCTTATTTTGTTTTTAAAATTTGGCAGGAGTCGACAAAAGCGGCTTAAGATCTAATTTCATGTTATTTCCGCCATCTTAGGTCTGCATACACGATTTCACGTTTCAAATACTATTTATCATTAAGGATTAGATTCAATTTTAAACGCTTATTAAGCTAAAAAGTCTAAAATAGATTTTTTGTCGCTCATAATTTAACCAGCTCAGACGAATTACGATTGCACTTAGTATAATGACATTAGAACCGGCTCGACGAACTCTATAATCTTAGCTTTTAAATTTTAGCTTTTAGTGTTTAATTTAGGGTGTAGTTTTAAAATTTAGTTCTAAGGTTTGTTTCAAAACCACCTCGTCCAGCTCTACAATCTTAACTACTAAGGTTTAGTTATAATTTTTAGGGTTTAATTGATATCTTCTCGTCGAAAATTTTAATTAGCTTTTAGGGTTTAACTTAATATTTAGGGTTTAGCAACGCCGCGAAATGAGTTAAATTGAATTACATTTGATATTTCTTCCTAAGCTATTTAGCCTCAATATACATTTTTATAATAACTCCACATTTATCACGATTATAACAAGTTCTTTATATATGTATATATAGATGTGTACATAAGTTTACTTGCATGTATGTAAGCATTAAGCAAGAATATGATATACCATTAACATCTTTTTGAACGTACATGCATAATTAGAAGTAAAGTATGCGTCTAAATTATCGAAGTATGTTGTTTTTCCCCAAACAGGAGATGTGTAGTGCAAATCAGTTTCAATAGTTAGACATCGGTTTATGATGGTTAAAGGCTTCGTAAAGGTTACAATGTTCTTGAGCAACACAATTGTTATTACTAATAGTGTTTAGTGACGAACCTAGGAATTTTTTTCATGTGGGGCAAAAGATTAAAAAAATTACGCCCCTCCCCCCACCCCATAACCTAGGTACACCCTTGATGGTATTTATAGATGTTTTTAATTAGTGTTTTATATGAAATGGCTATATAACCATTGGTGTTTAACAACTCAGCCAACGTTCACCTCTACGGCTTTATTGAGAGGCTATGGTCGGGTTTAAGAACCCACAAATGTGTTAAGATTAGCTATACTGCAAGGTAGGGGCGGTGTTCCCACAAACACTTGTCGGTACCAACCCATTCGCGACTCCACTCCATCGGTGCTTAGGCATGCAAAGCTCATGACTAAATAGTTAGCGATATACTTGCAATAAAAGTGATAATAATTTAATGAAGTTTCCAACAAGATGAAAGTAGGATGCCTTATGACTACTAACCTTCTATCCTTTCGAAAAATACTTAGAACTGCACTGTTCTCTTTGAGAAATTACACATTTTATTACTAAAATACCTGGAATGTATTTTGCAAATACTCACCTTAAAGATTTCAAGGGCTTTATCTATAGATTAAGTCATATTTGGTCCCTCAACTATTTTTATCGATTTATTAATCTCAATTTGGTAGTTAGCTATTTTGCCACTTAACCAAATAATATTGTATAATTAATTTATTTCAACTTAACCAAAAGAGAAATATCCTCTAATATATTTAATAGTAGATTTTTTAATGTGGTTTAACAAATTTTACTAATGTTATAGATGTGTGAGTATTAGGTTCTGCACATAGTATACATTTAAAGAAATGACGTAAACTTAAGACATATAATCTCGAACGAGTGAATTTCGCATGTCATCCGTGTGATATAACTTCGTAGAAATTACCCAAATATCTTCATGAAAGTACTTAATTATAGGACTCATATATTTTAATGTTTGTTAGAACAAGTGTGTTTCAAGAAGAAAAGTTAAGAGAGTTTTGTAGCATAACATAACTAGGTTATGGTTGTGTGAATAATCCTTTAGGAATTATTAGTTCCCACGACAAACGTTGTAGAACACTTTGAAGAGTTGTAGAAATATGAATGCATTTACTAGCTATATATGTTTGTCTCGTTTAACATATTATATATTTTTTAAAGTTTCTCAAGTTCCTAATTATTTAACACGAGGGATATTAAATATTGCTCAAATCAATTCATGTTCCAATACCGAAATTGGAATTTTCCCATTAATAAATATGGTTTGAGAAGTACATTAACCTTCATGTTTCAATAATTGACCAGAGTAGATATCGAAAATGACGTTCAATAATTATTTGTGAATCATTTATTTGATTAGGAGGTGAACATCAACACGATATCATATACAATTCGTTTAATTATAGGAATAAGAGAACAAAAGTCATGTCGCTTATCTACGGTTAAAGGCATTCAATAACTTGAGATTTGTTGAGTCCACGTGTCTGTCTATTTATGTTTGTACGTTGATATTTATTATTTTTAATATTATGTTAATTAAACATTTTCATAAAATAGCTAAGTAATTGTAAATACGCATATAAACTTGTTTGGATAAATTCCAATTATAAATGTGTTTGTTACGGTCTACTTTTGTATCTTGTTGCTTCTTTTATGTTCATCTACACTTGCTTTTTTATATTTGTTTGTATTCATCCATGTCTGTTGAATATTTTAAGAAATGAACATAACATAATGTTTAAAAAAATGAAAACGAACATAAATATGTTTATTTAGGGCATTCGTAATGGTCTAATTATAAGTGTGAACAAAAGTTGTTGTCATGTGAGCGTCACTTATTCAAGATTTGTGGTCACACTCACACTCATTAACGGGTGTAATGAGTCGGTGGTAGTTGTGAGGAAATGTAGCCCTAACGTCTAGCTTTATTATTATTTCTAACTCAAATAACTTTTATATAACTTATTATTAGTTTTTAAATAAACTGTAAAATGAATAATTGTATCTTTAATTTGAGTTTGTCTGAGTTTCTCCTATTCTTTTTGTTATATTCTTAAAAACATATTTTATTTTTTTACAAAGTTGGTGTGTCATCCTTATAAATATGCATAACTAGGTTTATTGCCCATCGCGCGTTGCCGCGAAATTGTACGTGATGTGATAAAATATAGATTACAATCGACCCGACTCGTTTCCGAACTAATTCTACGTTAATACGTAGAGTAACTCGAATTTATACCGTTGAACAAAAATGTTTAATATTTGACCTGACTCGTTTTCAAACAAAATTAATGCATGGCGAAACATAGACTTACAATTGCTCCGACATTTTTCGAACTAAATTTACGTCCATACGTATAGTAAATATAAAAGTATTATATTGACCCGACGCGTTTCCAAACAAACCATTGTTGAAACGTAGGTCAACTCAAACCGTTACATAAAAATAAGCACTAAAACGTTTATATTTGACCCAACTCATTTCTGAACAAAAATTACGTCAAAACATAGACGTATGCCAAAACGTAGACGGTCTTAAAGTGTATAGAGTTAAGCGTGGAAACATTTTATATTTGACCCGAGTGGTTCCTAATTACGTCTTAACGTAAACGGAACTGAATTTATATTGTATAGGGGTAAACCCAAAACTTTAGAAACTTAAGGGGGTTAAAGTAACATTTTATAAAGTTTTTAAAAAGTAACAGGGACTGAAAGTGTAAAGATTGAAAGTAGGAGGGGAAGAAAGGCCGGTGGGAAACCCCACCGACCTTTCTTTTTAAGTATATATACAATTGTATGCATAACGACAAGTAATTATATATATGTTGCCTAATTATATAGACACATTACGTTATTATGTTGCGTATTATATGAACGCATATACTCTCATCAAAATGTGTGTGTAGTATTCTGGTTGCTAACTACACCTCATGTTAAAACACTTTGAAACTAATTATATGTGTACTGTACATTTGTATTTGTATATATGCATATTTTAGTTTGAAAAATTATATATGGAAAACTTATTGTATATTACGTCTGTCTCTAGAAGAATACTAATGGTGGCGTAAGGTTTAGCTTAAGGCAAGTTTTCCATGCGAATGACTATTTTGACCAAATTTGTGTATCTTTTTGGAAATACATGACCACGACTCTTAACTTTATCTTCTTAATAGCACATGAAAGGTATGTCAATTAGTTACGACAAAACCAACACAAACTTATTATGAGTTTAAGTTTAGTATAAATGATTTCAGTCAATTTTGAATTGAATCCATATATGTGTTAGCTAAGCAGTTAGTTTTTTTGTAAGCATGTTGGTTTTACAGGTTTACCCTTTTATCATGTTTATTTTTTATGCTTTTAGATGTGTTTTGTGTCATAATTAGTTAAACTAGTTGGTTATTTTATATCAAAATTTTAAAGTTATAGAAAACGGTTATCTTGTTATACAGTTTACAGGTAAGTGTTTTATAATCATTTGTATCTTGATTTTAAACTTGTAATTTTAGGGATTTAATATATAAAAAACTAGCCTAAAATCCATGTAGGATTGAATACAAAAGCATCCAACAATTAATAAAGAAAATTTTAGGATTTATATAATGATATTTTGATATAATATATATTGAAGTACGTATAATTAAATAGTTTAAGTAATAAAACAATAATATTAAATCTTTGAAATTTCGTATCTAAAAAAATTTCATTTTCAAACATTCGCTTAAAAGAAATGTTTTTGAAAAAAAATATTCTTCATTAAACTTTTTTACTAAAGACTCCACTTTTAATCATTTTCGTTCTTTTAGAAAATTTATGTTTGTTACAAAAATATTGAATAGACCGGTTGAAAATATTTCATTACATAAAAGTTCATGTTTTTAGAAACTTTTGTATTTTATTAAAAATTTGCTTTTTAATTATTTTAGTTTTTTAATACAAAGATATGATTTTTAATTTTCTTTCAAAAAGTGTTTTAAAATAATCTTGATTATTGAAAATCTAGATGATATATATGTGTGTAGTGAGACATGTAGTGATTAATTATATTGACTTTTAAGAAGAGGAAAAATGTTATGTAGGTGCTCAAATGAATATAAATTATTTTAGAGCAAAAACTAAAGGAAGTATATAAAATTAACAAGTGATACCTCAAAGTAGATAATCTAGTAACATATATCAACTTATGAAAATACGTGTCGTGTTATCGTTAATGTTTTTGACATTCTGTTTCAAGTCATGTTTGGGTTTGACCGCCACCAAGAAACACCACTTGTTAAACCCTCGTGAAATTAGTATGAAAAAACTAATGTTTTTCTCCTTTATTGTATGAATATTCGACATTTGATGTAAAAAGGAAAGAAAATATTTCTTACTATATCATCTTATCAAATTAAAGTTTCTTTTAAAGCATATATACTACAAGGCTATGAGGCTATAAGTTATAGGACGATAAAAATTATGTCAAATATAAACATTTATAATATAACTTTGATAATGATGGACTTGAAATTTTCTTCTTATCAAGATTGATTTTATGTACTCAGATATCTCTTAACTCTAGGTCGAAATTTTAGGTTCGAGTCAGATCTAGTCACAAATATTGATAACTTGTCATTACAACCGGGGAAACTGAGAACTACAATGAGGTTTTTTGAGTTAATCACGAGTTCACAACCATGAAACACGTTGCACCGCTTAATAACCAATTATAAATTATAACTAACGTGCTTAATCAAAAAGCATGCTTAGGTGGGAGTAACTCTAGAATATGTATGTTATGGAGTCTACACTTCGACAACCAAAAACAAGTTCGTCTAATGGACACAGTGAACAATATTAGTTAATTTGAGAGGCTAGATGTTACACGTCTTTGGATCCTGGTACGTTGGTTAGATTCGTTAGTGATGGACCTTTTTCAATCGTAAAAACTCATTACAGGAAAACTCACAGGATCCAGTTAATACCTACTAATCAATAAGATTGTGTAAAATGTAGCTTGCATTAAGCAGGTGATCTTCAAAAAGATTAAAACAAAAAACATTAGAAGTAAGATTTGAACCTGGAAAATTTACCTGAAAGACTTTGAGGTTTATGAGTGCTCCATCCCCTTTGAGGTTTCTAACAAGAGACTTTGTCTTTCGTGTGAAAGCTCAATGGATGTGAACTTGATAATCTTTCTCTCTCACAATATTCTAATATATTATTATGTGTAAAATATATGAATAATTGTACAAACATGTGATTACGAGGACTTGTTATTAATATTTAAAAAACATGTGAAATGACATGACAATCTTGATTGAAAAAGTTTATTCGTAAGTCGTAACATCGCCCTAACTTTAGACTCTAGACAGAAAAAAAAGCTTGATAGATGTTTTGTTGGAACAAGACTCAAAATGAGGTAGTGTTTACTAGAATTAACCGTAAAACATGTATTAATAACATAATTAATCAAAAAATAATCACTGGTGCTAGTATAATAATCAATATACTTTAGTTAAAAGCAAATAGTTTTCTTTTATTATTAGGGTTATTAGATTTTAATAATCCCAACTTTCATTTATTGTTTTCAAACACTTTTAATTTTGAGCTTATTTTTCTCCAACAATCTCTTACTAATTGAGAGTTAACACCGTTAGCTTTTTGAAGATGTGGACTAGTTATATGGTTAAAACACTAAACAAAAAGTTAAAATCAACAATCAGGTCCATCAATCTGAAACTTTTGCACCCAGAAACCCGACAATCAACACCTCCTGGTCTGAACCACTTGACTCATTAGATGAAGATTTCAAGTGATGATGAATGCTAGACACTCAAAAAACGCAACTGATGGAGGCAGAGCGACGACAAAGTTGAAAAATGGCTCAAAGTTGACCCTAGTTAAAACTAAAAGAGTTAACTCTTAGTTAGTAAGTGATCGTTAAAGAAAAATAAGATAAAAATTGGAAGTGGTTGTAAATATTTTTTAAGTTGAGATTAATCATGCTCAATAAATAAAAGTTAAGATTATTATTAAAATCTAATAACCCTTATTATTAAAAAAAGTATTTGATAGATCATAACCAACTAAACTCATCCCTAAAAAGTATTTTTACTAATCGACAAATAATTAAGAATTGATGTTTCATGGAACTTTAGGTATTGTCTTCTATTTCCAACTTAGATGTTATCCAAATATGCTAGTTAAAAATAACTAACATACAAAATTCATCATGTTTAGCCTTTAAGTTGTAATCACTAGTATAAAATAAAATAGATAAATAATTGAGAGTTTGATTATCTAGAAATTCTTTTCTTTAATCTAATACGCCTCATGGAAATTCCATGGGAATTAAATAAATAACAACTAATAAGAAAATGAAATTGAAACAAAATATTTAAAATAATACTATAGCAGGTGAAAAGCTAAAGTGACATTTGAATACATTATACATATATCAAATAATCATCAAATAAAATTACAAGTCATAATATTAAAAACGAATACAAAGCAACAATTGATTCCCATGAATCAATTTCATATCTCCCCTGTCGTCTGCCATACCTCTGATTCTCCTTTTCCTCTGTTCATCTTCACACAAAGATTCGCATCAATTTCTTCTTGATTCCAACACGAAAACATCACAGATTCTTGACCAAAATCGATTCTTTGAGCTACAATTTCTATTATGAATTTGCTGTTCATCTTCGTATAAAGATTCGTATCAATTTCTTCTTGATTTTAACACGAAAACTCCAAGATTCTTGACCAAAATCGAGTCTTTGAGTTACAATTTCTATTCGATTTCTACTGTTCGATCACCAAACGAAGTATGCTAAACGTGTTGCCGGATTGGTTGAAGATCATCTATGTCGTATTTGCCTTCTGTTCTGCTCTGTTCTTCGGTGCCCTTAAAAGTTCGTAGCTTTTTTGTTCCAGTTTGACTTTTCTTTCGTTGACTGACCCAAATTGCTGTGTTAAACCGTTGATAGTTGTTACTGTTTGATTTCTTTGTGTTTTTCTTCCTTGATATGTATTTGCAGGCTGATTTTACGTACGTGTGAACGATTATGCAGGTTTATTGGTGGGTCCGATTGCTGCTTTGATTCTTATTACAGGAAATGTTGCAGTGATTGTTGCTCTGTTTCCTACACATGTTGTGTGGACTGTATACACCCTTCTAAAGTATGATCATCTGCTTCATTTTTGTGATTTTGATTTCGTTACTGAGGTTTGGATTGATGTTGTTTATGATATGTTGATTTCTATAAAAGTCAACCGTTTGGTTCATCTCTTTCTGGGAAGATGAAGGCTACTGTGAATCTTGATTTCTATTATCTTTTTTCTTGAAAATCATTGGGCTTTATGAAAATATGTTGATTTGGTATTTTTGGAAGAAATATGGTTGCGTTTTAGCAAAATCAAGTACTTTGATGCAAGATCTTTCTTGTTTTGTGTAAATTTTGAAATTAGAAAATGAGATTTGACATTTAAAAGGTCAAAATTGGGCTTTTTCTAGAAGAATGTTGTAAAAGTAGCAGCCATTATTTGGGGCTTTGATTTCAACTTTACCAGCTCTCAAACCTTTTCCAATTTTATTGTTCTTATAATTATTGAATGTAATCAGGATTTTTTTTATTTTTTCAAATATGTATTTTTAACATGGACACACTTAATATCATGTGACCAGAACACTTTTACTCGTGTATCTAAGATAATTAAATGGATTGACGGGTCGACCCTTTAATTAACATTGTCAGCCCAAACCCGCTTGTTTAATTAAATAAGTTGAACAAGTTAACGTGACCACAAACAGTTTATTAAACGAGTTAGATATGATAACAACACAAAACCTGATTATATTTGTGTAGTGTTAGTAATTGTTACCTGAAAGTTCAATCTTGAGTTGCTGTGCATTTCTTCTATAATCTATACAGAAAAAATACTAAATATTATTAAAATGACAGGACTCCTAGATTTGATGCACCATTGAAAGTAGCATTCTTGTTTGGTTTGCCTGCTTTATTTGGGCTTTGGTTGAGTCTAAGCATAGGAGGAAGTATTCTTGTTGGTTTTGGGTATGGCTTTTTTGCTCCATGGATTTCATCTTTTGAAGCTTTTAGACAAGAAGATGAATCTAACAAGTTCTTTCACTCCATTGTGGTAACTACATCTTCATTCCAATCCCTTTAACTATTTTCATTGTTTCACTTCATGTATATGCACAAAATACATACATGCATACATTCATTCATAATGTAAGAGCGTTAAAACAGAACCAATTATTTAAGTAGAATATAATAGAACCATAAAAACACACTACATATGATCAGCATTAGATACATGTGCATGTTATGGTTATCATGGTTCTCTATTTCCAACTATTACATTGAAATGTATCCCCATACATAAATAAACAAGTTTTGTAATGTTTCAATTGAATGACGTTAGGATGGAACATGGGGAACGATCAAAGGAAGTTGCACAGTCGTTAGAGACTTTGCCGACATTTGTAACCATTCATACCCGCTCTACTTGAAGGAGCTCCGCGAAACACCCTCTTCTAATGAGCTTCGAACTCTTAGGTATCGTTTAATTCCTTAACATAATACAAAGAAAGCGATGATTATGTTTGTACCAAGCATTTTACTAATCACATAAGTGGATTTGGCTCTGTTTAACTTATAATGTTATCAAATATAAAAACTTTTTGTCAGTATATCTGATGAGTTCGTTTGAGATAAAAACTTTAAAATAAAAACAAACAAATCTGAATGTTATATTCACCATTTGAAGGTGTAAAATTTCAGGTTAATTCATGTACCAGCATGCATAATAGTGGGATTACTGGGACTAATTGTTGATGTTCCTCTGTACACTGCGATTGCTTTAATAAAGAGCCCTTACATGTTGTTTAAAGGCTGGCAAAGACTCATACATGACCTAATTAGTCGAGAAGGCCCATTTCTTGAAACAGCATGCATACCCATTGCCGGTTTGACCATTCTTGTTTGGCCCATTGTTGTTATTGGGAGTGTGATCATGGCTATTGTTTCAAGCATTTTCATTGGTTTGTATGGCTCCGCAGTTGTGTATCAGGTTTGGGCTCAAACCCTTGTTTTAGATACTTCTTTGGCTTTAAAATTGATAAGAATTACTTTAACTCAGATACTGTTTGACTTGAATAAGTCAAAGTTGACTTTTGTGGTGTAAATAGTGGTTTTATAGCGAAATTTGTGGGTTTAGGTTGAGTTTAAATGGGTTTGGGTCATTTGGGTTCGTGTCCGTTTGACTCGTCAACCTGTGAACATGACTATTTAACACTTCTGATGAACTTATATTATTTGGTGGAAGTGCAGGAAAGGTCTTTCAACAGAGGTGTTGCTTATGTGATTGCCATGGTTGCTGAGTTTGATGAATACACCAATGACTGGTTGTATCTAAGAGAGGGTTCTGTATTCCCTAAGTAAGAGCTCACTTTAAAAAAAATTTATTATATTTTCTTTGTAACTTTTTAACAGTTGTGACATATTTTATTTTATTTAAAATTATAGGCCAAAATACCGAAAGAAACGAGTTTCACATTCACCAGATGTTTCCGTTGGAGGTAGCCGGTCATCTGAAGGCAAACACGGTGGTCTTCCGATGCAGGCGCCTGGAGTAATGCTGATGCCTACCCTGTCATCATCAAGATCAGTTAGGGAGGTTATAAGGGAAGTTAAAATGGTGCAGGTAATCCAACAAACCATTCTATTATAAGTTGTCACGGGTCTGGGCCTAATCGGACAATTCTTCGTCTTGATTAGTCCTGGCACTTTTGTAAAATACCCTTGTCCTGAACCAAACCAACACCAACATGCCTTACAACAAGTCATGTCGGGTTGGGTTTATGGGCCTTATCTTGAGCTAGACTCAGGCCCATTTGTTCAGTTTCTTGTTTTTTTTTTGTTTTATACTTCATGTGTACTTCTCATAGTTCTACAAGAAAAGGTTATGTTATTGTACAGGTTTGGGGAAACCTGATGCAATCTACTGAAGTTGTGGGGAAGGAACTGCTTGATGCAAATGTGATAACTCCTGGTGAGCTTTACGATTGGTTGAACGCCAAAAAGGGAAACGAGTCAGCCATCATTGGTATTGGGTTACCTTGCTACTCGTTCTTCCAGAACCTTCTTCGCTCGATCAAAGTTGGTTCTGAGGGTCTAGTGCTTCTTGATGGGCTTGAAATAACCCATCTGAACAGACCCCAAGACAGATTACTAGATTGGTTTTTTCATCCTATATTGGTCATCAAAGAACAATTAGAGTGATCCAGTTGAGTGAAGGCGAAATAAGGTACTTAGAGAAAGTAATTCTCTTTGGAAGCGATTCGCAGCGTATGCAGTCTTGGGATAATGGTAGTTTTGTACCTGAAGAGACTCTTAGAGCAGCTCAAATTCAAGGGATCAGCAGAAGGTAGAAGCCTTTTTTTTGGTTTCATATGCTCGTTTAATGGGCTTCGTTTACTGATGATTTGAGAACCGTTTTGGCAGGTTGATAGGGCTAACACGTGGTGCATCGAAGCTACCAACTTACAGAAGAAAGTATCGACAGGTGATCAAGAATTTGATCATATATTGTATGGCTAAGGACGGGGCAACGCGGTCAATGTCTATGAGATCGGTAGCAAGTGTGTAGGAAAAAGTTGGAAATTTTGATGTGAATCCAAGTGTTTGTTCATATTGTTTTTTTTGGTTTTGTTGTTGGTTATAGACTGGTTTTGGTTTTGTACAAAAGTTAGTGTTGATTTACTTAGAAGAATTTCGCTTGACAACCATTTATTCTTGGTATTATCATGAAGCTGTAAGTGCACAATCATGATTTAAAAACCCTAAAGGGCAACAACATCCCCAATGCTCCTACAAAACATGAGATGATAATAACAGGAATAAGTGGTACTTATAATGGATGATTTCTATGCAACTAGGAGGATTAGGTGTTGTCACGTATATATTCAACTAATAGCGATGTTTCAGAAACAATGCAATAAAACTTGTCTTTATATTTTGTGATAGATCAATTTTTAACATCAATTTGTCTTGGGTGAATTTTAAATCCACAATCTTTTGATTGTGATAATTTATCATACCAATAGGCCCAAACCCCAATCCATTGTAAGAGATCATATATCATTAAATCCTTAAATATCCCTTTAAAATATGTTGAGAAATCTTATTTTCACAATAGCATTACCGGAAATTCTAACGCAAAAAACAATAAGTGACGCCGACAAAGTTCAGCTATTGATTTCTGAGTGATTAACGACGACCCATTTAAAATTATATTTTACCTTTTCTTTGGGATATGGCCTTTCTAGCCCGTCACCAATTACCAAGATTTACCGACAAGTATTATACAATTTTTTATATCCTTTTTAAGATTTACTCGTTTTTGCTAATAACCTTTACATTTTTTTAGGTTTTGTAGGATTTGTAGTTGATCCATCAAAGATAGAATGGATCGAGGTTGCCAATGATAGTCTGTTTTTTAATAGTGTGTGAGATCCACGAACTACCATAAACATCTATTTCATTGCCAGATATATTTTTTTTGGTGGATTTTATGCTCACATTTGTAATGAAGGATGATGTTAGAGTTGATGGGTGGGCTACAGTTATGTAATATTTTTCTTCTTGCAGGTGGTATTATGCCTTAATAACATAGGGTGAGGGTTGTGCCTGAAATCTCTAAGCTCTTAAGTTAATATCTGACTTAGGACGTGTTTGGAATTACTTATTAAAACAACTTATTGACTTATTGATTTTTTTAATAAGTTAGTATGGAGTGACTTATTAACTTATATCACTTACAACCATCACATTGCCAAACACTATAAAATGTCTTTTTAACTTTTTAAAAGTTAATAAGTTAAAAAGTAAGAAAAAAAACACTCTCAAACACCCACTTAACAGTTTTTTCTTATAATGTTATTTTTATTATTTTATAATGTTTTTGAGTGAGTTAGATTTAAAGCGTTAAAATCAGTATAAACTTCTAAAATTTAATATATTTGATAAACTTATAAATTTTATATATATCTCTAAACTTTTAAAAATTATACAAAATAAATTTATAATATAATTTTTAAAATAAATTTATTAATTAATATATAAACTTTACCATAACATCCTTCCTTTGCCATAGCGCTCTTCTTTGTACATGGCTGCAGTTAACCTCTCATCCATCGCAGCCCCAATCTATCGTCCCCGTTGTTTACCCAAAAGCTCACACTCATCATCTCTTTCGAAACCACTCAACTCGACCCATAATCTTTCTTTCTTTACAACTCCTTCTTCTCTCTCTAACCCCACCAAAACCCTTCAATTTCATCCATCAAAAACCCCCAAAGACTACAGCAATCTGCTCCATCTAGCAGTTCAAAATGGCGACAATGAACTCGCAAAGGCTGTTCATGCTTCAATCCTTAAGCTTCAAGAGAACGCCTCGTACCTTTTTAATGCACTTATTGTTGCTTATTTCAAATTGGGTCTTGTGGGTCATGCGTATAAGGTGTTTGATTGTGTTAAAGATCCAGATGTGGTTACATTTACGTCAATGATTTCTTGGTTTGCAAAGGCAAATCGAGAGATTGATGCTGTGAGGTTTTTCTTTGAAATGAGGAGGTTGGGGATTGAGCCTAATGAGTATAGTTTTGTGGCGATATTGACTGCTTGTGGACGGATTCTTGATCTTGAATTGGGTTTTCAAGTTCATTGTTTAGCTATCAAATTGGGCTATGTAGATGATACATATGTTTCAAATGCTTTCATGGGGTTTTATATAAAATGTGGTTGTTTAGATTATGCGCTTAAGGTGTTCGATGAAATGCCTCAGAGAGATATTTCTTCTTGGAATACAGTGATATCGGGTTTGGTTAAGGAATACGAGTACGAAAAAGCATTGGAATTGTTTCATGATTTAATTAGGACAGATGGAATTCAAGTTGACCATTTTACTCTTTCAACCGTTTTAACTGCTTGCACAGAACATGCTGCGATCATGGTAGGCCGTAAAGTTCATGCTCGTGCGCTCAAATTTAAGTTAGGAAACAACTTGAGTGTTAGTAATGCACTAATTAGATTCTACAGCAAGTGGGGGAGCATAAAGGATGTGATGTGTTTGTTTGACACAATGCCTGTTAAAGATGTAATAACATGGACACAAATGATATCAGTTTATATGGAATCAGGACGTCTTGAAATGGCAGAGAAGGTGTTTGATGAAATGCCCGAGAGAAACTGCATCTCTTATAATGCTCTTCTACAAGGGTTTTGCCAAAATGGTGTTCCGTTTAGAGCTTTGTGTATGTTTTGCAGGATGGTGACAGAAGGCGTAGAGTTAGATGATTTCTCGTTGACAATTGTCATCAACGCTTGTGGGTTGCTTGCGGATAAAAACACCAGCGAACAGATACATGGGTTTGTTCTAAAGTGTGGGTTTGGGTCTAATGACCGTATAGAATCTGCGTTGCTTGATATGTGCACAAAGTGTGGAAGGATGACCGATGCAGAAGAAATGTTCCGCTGCAAGTCGTTAACCCAAACTAGTTTAAGCATATGGACATCGATGATTTGTGGGTATGCTAGAAACGGGCTTCCATACGAAGCACTTTCTGTATTCTTTGAAGGTCAAGCTGAACAACATATGGTCATCGATGAAATCGTATCAACTACAGTCCTTGGTATCTGTGCGACACTAGGGTTTGACAGCATTGGTGAACAAATTCATTCTAGTGCTTTGAAACTGGATTTGCTCTATGATGTAAAAGTAGGAAATGCATTGATTGGAATGTATAGCAAGTGTGGCAACATGACTGCTGCTGTTAAGGTTTTTGATAACATGAAACGACATGATGTTGCTTCTTGGAACAGTTTGATGGGCGGTTATATTTTTCACAAGCAAGGGGATAAAGCCTTGGATATATGGGAAAACATGAAAGCGAAAGACATATATCCAGATTCTATCACTACCCTCTTGATAACCTCAGCATACGCGCTCACCACCTCAAATATGGTTGACGAGTGTTATACCTTTTTCAACTCGATGAAAGCCACTTACAACATTGAACCGGATTCAAATCATTACACAGCATTGGTCAGTGTTTATGGCAAATGGGGTTTACTTGAAGAGGCTGAGAACATTATCAAGACAATGCCATATGAGCCGGACCCTTTTGTCTGGAGAGCTTTACTTGATAGTTGTAGAGTTCATATGAATTCAGTTATTGGCAAAAGGGCTGCAAAAGGAATTCTTGCTAAGAAGCCGAATGACCCGTCTACATACATACTTGTATCTAACTTATACTCTGCATCTGGGAGATGGCATTGTTCTGAAACGACACGTGAAGAAATGAGAGAAAAGGGTTTCAGAAAACGACCTGGAAAAAGTTGGATTATTCATGATAACAAGGTTCATTCGTTTTATGCAAGAGACCGATCACATGCCCGTTTTAAAGACATTTACAGTGGGCTAGATATATTAGTTTTGGAATGTTTGAAAATCGGTTATGTTCCTGATACTAGTTTTGTGCTTCATGAAGTTGAGGAACATCAAAAGAGGGATTTTTTGTACTACCATAGTGCAAAATTAGCTGTTACTTATGGACTTTTGATGACTAAAGGTCGAATGCCGATTCGCGTTATGAAAAATATTCTTCTTTGTGGGGATTGTCATAGTTTCCTTAAATATGTTTCCATAGTTACCAAAAGGGAGATTCATATCAGGGATGCTTCAGGATTCCATTGTTTTGTCAATGGTGAGTGTACATGCAAAGGATAAGTGATCTAAGTTATGAATATATATATATGTGTTCTGTTGTGAAATATTTGGATATGTATATTCCATATTTATGATTAGTTCATCTTCAAATATTAAATATCTGTCTAATTGCCTGAGGTGGTAATGCCATCTTAGATGAAATTGTCTCTACAAGTCACCCAACCCGTTCATATGATCATCTTTGATATAAAATATGATACAATATCATACGACATAATATAAAATATACGTTTAGATATCTCCGCACGCTGCTTTCTATATACACAGACTCTTCCTATGCACCCCGATCCATTCATTGTTCTTTTCTTTCATATTGACTTCGTAAAGTTTCAGAGATTCTCTTGTGATGTGTTATATTCTTAGTTACTCAGTTACTTCTTTTAGGATTTGAACTAATACAAAGATAAGCTTTGAATCCAAATTAAATTTTCTCTTTTTAAAAATTTAGATTATTGAAACAAACTTTCTGATACATTCAAAACAGATCCGGTAATGCCATTATGTTTTTCTTGATTGCATTGAAAAAGAACATAATTTCATTTTCATTAAAATTAAATATATTTAACATTAAATGTTAAAAATTATTTTAATATTATCATTTATTTTTGAATATAATCATATCATTCCCATACAAAGAACACATAACATATTCATGTTTTCTTTTTAAATGGAACATGTAAAGATACTTTAATATTTAAAAAAATTACAATTTTGCATGGATGGTAGCTCGAACATATGCCTTCAAGACCCAAATCAAATAGCACCTGGTTGTAGCAATAGACCTACAATCTTAATCACACGAATCTTACATCCTTCCTGTTATAACACCGAAACTTAGAGTAATCAGTGGTTGTTAAAATGAAGCAAAGTTAATTATTAAGTAATTAATCGATGTAGCATAGTTGATTTTACAAATACACACTTGATTTTCATTGCATCTGCATTTCAAAGATATGAAAATAATGATATCGATACTCATAACATCAACATTAAATCATGGCTGTCAATTAAGTAATTAATCCATGATAATGACGTCAGCATCTACAGATCGATATCGGCGACGAAACTCTTCTATAGTTGGACTGTCTTGGTTCTCACCGTTGATGAAATATGAACGGCCTTGATTTCTTTAATCACTATTCATTCAACATCTTTTTTAACATATAGGTTAATTAATTAATATTGACCATCTTTTATAAGAAAAGCATAACTTATGTTGACTTTTATGTGTAAAAAATTATTGATTTTTGTCAAAAACAAACACGTGTTGGTTTTTTATGGTATATGTTATGATATTTATCGTAAATTGTAAATTGTTGTAAAAAGATTGTTCTTTTTTGAATTTAGCAGCATGTTACCATCGCATATATCCTTTTTTCGGATATAAAATCTATTTATTAACACTTAAAAGTATTTATATTTAGTAAATTGAGAAAATATATTATTAAATCCACATTACCATTACGTAAAAAGTTAAACAACAAAATTTTACAACCATGACATCATCATGTTTACTTATAAAACAGGTACAATATCTAATATTAGAACAACTATTAAAACTTGAGTAACTTAAATGAGACAAAAGAAGAATGAGTAAGTTAACTTTTAATGAAGTTTTCCCTTAAAAAAACACTAAACATCTTTTATAAAAAACATAAATTGTGTTGGTTTTATGTGTAAAAGTTTCTAGAGCACTTTCGTGACAAAAACAAAACACATATTGGTTTTTATGGTATTCGAGATGATATGATCTGGCGTCATATGATATAATATGACATCAAATAACATTATATGATATAATTTGATACAATATTATACGACATAATGCACAATATACGCCTAGATATCTCCGTCCGACGGTCTATATATACAGACCGTCCCTGTGAACCCCGATCCATTCATCGCTCTTCTCCTTCACGTCAACACCATAAAGCTCCATAGATTCCTTACCATAGCCTTACATTCATACTTACTTTGTAACCTCTTCTACATCTTCAGTCGACAAAAGGTAAATTTCTAATACTTCTTAATCTTACTATATTTAAATATTTACTTTATTTGTATAGATCTTGATATAGTATAAAAATACTAAACTTACAAAATTATGAAAACAACAAAAGAAGCTCACAAGTGGAAAGAAGCCATTGTTGGATAATCTTCAAGCTCTTAATCTCTTCAATCTTCTCCGATAAGAACCTCTGATTATGGAGCCACATCCCGTCACCGAAGAACTAAGCTTAACCGTAGCACAATCCGATCCCAATCCGACGAACAACGACACGATATCCCCCACTTCTAGTGAAGACAATTTGATTTTATCTCAATTGTTGAAACTCTCAAGTTCTCCGCCTCATGTTCCCGAAGCTCCTTCATCGGTATCTGTAATCATATATCGTTATGTTGTTCGTCATATTGTATATACATTTGCTAGATTCAAATAGTTAACAATGGATTTGGGTGTGTTTTTGACAGAGTAGTCGTCGGAAATCGATGCCGACTAGATATGAGGATTATCATCTTGACATGCAAATAACTCCGGGTAACTATTTTGAATAATTTGTTACTCATTTTTAGTCAACATCTTTTATTTATATTAGAGAACTAAATTATGGGAAAATAGTTGCAGCATTTGCGAGAAACAAGAAAAACAAGCAATCGGAGTCACTTTCTTCAACCGTGGCGCGAAAAGGGGTTAAAAAGCCTCGAAAGTCCGCCCCATTGTCACGACCTATTCCCCCTGCAGACCACCTCATCGAACATCGAGGAAATGATAACGAAGAGGGTGGCTCAGAAGCTCTAGCATGCTCTAGTTCATCCACACGTCATGTTCCTTTCCATGAGGCCAAATCCTTTGAAGACTTCCGGATTCTAGTCGATGGCCTCAGCATCGACGGTGAGCTACCCAACGATGTTAGAATGGGTTACTACACAGCTTTGCATATTACAAGAAACAATACCTCATGAGGTCTTCAAGAAAGGCTTGTATAGCAAGTTTGTGGTGGGGTATGATGTGGCGAAATTGTAAGAATTCCAGTAAGATCAAAACATGCCAGCTCCCACCACGAGATGAAGGAAGAGTTTGAAGGCTTGGGATAAATCCCTAAAATCAATGGAGATTTTAGGCATGAACGTTGGCTTTTGCGCGGAGAAGATAAGTGCACTTGTGACATTTATGTTCGAGTCAGAATGTGCCTTAGATGTAAAGAGGTATGCCGAAGCAAAAAGCCAACATCAACATGTCAAGATGAGGTGGGTAGAGTTGCTGCAAAGCTTAGGATCTAGAAGAAAGTGAGAATAAGCTTGAGGGGGTTTGTGTATACTAGAAGAAAAAGTTAAGAAGTTTGAACAAAAGTTAAAGGAAGAGGTTGATGTTTTGTTGTAGTTATACAGAATGTTTTTGTTGGCTTTTCTATTTATTATAAATTAGAAATTTATGACTAATTAATAACTAAAATAAATTTAGTAGTTAATGTGTACTCTTTTTTGGTTCAAACAGTAAAATGTTAATGTTGTTGATAACATGAAACGACATGATGTTCTTCTTGGAATAGTTTGATGGATTGTTATACTTTCACAAGCAAGGAAAAAAAGCCTTTGATCTTTGGGAAAACCATGAAAACGAAAAAGATATATCCCAATTCTATCACTACCCTCTTGATAACCTCATCATAGGTGCACACCACCTCAATATGGTGACTATTGTTATACATTTTCAATTTAATGAAAGCCACTCACAACATTGAACTGGATTCAAATCATTATACCTCAATGATTAGTGTATACGACAAATTGGGTTTACTTGAAGAGGCTGAGAACATTATAAAGGAAATGCCATATGAGCTAGAACCTTTTGTATGAAGAGTTTTACTTGATAGTTGTAGCGTTCATATGAATTTAGTTATTGGCAAAAGGGCCGCAAAATAAATTCTTGCTTATAAGAAGCCAAACGACCTCTCTACGTAGATACTTGTATCTAACTTATAGTCTACATCTGGAAGATGGTATTGTTCTAAAACGACACACGAAGAAATGAGAGAAAAGAGTTCATTTTTTATGCAAGAGACCGATCACATGCCCGTTTTAAAGACATCTATAGTGGGCTAGATATATTAGTTTTGGAATGTTTGAAAAATCGATTATGTTTATGATACTAGTATTGCGCTTCATGAAGTTGAGGAACATCAAAAATATTCTTATGGTAAGTGATCTAACTTGCTAATGATAAAAATTTTGTAGTGTGAAGACTAAAGGTCGAACGTCGATTCACATTATTAAAAATATCATCTATGTGAGTGTACCTACAAAAGGTAAGTGATCTTACTTGTGAATATATATGTGTTCTGTTGTGAAATGTTTGCATATATATTTGTTATTGGTTTTAATAAACCCGTGTATTACACGGATTGAATAAATAAAATATCAAATAGAAAAAAAATTATTAGTTATAAAATGATATTATAATATAAAATATGATTGAAATCATATATAACTAAGAACTACAAATAAAAAAACAATGATATCAATTTCTTAATCTTTTTTTTTAATTTTTATATTTTTTCCAAAAGAAATTTAAATAATTTTGTTTCAAAGCAAACATTTTTAAAAAATGTAAAATTTAAAAACTTATAACTCCCAATTTTGTTTATTTTTTATATATAAAAATTTTACTTAGAAACATCAATTTTAAAATATTTTATTTTTAAAAGTTTGATGTTTAAAATAAATTATTTTATTAAAAAATATTTTCTTAGAAAACATATTAATAAAAAAGATATTTTCTTAATTTATTATTAGAAATTAATTTATAAGATATTTAATAGGAGAGAGAAGCGGGAAAATTTTGGTGAGTTGAAATATGGTGATGACACATGTTCACCTTAATTACCCTTTTATTATAGTAGTAAAATAATATTTATGATTAGCTCATCTTCAAATATTATGTCTAATTGCTTGAGATGGTAATGCCAGTTTAAATTGAACTGTCTCTGACGAGTCATCCAGCCCATTCATGTGATCATCTCTAATATAAAATATGATACAATATTATACGACATAATATAAAATATATGTTTATATATCTTCGCACGTTGACGGTATATATACACAAACTGTTCATTTGAACCTCGATCCCTTCATTGTTCTTTCTTTTTCACTTCAACGCGTGAATTTTCATATATTCTCTTGTGATGGTGTAATATTCTTACTTAATTACTTTTTTTTATAATTTGGACTAATAGAAAGATAAGTTTTCAAATCTTTTGAATGTAAAGTTATGTTTTCTCCTTAAAAAAATTAGATTATTGAAACAAACTATTTAATACATTCAAAACAAATCCACTATACCATTATGTTTTTCTTAATTGCATTGAGAAAGAACATAATCTGATTTTCATAAAATTTAAAATATATTTAACATTAAAACTATATTTATATTCTAATCATATCATACCCATACAAGTAACATAACACATCTTCCACTTTTTCTTTTTAATTTAACTAGTAAAGACACGTTAATATTTAGAAAAATACTGACCAATTTTTATGAGAAAAAACATAAATTATATCAGTTTTTATTTGTAAAAAACTTATCAAACTACTTTTGTGAAGAAAAAAAACAAACACAGGTTTTTTATGATATTTGTTATGACATAATACGATAGAATATTATACGACATAATATAAAATTATGTTTATATATTTCTGCACGCTGACCGTCTATATATATAGAGTGCCCTCTGAACCCAATCCATTCACCGCTCTTCTCATTCTCATCGCCGCCGCAAAGTTTGATAGATTATCTTTTGATAATCTTGTATTCTCATATACTTAGTTACCTCTTCTAGAATCTGGACTCATAAAAAGGTAAATTTTTAAATCTTTTGAGTCTAAAGTTATTTCTTCTCCTTTTAAAAATTTAAATTATTTAAACAAACTTTTTAATACATTAAAAAAATCCATATACCATTATGTTTCTTTTTAATATTCATAAATATAAAAATATACTGATCATCGTATTTTAAAAACTACATAAATATTATAATTTATTTTCTAACCCATAAAAAATATTAACACATCTTCACGTTTTTTTAGATTTAGTGTAATATCTGAAAAAATATCGATCATCTGTTATAAGAAAAAAATAGAAATTTTATTCGTTTTTATGTGTAAAAAGTTATTAAAAAACTTTTGTGAGAAAAACAAAACATATGTTTTTTTCTATGGTATTTGTTATGACATGATATTGCATCACATAACGTAATATGATGTAATACGATACAATATCATATGACATAATATAAAATAAATGCTTAGATATCGCCGCCTGTTGATTGTCTATATATACACTGTCCTTGTAAATTCCAATCCATCCATCACTCTTCTCATTCACATCAACGTCGTGAAGCTCCATAGATTCCCTTACCATAGCCTTACGTTGATACTTAGTTACCTCTTCTAAAGTTTCAACCGATAGAAAGGTAAATTTTAACACTTTTTAATCTAACTGCATATAAATATTTACTTTTCTTGTATAGTTGTCTAGATACTGATAATTTACAAAAATATGAAAACAAAAAAAGCTCACAAGTGGAAAGAAGCCATTGTTGGACAATTTTCAAGCTCTTAATCTCTTCAATCTTCTCCGATCAAAACCTCCAATTATGGAGCCACATCCGGTCACCGAAGAACTCAGCTTAACAGTAGCACAATCCGATCCCAAACCTATGAATAACGACTCGATAGCCCACACTTCTAGTGAAGACAACTTGGTTTTATCTCAACCACTGAAACTCTCAAGTTCTCAGCCTCGTGTTCCCGACGCTCCTTCATCGGTAACTATAATCATATCTATTAAAACTCTTTGTTTGTATCCGGGTTTGATACTAAAACGTTTATAGTTGACGGAGTTAAGATTTTGTTTTTTAATTAAAAAATGCTTGTTCAGTCGTTCATATGGATATGACTGACTCTTGTCAGATCAGATATATCATCCTTGTAGTATAGATTGGTATTTGTTATCATTTCTTCCTACATAGCATTTGAATTTACAGTTTATCTTTGCATCAGCAGGTAGCAAGTGATCCATCAGGTCGGCGTTTGAGGTTAGTCTTACATTGTAGTGTTTTCTTGTTGTACAAAAGCCTAAAAATGATGGTTATACCTGTTTTGCATACAGTTTGCAGAAACAAAGGTCTCCAACTAAAAGCTTCAAAACTTCGGATCAAAATTCACCCGCAATGATTCGAGCCATGGAGGTTCAGCGTAGTCTTGGAAGTGAGTTTCCTAGCTGTATAAAGATGATGTCTAGATCTCAAGTCAAGTGTGGTTTCTGGGTAATGCCTCTTTCTTCAACTACTAGCTTGTAATAAATCTTTATTTATAAAAACACCACAAAAACTAAATCTTTGCATCCTTCTCACCTGATTGGTTTATAGGGCCTTCCCCTTGAATTCTGCAAGTCATTTCTACCTCAAGAAGTTTTACCAATTGTACTCGAAGACGAAGAGGGGGAGAAATGTGAAGTGAAGTATATCGCGTACAAGTGTGGGATCAGTGCAGGGTGGAAAAACTTTGCAGTTTCGCATAACTTGAAGGAAGGGGATGTTTTGCTCTTCCATTTAGTCGAGGCTACGAAGTTCAAGGTGACATACTTATAGTATGCGTTTTTAAGGCCATTGTCAACGGATTTAAATCCGTAAATAAACAGAACACGCGTGCTTAATGATCTCAAATGTTTTTGCTTTTGTAGGTTTACATATATAGGGCCACTGATTCAAATGAGGTAGTGGGTGATGTGCCTGTTGGTCTTTTGAATTTGAGATCACATTGTGAACAAATAACTCCAGGTAATTGTTTTGAATAATATGTTACTCGTTTTTAGTCAACATCTTTTATTTATATTAAAGAACTAAATTATGGGGAAATAGTTGCAGCGTCCGCGAGAAACAAGAGAAACAAGCAGTCGGAGTCACTTTCTTCAACCGTGGCGCGAAAAGGGGTTAAAAAGCCTCGAAAGTCTGCCCCGTTGTCACGATCTATTCCCCTTGCAGACCACCTTATCGAACATCGAGGAAACGATAACGAAGAGGGTGGCTCAGAAGCTCTAGCATGCTCTAGTTCATCCACACGTTATCTTCCCTTCCATGAGTTCAAATCCTTTGAAGACTTCCGGATTCTAGTCGATGGCCTCAACATCGACGATGAGCTACCCAATGATGTTAGAATGGGTTACTACAAACTTTGCATACACAAGAAACAATACCTTCATGATGGTCTTCAAGAAGGCTTGTATGATAAGTTTGTGGTGGGTATGATTGGCGAAATTGTAAGAATTGCCAATCAGATCAAAACATGCCAACTCACCACGAGGAAGGAAGAGTTTGAAGAATGGGATAAATCCCTGAAATCAATGGAGATTTTAGGCATGAACGTTGGCTTTTTGCGCGAAAAGATAAGTGCATTTGTGACATTTGTGTTCGAGTCAGAAGGCGCCTTAGATGTAAAGAGGTATGCCGAGGCAAAAAGGCAACATCAACATGTCAAGGATGAGGTAGATAGAGTTGCAGCAAAGCTTAGGGAGTTGAAAGAAAGTGAGAAAAAGCTTAAGAGTGTTTCGGGTATACTAGAACAAAAAGTTAAGAAGTATGAACATAAGTTAAAGGAAGAGTTCGATGCGTAGTTTATGCTATATCAGAAAGTTTTTTGTTGGCTTTTCCGTTTATAATAAACTAAAAACTTATGACTTATGAATTAATGAACTACTTTGAGTATGTGAATGCGTATTCTTTTTTGATTCAAATAGTAAAATTGTTAAAACCGATCCGTTTTACTGTTAAATTGTTAAGCCGGTTACTTAGGGCACCAACTAATTAGTGATTTAACAATTAACTAAATATAGTATAGCAAACACGTTAAAATTGACTTACATAACAATAATTCAAATTTTATATATTATATAACTACAAAAACAACTTAACGGCAGGAGTATTACGGTTACGGTTACGGCAGACGAGTAGATGACAATAATGGCTACAACAACACACTAACGGTCACGACGGTTCTTGGCAAACTTCATGGTGACGTTCAGTTATTACACCGATCCAATGTATCTTTCTATCAAGGATCGTTGCAAGCAAATTGAGGAAGATAAATCGTATACTTATCATATGAAACCAAGTAACAAAAATCAAATTGATTAAGAAAACATCATACAGTTCAAATGAAATCAAAACAAAATAAAATCAAAATCAAATAAATATAGGTTCCTATGAAACAAAATCAAACGTATCGTGGTTTTCTTTTGAAATAAAAATCGAACAGAAACAAAACCGAGATTGAGAAAATCGAAGTTGAATAACCAAAAATCGAAGATGATGATGAATAGATCTAAGATACCGAACGATTTTGGAAACGAGAGGACTTTCCTTAACTAAAAAATCAAACCCATTTAAAATCAATAGTACAAGGTTTTCTTTCACCTACAATCAAAATCGTTTGTTTACGAACACAAATTGTTGATGATGGGTAATCGTCAAAAAGAACAGAGCAAACGATCATGTCGAAGAACAGAGAAGATAATCGGTCAAGAACTCAAGATGTGAAAGTCAAAATGAATTTGAGGTTTATGAGTTTGAAGTCCATAGGCATCTTTTTATATTTTATTTTCTCCACAAAATCCTCCTGTCGTAATCAACAACCAAAATCGTAAAATAAACAATGTGTGTGCGCGCTTAACACATAATTATTACCTTGATGGGTGGTTTTGTTAATGAGATCATCAATATATATGTATGAGCGCTTAATACATGATTATATATTACCTTGATGGGTGGTTTTGTTAATGAGATCATCAAGTTCAATCTTCAATTTCAGGCGACAATGAACTCGCAAAGGCTATTCATGCTTCAATTTTCAAGCTTCATGAGAACGCCTCTTACCTTTTTAACGCACTTATTGTGGCGTATTTCAAGTTGGGTCTTGTGGGTCAT
The DNA here is from genome assembly GCA_025215565.1 of Flaveria ramosissima. Classification (NCBI taxonomy): domain Eukaryota; kingdom Viridiplantae; phylum Streptophyta; class Magnoliopsida; order Asterales; family Asteraceae; genus Flaveria; species Flaveria ramosissima. The sequence continues at coordinate 81,784,225 of CM046035.1, forward strand.
GCGTATAAGGTGTTTAAAGATCCAGACGTGGTTACATTTACGTCAATGGTTTCATGGTTTGCAAAGGCAAATCGAGAGATTGATGCTGTGAGGTTTTTCTTTGAAAGGAGAAGGTTGAGTATTGAGCCTAATGAGTCTAGTTTTGTGGCGATATTGACTGCTTGTGGGCGGAGTCTTGATCTTGAATTGGGTTTTCAAGTTCATTGTTTAGCTATCAAATTGGGCTATGTAGATGTGGTTGTTTAAATTATAGTAAACGTGGTTGTTTAAATTATGCGCTTAAGCTGTTCGATGAAATGCCTCAGAGAGATATTTCTTCTTGGAATACAGCGATATCGGGTTTGGTAGAGGAAAAAGCATTGGAATTGTTTCATGATTTGTTAAGGACAGATGGAATTCAAGCTGACCATTTTACTCTTTCAACCGTTTTAACTGCTTGCACAGAACATGCTGCGATCATGGTAGGCCGTAAAGTTCATGCTCACGCGCTCAAATTTAACTTAGGAAACAACTTGAGTGTTAGTAATGCACTAATTAGATTCTACAGAAAGTGGGGGGAGCATAAAGGATGTGATGTGCTTGTTTGACACAATGCCTGTTAAAGACGTAATAACATGGACACAAATGATAACGGTTTATATGGAATCAGGAAGTCTTGAAATGGCAAAGAAAGTGTTTGATGAAATGCCTGAGAGAAACTGCATCTCTTATAATGCTCTTCTAGAAGGGTTTTGCCAAAATGGTGTTCCGTTTAGAGCTTTGTGTATGTTTTGCAGGATGGTAACAGAAGGCGTAGAGTTAGATGATTTCTCGTTGACTATTGTCATCAACGCTTGTGGGTTGCTTGCTGATAAAAACACCAGCGAACAGATACATGGGTTTGTTCTATAGTGTGGGTTTGGGTCTAATGACCGTATAGAATCTGCGTTGCTTGATATGTGCACAAAGTGTGGAAGGATGACCGATGCAGAAGAAATGTTCCGCTGCAAGTCGTTAACCCAAACTAGTTTAAGCATATGGACATCGATGATTTGTGGGTATGCTAGAAACGGGCTTCCATACGAAGCACTTTCTGTATTCTTTGAAGGTCAAGCTGAACAACATATGGTCATCGATGAAATCATATCAACTACAGTCCTTGGTATCTGTGCGACACTAGGGTTTGACAGCATTGGTGAACAAATTCATTCTAGTGCTTTGAAACTGGATTTGCTCTATGATGTAAAAGTAGGAAATGCATTGATTGGAATGTATAGCAAGTGTGGCAACATGACTGCTGCTGTTAAGGTTTTTGATAACATGAAAGGACATGATGTTGCTTCTTGGAACAGTTTGATGGGCGGTTATATTTTTCCAAGCAAGGGGATAAAGCCTTGGATCTATGGGAAAACATGAAAACGAAAGACATATATCCAGATTCTATCACTACCCTCTTGATAACCTCAGCATACGCGCTCACCACCTCAAATATGGTTGACGAGTGTTATACCTTTTTCAACTCGATGAAAGCCACTTACAACATTGAACCGGATTCAAATCATTACACAGCATTGGTCAGTGTTTATGGCAAATGGGGTTTACTTGAAGAGGCTGAGAACATTATCAAGACAATGCCATATGAGCCGGACCCTTTTGTCTGGAGAGCTTTACTTGATTGTTGTAGAGTTCATATGAATTCAGTTATTGGCAAAAGGGCTGCAAAAGGAATTCTTGCTAAGAAGCCGAATGACCCGTCTACATACATACTTGTATCTAACTTATACTCTGCATCTGGGAGATGGCATTGTTCTGAAACGACACGTGAAGAAATGAGAGAAAAGGGTTTCAGAAAACGACCTGGAAAAAGTTGGATTATTCATGATAACAAGGTTCATTCGTTTTATGCAAGAGACCGATCACATGCCCGTTTTAAAGATATTTACAGTGGGCTAGATATATTAGTTTTGGAATGTTTGAAAATCGGTTATGTTCCTGATACTAGTTTTGTGCTTCATGAAGTTGAGGAACATCAAAAGAGGGATTTTTTGTACTACCATAGTGCAAAATTAGCTGTTACTTATGGACTTTTGATGACTAAAGGTCGAATGCCGATTCGCGTTATGAAAAATATTCTTCTTTGTGGGGATTGTCATAATTTCTTTAAATATGTTTCCATAGTTACCAAGAGGGAGATTCATATCAGGGATGCTTCAGGATTCCATTGTTTTGTCAATGGTGAGTGTACATGCAAAGGATAAGTGATCTAAGTTATGAATATATATATATATATATATATATGTGTGTTCTGTTGTGAAATATTTGGATATGTATATTCCATATTTATTATTAGTTCATCTTCAAATTTAAATATCTGTCTAATTGCCGAAGGTGGTAATGCCATTTTAGATGAAATTGTCTCTACAAGTCACCCAACCCGTTCATATGATCATCTTTGATATAAAATATGATACAATATCATACGACATAATATAAAATATACGTTTAGATATCTCTGCACGCTGACGTTCTATATATACAGACTCTTCCTATGAACCCCGATCCATTCATTGTTCTTTTCTTTCATATTGACTTCGTAAAGTTTGAGAGATTCTCTTGTGATGTGTTATATTCTTAGTTACCCAGTTACTTCTTTTAGGATTTGAACTAATACAAAGATAAGCTTCTAAATCTTTTGAATCCAAATTAAATTTTCTCTTTTTAAAAATTTAGATTATTGAAACAAACTTTCTGATACATTCAAAACAGATCCGGTAATGCCATTATGTTTTTCTTGATTGCATTGAAAAAGAACATAATTTCATTTTCATTAAAATTAAAATATATTTAACATTAAATGTTAAAAATTATTTTAATATTATCATTTATTTTTGAATATAATCATATCATTCCCATACAAAGAACACATAACATATTTAAAAAAATTACAATTTTGCATGGATGGTAGCTCGAACATATGCCTCCAAGACCCAAATCAAATAGCACCTGGTTGTAGCAATAGACCTACAATCTTGCTCATTTAAACCTCTTTTAATCACACGAATCTTACATCCTTCCTGTTATAACACCGAAACTTAGAGTAATCAGTGGTTGTTAAAATGAAGCAAAGTTAATTATTAAGTAATTAATCGATGTAGCATAGTTGATTTTACAAATACACACTTGATTTTCATTGCATCTGCATTTCAAAGATATGAAAATAATGATATCGATACTCATAACATCAACATTAAATCATGGCTGTCAATTAAGTAACTAATCCATGATAATGACGTCAGCATCTACAGATTGATATCGGCGACGAAACTCTTCTATAGTTGGACTGTCCTGCCTCAGCTCGCCATCACCATTGTCATAGGCGCTTGAGTTTGTCATCGCCGTCATTGTTGCCATCTCTCTATATCTTTGAAACCCAAACTATTGAGGCAAGGAAGAAGATGAAGAACGCACCGTCCGAAGGTTTACCTGTGTCCTTCTCTGCCTAAAACTCAAAACCTTGAAAGCACGCATGAGATACACGTAGCATACAAAAGATACACGTGTCCAAGATCTTGGTTCTCACCGTTGATGAAATATGAACGGCCTTGATTTCTTTAATCACTATTCATTCAACATCTTTTTTAACATATAGGTTAATTAATTAATATTGACCATCTTTTATAAGAAAAGCATAACTTATGTTGACTTTTATGTGTAAAAAATTATTGATTTTTGTCAAAAACAAAACAGGTGTTGGTTTTTTATGGTATATGTTATGATATTTATCGTAAATTGTAAATTGTTGTAAAAAGATTGTTCTTTTTTGAATTTAGCAGCATGTTACCATCGCATATATCCTTTTTTCGGATATAAAATCTATTTATTAACACTTAAAAGTATTTATATTTAGTAAATTGAAAAAATATATTATTAAATCCACATTAGCAATACGTAAAAGGTTAAACAAAAAAATTTTACAACCATGACATCATCATGTTTACTTATAAAACAGGTACAATATCTAATATTAGAACAACTATTAAAACTTGAGTAACTTAAATGAGACAAAAGAAGAATGAGTAAGTTAATTTTTAATGAAGTTTTCCCTTAAAAAACACTAAACATCTTTTATAAAAAAACAGTGTTGGTTTTATATGTTAAAGTTTCTAGAGCACTTTCGTGACAAAAACAAAACACATATTGGTTTTTATGGTATTTGAGATGATATGATCTGGCGTCATATGATATAATATGACATCAAATGACATTATATGATATATGATATAATTTGATACAATATTATACGACATAATGCAAAATATATGCCTAGATATCTCCGCCCGACGGTCTATATATACAGACCGTCCCTGTGAACCCCGATCCACTCATCGCTCTTCTCCTTCACATCAACGCCGTAAAGCTCCATAGATTCCTTACCATAGCCTTACATTCATACTTACTTTGTTACCTCTTCTACATCTTCAGTCGACAAAAGGTAAATTTCTAACACTTCTTAATCTTACTATATTTAAATATTTACTTTATTTGTATAGATCTTGATATAGTATAAAAATACTAAACTTACAAAATTATGAAAACAACAAAAGAAGCTCACAAGTGGAAAGAAGCCATTGTTGGACAATCTTCAAGCTCTTAATCTCTTCAATCTTCTCCGATAAGAACCTCTGATTATGGAGCCACATCCCGTCACCGAAGAACTAAGCTTAACCGTAGCACAATCCGATCCCAATCCGACGAATAACGACACGATATCCCCCACTTCTAGTGAAGACAATTTGATTTTATCTCAATTGTTGAAACTCTCAAGTTCTCCACCTCATGTTCCCGAAGCTCCTTCATCGGTATCTGTAATCATATATCATTATGTTGTTCGTCATATTGTATATACATTTGCTAGATTCAAATAGTTAACAATGGATTGGGTGTGTTTTTGACAGAGTAGTCGTCGGAAATCGATGCCGACTAGATATGAGGATTATCATCTTGACATGCAAATAACTCCAGGTAACTATTTTGAATAATTTGTTACTCGTTTTTAGTCAACATCTTTTATTTATATTAGAGAACTAAATTATGGGAAAATAGTTGCAGCGTTTGCGAGAAACAAGAAAAACAAGCAACCGGAGTCACTTTCTTCAACCGTGGCGCGAAAAGGGGTTAAAAAGCCTCGAAAGTCCGCCCCATTGTCACGACCTATTCCCCCTGCAGACCACCTCATCGAACATCGAGGAAATGATAACGAAGAGGGTGGCTCAGAAGCTCTAGCATGCTCTAGTTCATCCACACGTCATGTTCCTTTCCATGAGGCCAAATCCTTTGAAGACTTCCGGATTCTAGTCGATGGCCTCAGCATCGACGGTGAGCTACCCAACGATGTTAGAATGGGTTACTACAAGCTTTGCATATACAAGAAACAATACCTTCATGATGGTCTTCAAGAAGGCTTGTATGGCAAGTTTGTGGTGGGTATGATTGGCGAAATTGTAAGAATTTCCAGTAAGATCAAAACATGCCAGCTCACCACGATGAAGGAAGAGTTTGAAGGATGGGATAAATCCCTGAAATCAATGGAGATTTTAGGCATGAACGTTGGCTTTTTGCGCGAGAAGATAAGTGCACTTGTGACATTTATGTTCGAGTCAGAATGTGCCTTAGATGTAAAGAGGTATGCCGAAGCAAAAAGCCAACATCAACATGTCAAAGATGAGGTGGGTAGAGTTGCTGCAAAGCTTAGGGATCTAGAAGAAAGTGAGAATAAGCTTGAGGGGGTTTGTGGTATACTAGAAGAAAAAGTTAAGAAGTTTGAACAAAAGTTAAAGGAAGAGGTTGATGCTTTGTTGTAGCTATACAGAATGTTTTTTGTTGGCTTTTCTATTTATAATAAATTAGAAACTTATGACTAATTAATAACTAAAATAAATTTAGTATGTTAATGTGTACTCTTTTTTGGTTCAAACAGTAAAACTGTTAATGTTGTTGATAACATGAAACGACATGATGTTGCTTCTTGGAATAGTTTGATGGATTGTTATATCTTTCACAAGCAAGGGAAAAAAGCCTTTGATCTCTGGGAAAACATGAAAACGAAAAAGATATATCCCAATTCTATCACTACCCTCTTGATAACCTCATCATAGGTGCACACCACCTCAAATATGGTTGACGATTGTTATACATTTTTCAATTTAATGAAAGCCACTCACAACATTGAACTGGATTCAAATCATTATACCTCAATGATTAGTGTATACGACAAATTGGGTTTACTTGAAGAGACTGAGAACATTATAAAGGAAATGCCATATGAGCTAGACCCTTTTGTATGGAGAGTTTTACTTGATAGTTGTAGCGTTCATATGAATTTAGTTATTGGCAAAAGGGCCGCAAAATAAATTCTTGCTTATAAGAAGCCAAACGACCTCTCTACGTAGATACTTGTATCTAACTTATAGTCTACATCTGGGAGATGGTATTGTTCTAAAACGACACACGAAGAAATGAGAGAAAAGGGTTCATTTTTTTATGCAAGAGACAGATCACATGCCCGTTTTAAAGACATCTATAGTGGGCTAGATATATTAGTTTTGGAATGTTTGAAAAATCGATTATGTTTATGATACTAGTATTGCGCTTCATGAAGTTGAGGAACATCAAAAATATTCTTATGGTAAGTGATCTAACTTGCTAATGATAAAAAATTTTGTAGTGTGAAGACTAAAGGTCGAACGTCGATTCACATTATTAAAAATATCATCTATGTGAGTGTACCTACAAAAGGTAAGTGATCTTACTTGTGAATATATATGTGTTCTGTTGTGAAATGTTTGCATATATATTTGATATTGGCTTTAATAAACCGTGTATTACACGGATTGAATAAATAAAATATCAAATAGAAAAAAAATTATTAGTTATAAAATGATATTATAATATAAAATATGATTGAAATCATATATAACTAAGAACTATAAATAAAAAAACAATGATATCAATTTTTTAATCTTTTTTTTAATTTTTATATTTTTTCCAAAAGAAATTTAAATAATTTTGTTTCAAAGCAAACATTTTAAAAATGTAAAATTTAAAAACTTATTATAACTCCCAATTTTGTTTATTTTTTATATATAAAAATTTAACTTAGAAACATCAATTTTAAAATATTTTATATTTTTAAAAGTTTGATGTTTAAAATAAATTATTTTATTAAAAAATATTTTCTTAGAAAACATATTAATAAAAAGATATTTTCTTAATTTATTATTAGAAATTAATTTATAAGATATTTAATAGGAGAGAGAAGCGGGAAAATTTTGGTGAGTTGAAATATGGTGATGACACATGTTCACCTTAATTACCCTTTTATTATAGTAGTAAGATAATATTTATGATTAGCTCATCTTCAAATATTATGTCTAATTGCTTGAGGTGGTAATGCCAGTTTAGATTGAACTGTCTCTGACGAGTCATCCAGCCCATTCATGTGATCATCTCTAATATAAAATATGATACAATATTATACGACATAATATAAAATATATGTTTATATATCTTCGCACGTTGAGGTATATATACACAAACTGTTCATATGAACCTCGATCCCTTCATTGTTCTTTCTTTTTCACATCAACGCGTGAATTTTCATATATTCTCTTGTGATGGTGTAATATTCTTACTTACTCAATTACTTTTTTTATAATTTGGACTAATAGAAAGATAAGTTTTCAAATCTTTTGAATGTAAAGTTATGTTTTCTCCTTAAAAAAATTAGATTATTGAAACAAACTATTTAATACATTCAAAACAAATCCACTATACCATTATGTTTTTCTTAATTGCATTGAGAAAGAACATAATCTGATTTTCATAAAATTTAAAATATATTTAACATTAAAACTATATTTATATTCTAATCATATCATACCCATACAAGTAACATAACACATCTTCCACTTTTTCTTTTTAAATTTAACTAGTAAAGACACGTTAATATTTAGAAAAATACTGACCAATTTTTATGAGAAAAAACATAAATTATATCAGTTTTTATTTGTAAAAAACTTATCAAACTACTTTTGTGAAGAAAAAAAAACAAACACAGGTTTTTTATGATATTTGTTATGACATAATACGATAGAATATTATACGACATAATATAAAATTATGTTTATATATTTCCGCACGCTGACCGTCTATATATATAGAGTGCCCTCTGAACCCAATCCATTCATCGCTCTTCTCATTCTCATCGCCGCCGCAAAGTTTCATAGATTATCTTTTGATAATCTTATATTCTCATATACTTAGTTACCTCTTCTAGAATCTGGACTCATAAAAAGGTAAATTTTTAAATCTTTTGAGTCTAAAGTTATTTCTTCTCCTTTTAAAAACTTTAAATTATTTAAACAAACTTTTTAATACATTAAAAAAATCCATATACCATTATGTTTCTTTTTAATATTCATAAATATAAAAATATACTGATCATCGTATTTTAAAAACTACATAAATATTATAATTTATTTTCTAACCACATCATCCCATAAAAAATATTAACACATCTTCACGTTTTTTTAGATTTAGTGTAGTATCTGAAAAAATATCGAACATCTTTTATAAGAAAAAAATAGAAATTTTATTCGTTTTTATGTGTAAAAAGTTATTAAAGAACTTTTGTGAGAAAAACAAAACATATGTTTTTTTCTATGGTATTTGTTATGACATGATATTGCATCACATAACGTAATATGATGTAATACGATACAATATCATATGACATAATATAAAATAAATGCTTAGATATCGCCGCCTGTTGATGGTCTATATATAAACTGTCCTTGTAAATCCCAATCCATCCATCACTCTTCTCATTCACATCAACGTCGTGAAGCTCCATAGATTCCCTTACCATAGCCTTACGTTGATACTTAGTTACCTCTTCTAAAGTTTCGACCGATAGAAAGGTAAATTTTAACACTTCTTAATCTAACTGCATATAAATATTTACTTTTCTTGTATAGTTGTATAGATACTGATAATTTACAAAAATATGAAAACAAAAAAAGCTCACAAGTGGAAAGAAGCCATTGTTGGACAATTTTCAAGCTCTTAATCTCTTCAATCTTCTCCGATCAAAACCTCCAATTATGGAGCCACATCCGGTCACCGAAGAACTCAGCTTAACGGTAGCACAATCCGATCCCAAACCTATGAATAACGACTCGATAGCCCACACTTCTAGTGAAGACAACTTGGTTTTATCTCAACCGCTGAAACTCTCAAGTTCTCAGCCTCGTGTTCCCGACGCTCCTTCATCGGTAACTATAATCATATCTATTAAAACTCTTTGTTTGTATCCGGGTTTGATACTAAAACGTTTATAGTTGACGGAGTTAAGATTTTGTTTTTTAATTAAAAAATGCTTGTTCAGTCGTTCATATGGAAATGACTGACTCTTGTCAGATCAGATATATCATCCTTGTAGTATAGATTGGTATTTGTTATCATTTCTTCCTACATAGCATTTGAATTTACAGTTTATCTTTGCATCAGCAGGTAGCAAGTGATCCATCAGGTCGGCGTTTGAGGTTAGTCTTACATTGTAGTGTTTTCTTGTTGTACAAAAGCCTAAAAATGATGGTTATACCTGTTTTGCATACAGTTTGCAGAAACAAAGGTCTCCAACTAAAAGCTTCAAAACTTCGGATCAAAATTCACCCGCAATGATTCGAGCCATGGAGGTTCAGCGTAGTCTTGGAAGTGAGTTTCCTAGCTGTATAAAGATGATGTCTAGATCTCAAGTCAAGTGTGGTTTCTGGTTGGTAATGCCTCTTTCTTCAACTACTAGCTTGTAATAAATCTTTATTTATAAAAACACCACAAAAACTAAATCTTTGCATCCTTCTCACCTGATTGGTTTATAGGGCCTTCCCCTTGAATTCTGCAAGTCATTTCTACCTCAAGAAGTTTTACCAATTGTACTCGAAGACGAAGAGGGGGAGAAATGTGAAGTGAAGTATATCGCGTACAAGTGTGGGATCAGTGCAGGGTGGAAAAACTTTGCAGTTTCGCATAACTTGAAGGAAGGGGATGTTTTGCTCTTCCATTTAGTCGAGGCTACGAAGTTCAAGGTGACATACTTATAGTATGCGTTTTTAAGGCCATTGTCAACGGATTTAAATCCGTAAATAAACAGAACACGCGTGCTTAATGATCTCAAATGTTTTTGCTTTTGTAGGTTTACATATATAGGGCCACTGATTCAAATGAGGTAGTTGGTGATGTGCCTGTTGGTCTTTTGAATTTGGGATCACATTCTGAACAAATAACTCCAGGTAATTGTTTTGAATAATATGTTACTCGTTTTTAGTCAACATCTTTTATTTATATTAAAGAACTAAATTATGGGGAAATAGTTGCAGCGTCCGCGAGAAACAAGAGAAACAAGCAGTCGGAGTCACTTTCTTCAACCGTGGCGCGAAAAGGGGTTAAAAAGCCTCGAAAGTCTGCCCCGTTGTCACGATCTATTCCCCTTGCAGACCACCTTATCGAACATCGAGGAAACGATAACGAAGAGGGTGGCTCAGAAGCTCTAGCATGCTCTAGTTCATCCACACGTTATCTTCCCTTCCATGAGTTCAAATCCTTTGAAGACTTCCGGATTCTAGTCGATGGCCTCAACATCGACGATGAGCTACCCAATGATGTTAGAATGGGTTACTACAAACTTTGCATACACAAGAAACAATACCTTCATGATGGTCTTCAAGAAGGCTTGTATGATAAGTTTGTGGTGGGTATGATTGGCGAAATTGTAAGAATTGCCAATCAGATCAAAACATGCCAACTCACCACGAGGAAGGAAGAGTTTGAAGAATGGGATAAATCCCTGAAATCAATGGAGATTTTAGGCATGAACGTTGGCTTTTTGCGCGAAAAGATAAGTGCATTTGTGACATTTGTGTTCGAGTCAGAAGGCGCCTTAGATGTAAAGAGGTATGCCGAGGCAAAAAGGCAACATCAACATGTCAAGGATGAGGTAGATAGAGTTGCAGCAAAGCTTAGGGAGCTGAAAGAAAGTGAGAAAAAGCTTAAGAGTGTTTCGGGTATACTAGAACAAAAAGTTAAGAAGTATGAACATAAGTTAAAGGAAGAGTTCGATGCGTAGTTTATGCTATATCAGAAAGTTTTTTGTTGGCTTTTCCGTTTATAATAAACTAAAAACTTATGACTTATGAATTAATGAACTACTTTGAGTATGTGAATGCGTATTCTTTTTTGGTTCAAATAGTAAAATTGTTAAAACCGATCCGTTTTACTGTTAAATTGTTAAGCCGGTTACTTAGGGCACCAACTAATTAGTGATTTAACAATTAACTAAATATAGTATAGCAAACACGTTAAAATTGACTTACAAAACAATAATTCAAATTTTATATATTATATAACTACAAAAAACAACTTAACGGCAGGAGTATTACGGTTACGGTTACGGCAGACGAGTAGATGACAATAATGGCTACAACAACACACTAACGGTCACGACGGTTCTTGGCAAACTTCATGGTGACGTTCAGTTATTACACCGATCCAATGTATCTTTCTATCAAGGATCGTTGCAAGCAAATTGAGGAAGATAAATCGTATACTTATCATATGAAACCAAGTAACAAAAATCAAATTGATTAAGAAAACATCATACAGTTCGAATGAAATCAAAACAAAAATAAAATCAAAATCAAATAAATATAGGTTCCTATGAAACAAAATCAAACGTATCGTGGTTTTCTTTTGAAATAAAAATCGAACAGAAACAAAACCGAGATTGAGAAAATCGAAGTTGAATAACCAAAAATCGAAGATGATGATGAATAGATCTAAGATACCGAACGATTTTGGAAACGAGAGGACTTTCCTTAACTAAAAAATCAAACCCATTTAAAATCAATAGTACAAGGTTTTCTTTCACCTACAATCAAAATCGTTTGTTTACGAACACAAATTGTTGATGATGGGTAATCGTCAAAAAGAACAGAGCAAACGATCATGTCGAAGAACAGAGAAGATAATCGGTCAAGAACTCAAGATGTGAAAGTCAAAATGAATTTGAGGTTTATGAGTTTGAAGTCCATAGGCATCTTTTTATATTTTATTTTCTCCACAAAATCCTCCTGTCGTAATCAACAACCAAAATCGTAAAATAAACAATGTGTGTGCGCGCTTAACACATAATTATTACCTTGATGGGTGGTTTTGTTAATGAGATCATCAATATATATGTATGAGCGCTTAATACATGATTATATATTACCTTGATGGGTGGTTTTGTTAATGAGATCATCAAGTTCAATCTTCAATTTCAGGCGACAATGAACTCGCAAAGGCTATTCATGCTTCAATTTTCAAGCTTCATGAGAACGCCTCTTACCTTTTTAACGCACTTATTGTGGCGTATTTCAAGTTGGGTCTTGTGGGTCATGCGTATAAGGTGTTTAAAGATCCAGACGTGGTTACATTTACGTCAATGGTTTCATGGTTTGCAAAGGCAAATCGAGAGATTGATGCTGTGAGGTTTTTCTTTGAAAGGAGAAGGTTGAGTATTGAGCCTAATGAGTCTAGTTTTGTGGCGATATTGACTGCTTGTGGGCGGAGTCTTGATCTTGAATTGGGTTTTCAAGTTCATTGTTTAGCTATCAAATTGGGCTATGTAGATGTGGTTGTTTAAATTATAGTAAACGTGGTTGTTTAAATTATGCGCTTAAGCTGTTCGATGAAATGCCTCAGAGAGATATTTCTTCTTGGAATACAGCGATATCGGGTTTGGTAGAGGAAAAAGCATTGGAATTGTTTCATGATTTGTTAAGGACAGATGGAATTCAAGCTGACCATTTTACTCTTTCAACCGTTTTAACTGCTTGCACAGAACATGCTGCGATCATGGTAGGCCGTAAAGTTCATGCTCACGCGCTCAAATTTAACTTAGGAAACAACTTGAGTGTTAGTAATGCACTAATTAGATTCTACAGAAAGTGGGGGAGCATAAAGGATGTGATGTGCTTGTTTGACACAATGCCTGTTAAAGACGTAATAACATGGACACAAATGATAACGGTTTATATGGAATCAGGAAGTCTTGAAATGGCAAAGAAAGTGTTTGATGAAATGCCTGAGAGAAACTGCATCTCTTATAATGCTCTTCTAGAAGGGTTTTGCCAAAATGGTGTTCCGTTTAGAGCTTTGTGTATGTTTTGCAGGATGGTAACAGAAGGCGTAGAGTTAGATGATTTCTCGTTGACTATTGTCATCAACGCTTGTGGGTTGCTTGCTGATAAAAACACCAGCGAACAGATACATGGGTTTGTTCTAAAGTGTGGGTTTGGGTCTAATGACCGTATAGAATCTGCGTTGCTTGATATGTGCACAAAGTGTGGGAGGATGACCGATGCAGAAGAAATGTTCCGCTGCAAGTCGTTAACCCAAACTAGTTTAAGCATATGGACATCGATGATTTGTGGGTATGCTAGAAACGGGCTCCATACGAAGCACTTTCTGTATTCTTTGAAGGTCAAGCTGAAAAACATATGGTCATCCATGAAATCGTATCAACTTCAGTCTTTGGTATCTGCGCGACACTAGGGTTTGACAGCATTGGTGAACAAATTCATTCTAGTGCTTTAAAACTAGATTTGCTCTATGATATAAAAGTAGGAAATGCATTAATTGGAATGTATAGCAAGTGTGGCAACATGACTGCTGCTGTTAAGGTTTTTGATAACATGAAACGACATGATGTTGCTTCTTGGAACAGTTTGATGGAAATGCATTAATTGGAATGTATAGCAGAGTCTATCACTACCCTCTTGATAACCTCAGCATACACGCACACCACCTCAAATGTGGTTGATGACTGTCATACATTTTTCAACTCAATGAAAACCACTTACAACATTGAACTGGATTCAATTTATTACGCCTCGTTGGTCAGTGCTTTTGGCAAATGGGGATTACTTGAAGAGGCTGAGAACATTATCAAGACAATGCCATATGAGCCGGAACCTTTTGTTTGGAGAGCTTTACTTGATAGTTGTAGAGTTCATATGAATTCAGTTATTGGCAAAAGGGCTGCAAAAGAAATTCTTGCTAAGAAGCCGAATGACCCGTCTACATACATACTTGTATCTAACTTATACTCTGCATCCGGGAGATGGCATTGTTCTGAAACGATACGTGAAGAAATGAGAGAAAAGGGTTTCGTAAAACGACTTGGAAAAAGTTGGATTATTCATGATAACAAGGTTTATTTGTTTTATGCAAGAGACCGATCACATGCACGTTTTAAAGACATTTACAGTGGGCTAGATATATTAGTTTTGGAATGTTTGAAAATCGGTTATGTTCCTGGTACTAGCTTTGTGCTTCATGAAGTTGAGGAACATCAAAAGAGGGATTTTTTGTACTACCATAGTGCAAAGTTGGCTGTTACTTATGGACTTTTGATGAAAGTAAACTCAAGGGAATGTTTGAGTGAGCAATTAAAAGTAAACTTAAGAGAATGTTTCACCTCAAATTCCCTTGGTTGTGGGATTTCAAATTCCAATGGAATTTGAGGTGAAACATTCCCTTGGGTTTTACATTTCATTACCCACTCAAACATAATTTTACTTGAAAATTATACTAGTTTCTTAATTCCATTCCATTCTTCCAACCAAACGCTCCCTTAGAGTAATTGCAGTGGTTGTTAAAATGAAGCAAAGTTAATTATTAAGATGTTATTTACAGATGCACACTTGATTTTCATTGCATCTGCGATACTCATAACATCAACATTAAATCATGGCTGTCAATTAAGTAACTAATCCATGTAGCATAGTTGGATCCAACAAATCAAAACTTGATAATAGATAAAAATGATAACAACCCAATCTTATTGTTTGATTTAAATAGTGATCTAGATACATAATTCTCAAACTTATCGAAATTACCAAGATAGAAATTCCAAACAGCAAAATCCAAAGAATAGCTATGTCGTTGGGTTAAGGAGTAAGGACTTGTGATATGCATATATGTTCTATATAAGAACATATAGATGCACGGGATGTAACAATCACTCAATTTATGTATGAAATTTTACTTCTGGATTTGCAATAAATTTATGAAAAATGATGATTACATGATAGCAAACTTTCTACCCTAAACCAAAATAAACAATATGAAAACTCATCTCCAATTTGAATCCAGACACATATACAATTTCGATAATGTAAAATGCTGAATCTCACCTTCCCTAGATTATAAGCAAGGGTGGCGCCGAACAACTGGCAACACCAGAACCGATGATAATGACGTCAACATCTATAGATCCATATCAGCGACAAAACTCTTCTGTAGTTGGACTGCACTGCCTCAGTCCGCCATCACCATTGTCATAGGCGCTTAAGTCCGCCATCGCCACGGGCAGACCTACATTAAGTTGAGGGGTAGCCTCCGTCACCCCTCAACTTTTTACGGGTAATGTAAAAAAATTACGGTTTTTCTGTAAAAAAAATTTCTTTTACTGCTTTACGTTATCCCTGATAAAATATTACGTTACCTCTAAATTTTTCTTAAACTCAACACTTAATAGAAAGTTTTAAATTTATAAAAAATAATCTTATATTTTATAAAAAACATTACATTTTATAATAGCATAAATAACTAATAAGCCTAAAATACCTAATAATCCAGTACAATAATAATTAACAAGCCCTAAATAAAAATAAGCACAAAAAGATCAATTGTATATATACTCTTGTAAACATCCTTAATGCATATATACCCAAGTAAAAACTTTAATTGCATATATACCTAATTTATTGTTATGACAATATTACCCTTCCAAAAAAATTAATAAGAACTTACACATGATATATATGCCATTAAAGAGTTTTAGAAGGAAAAATATGCTTTTAATCTATTTGTAATTTATAAGGTTGGTATTGGGAAATTTACCAATTATGAAGTTTTAGTAAAAATAAGGGCAAATTAGCCATTATATAAGTCACTTTTAATGAAAATGAGTAAATTTGCCAATTATGAGGTTTTGTAAGAGGATATATGCCTTTAAAATTTTTGTTTCGGTATATATGCAATTAAAGAGTTTTAGAGGGGGAAATATGCTTGTAACCCAAAACAGTAAACAACTTAAAATGTCCAACTATTTAGCCCAAATACCAATAATTTAATCAAACATAAAACTTAAAATAAAAAAACCATCCATCGCCCCATGTCACCATCGACCCTTCGTCCCTTCCCACATGCCACAACCAGTCAGGCGTCAGCCACCATCCACCCATGCCGTCGATCACCCCACGTCTCCACCACCCAATCTGGCCGACCACTACCGAACTGCCGCCTACTGCGGCGACCCTTGCCACCGCTGACATGTGATCTTTCATCAATTTACCGCCCACCTCAAGGTTACAATTCTAGTTTTTTTTCTCATTACACTATGAAATTAAGAATTTAGGGTTTATGTTGTTCAATTTCAAATATTTAAGTGTTATTTGTTATAAAAGATAATTGTTATTTGGTTGAATTTCTAATATGTAGGGTTTATGCAATTACATATATGAAGTAGAGATTAAAAGATGAATTAGGGATTTGATATTGAAATTTGGTATTTGAATTATGTTATATCTAAGTGTAATTTGTAATCTTATTGTATTATTTGTTATAAAATTAGGAATTTGAAAGATGAAAAAACAAGTTTTATTGGCAATTTTTTTTAAAAGACAATTTCAAGAGTAGAATATTGTTTACAATTACTTTGAGTTTAATTCATTATGGTTCAATTCCTTCGATCTCAAATGGATTTGATTCGAATGATATTCTTTCGGACTCATTTATTAATATAAATGTACGGTAAAAAATTTTTTTACGTTACCATTGAAATTTTCTTCTATATCCGCCACTAGCCATCGCCATCGCGATCTGAGTTCGTCATCGCCATCAGTGTTGCCATCTCTCTCTATCTTTGAAACCCAAACCATTGAGGCAAGGAAGAAGATGAAGAACACATCGTTTGGCGGTTTACCTGTGACCCTCTTCTTTGTTTAAAACTCAAAAACTTGAAAGCACACATGAGATACACGTAGCATACAAAAGATACACGTGTCCAAGGTCTTGGTTCTCACCGTTGATGAAATATAAACGGCCTTGATTTCTTTAATCACTATTTATTCAACTTCTTTTTTATAACATATACGTTAATAAATATTGACCATCTTTTATAAGAAAAGTATAACTTATGTTGACTTTTACATGTAAAAAATTATTGATTTTTGTGAAAAACAAAAAACATGTTGGTTTTTTATGGTATATGTTATGATATTTATCGTAAATTGTAAATTGTTGTAAGAAGATTGTCCTTTTTTGAATTTAGCAGCATGTTAGCATCTCATATAACCTTTTTTTCGGATATAAAATCTATTTATTAAGACTTAAAGTATTTATATTTAGTAAATTGAAAAAATATATTTTTAATTCCACATTAGCAATAAGTAGAAAGGTTAAACAAAAAAAAGTTACAGCCACATCATCGTATTTACCTATAACACATGTAAAATATCTAATACTAGAACATCCATTAAAACTTGAGTAACCTAAATGAGAAAAAAAGAATGAGTAACTTAACTTTAAATGAAGTTTTCCATTAAAAAACACTAAACATTATTATAAAAAAAGCATAAATTGTGTTGGTTTTATGTGTAAAAATTTCTAGAGCACTTTCGTGACCAAAAAAAAAACACATGTTGGTTTTTATGGTATTTGTGATGACATGAGCTCGCATCACATGACATAATATAACATCATATGATATTATATGATATATGATATAATTCGATACAATATTATACGACATAATGCAAAATATACGCTTAGATATCTCCGCCTGACGGTCTATATATACAGACCGTTCCTGTGAACCCCCATTCATCGCTTTTCTCCTTCACATCAACACCGTGAAGCTCCATAGATTCCTTACCATAGCCTTACATTCATACTTTATTACCTCTTCTGCATCTTCAGCCGACAAAAAGGTAAATTTCTCACACTTCTTAATCTTACTCTATTTAAATATTTACTTTTCTTGTATAGATCTTGATACAATATGAAAATACTAAACTTACAAAATTATGAAAACAACAAAAGAAGCTTACAAGTGGAAAGAAGCCGTTGTTGGACAATCTTCAAGCTCTAAATCTCTTTAATCTTCTCCGATCAAAACCTCTGATTATGGAGCCACATCCCGTCACCGAAGAACTAAGCTTAACTCTAGCACAATCCGATCCCAATCCCACGAACAACAACACGATATCCCCCACTTCTAGTGAAGACAACTTGATTTTATCTCAATTGTTAAAACTCTCAAGTTCTCCGCCTCATGTTCCCGAAGCTCCTTCATCGGTATCTATAATCATATCTCGTTATGTTGTTCGTCATATTATATATACATTTGCTAGATTCAGTTAGTTAACAATGCATTTGGGTGTGTTTTTTACAGAGTAGTCGTCGGAAATCGATGCCGACCAGATATGAGGATTATCATCTTGACATGCAAATAACTCCGGGTAACTGTTTCGAATAATGTGTTATTCGTTTTTGGTCAACATCTTTTTTTTATATTAGAGAACTAAGTTATGGGAATATATTTGCAGTGTCTGCGAGACACAAGAAAAGCAAGCAGCCAGGGTCACTTTCTCCAGCCGTGGCGCGAAAAGGGGTTAAAAAGCCTCGAAAGTCTGTCCCGCTGTCAAGATCTATTCCCCCTGCAGAGCACCTTATCGAACATCAAGGAAATGATAACGAAGGGGGTGGCTCAGAAGCTCTAGCATGCTCTAGTTCATCCACACGTTATCTTCCCTTCCATGAGGTCAAATCCTTTGAAGACTTCCGGATTCTAGTCGATGGCTTCAACATCGACTGTGAGCTACCCAACGATGTTAGAATGGGTTACTACAAGCTTTGCATACACAAGAATCAATACCTTCATGATGGTCTTCAAGAAGGCTTGTATGACAAGTTTGTGGTAGGTATGATTGGCGAAATTGTAAGAATTGCCAATCAGATCAAAACATGCCAGCTCACTACGATGAAGGAAGAGTTTGAAGGATGGGATAAATCCCTGAAATCAATGGAGCTTTTAGGCATGAACGTTGGCTTTTTACGCGAGAAGATAAGTGCACTCATGACATTTATGTTCGAGTCAGAAGGCACCTTAGACGTACAGAGGTATGCCGAGGTAAAAAGCCAACATCATCATGTCAAAGATGAGGTGGGTAAAGTTGCAGCAAAGCTTTGGGAGCTGGAACAAAGTGAGAAAAAGCTTAAGGGGGTTTTGGGTATACTAGAACAAAAAGTTAAGAACTATGAAGAGAAGTTAAAGGAAGAGGTTGATGCTTTGTGGTAGGCTATACCATAAAGTTTTTTTTGGCTTTTCTATTGATAATAAATTAAAAACTTATAACTGATGAACAAATGAACTAAATTTAGTATGTGAATGTGTACTCTTTTTTGGTTCAAACCGTAAAACCGTTAATGTTGTGGATAACATGAAAAAACACGTTTGATGGGTGGTTATATCTTTCACAAGCAAGGGGTTAAAGCCTTTGATCTCTAGGAAAATATGAAAATGAATAACATATATCCCAATTCTATCACTACCCTCTTAATAACCTCAGCATACGCGACACCACCTCAAATATGGTTGACGAGTGTTATACATATTTCAATTTAATGAAAGTCACTTACAACATTGAACCGGATTCAAATCATTACACGGTATTGGTTAGTGTTTATGGAAAATGAGGTTTACTTGAAAAGGCTGAGAACATTATTAAGAAAATACCATATGAGCCAGACCCTTTTCTATGGAGAGATTTACTTGATAATTGTAGAGTTTATATGAATTTAGTTATTGGCAAAAGGGCCACAAGAGAAATTCTTGCTTATAAGAAGCCCAAGGCCGGCCCGGAAGGGGGGCGGCATGGGTGACTGCTCGGGTTCCAATTTTCTTAGGGGCCCAAAATTTTTTTAAAAAAAGTTTAGTATATTTATTTTAAAAAAAGCTCCTGCGCACTTTATTAAACACTTAAACTAGTTAGGCCATTAACAAACTAATTAATATTTTTGATATTTTAAGCCTAACAAACATTAGAGTCCATTAAAGTTATAATAATTTTATCCCACTATCATTTATCTATCACTAGATTTAAAGCCGTTTTAAAAATCAATCAAAATAACTTGCCATACAGGGTGGGGGAGGTAAAAGAACAATTTGAATATAAGAGGTCAGTGCGATTGATTAATCCAACTTGGATCTCGTTTTTTCTACTTGCATAGTGGTCAAAATTTTATATATATGAGTGTCTCACTTTATATAATAAGGGGCCGTTTTTCTCTACTCTCCCAGGGCCCAAAAGTTTTTTTATGATTCTCGGGGACGGCCGGTCATGGCCCTGAAGAAGCCAAACGATCCGTCTACATAGATACTTGTATCTAACTTATATTTTGCATCTGGGAGATAGCATTGTTATGAAACAAAACGTGAAAGAATATGAGAAAAGGGTTTCAAGAAACGACCTGGAAAAAAGTTGGATTATTATTAATAACAAGGTTCATTCGTTTTATGCAAGAGACTGATCACATGCCCGTTTTAAAGACATTTATAGCGGGCTAGATATATATTAGTTTTGGAATGTTTGAAAAATCGGTTATGTTCCTAATACTAGTTTTGTGCTTCATGAAGTTGAGGAACATCAAAAGAGGAATTTTTTTATACTACCATAGTGCAAAGTTAGTTGTTACTTATGGACTTTTGATGACTAAAGGTCGAACTTCGATTTACGTTATTAATAATATTCTTTTTTGTGAGTGTACCTGCAAAAGGTAAGTGATCTAACTTACGAATATGTATGTGTTCTGTTGTGAAATATTTGCATACGTATATTTAATATTTATGATTAATTCATCTTCAAATCCACTATACCATTATGTTTTCCTTAATTGCATTGAGAAAGAACATAATCTCATTTTCATAAAATTTAAAATATATTTAACATTAAAACTATATTTATCTTCTAATCATATCATTCCCATACAAATAACATAACGCATCTTCCATCGTTTTCATTTTAAATTTATCGTGTAAAGATACATTAATATTTAGAGAAATAATGACCAACTTTTATGTGAAAAAACTTTAATTATGTCAGCTTTTATTTGTAAAAAAATTATCAAACTACTTTTGTGAAAAAAACAAAAACATGTTGGTTTTTTATGATATTCGTTATGGCATGATGCGATAGAATATTATACGACATAATATAAAATTATGTTTAAAGATTTGGTCACTAACTGTATATCCATTCATCGCTCTTCTTATTCTCATCGACGCCGCAAAGTTTTATAGATTATCTTGTGATGATTTTATATTCTTATTTACTTAGTTACCTCTTCTAGAATCTGGACTTTAAAATTATAAATTTTTAAATCTCTTGAGTGTTATTTTTTCTCCTTTTGAAAATTTAAATTATTCAAACAAACTTTTTAATACATTCAAAAAAAATCCAATAGACCATTATGTTTTTTTAATGGATTGAAAACATTATTTCATATTCATAAATATAAAACTATACTGATCTATGTTAAAAACTATATTAATATTATAATTTATTTTTCTAACCACGTCATCCCATAAAGAAATATAACACATCTTCACGTTTTTCTTTTTAGATTTAAAGTGTAAAGATACTTTATATCTAAAAAATACCGAACAATTTTTATAAGGAAAAAAAACAAAACTTTTATTGGTTTTTATGTGTAAAAAATTACTAAAGAACTTTTGTGAGAAAAACAAAACATATGTTTTTTCTAGGTATTTGTTATGACATGATATTGTATCATATAACGTAATATGATGTAATACGATACAATATTATACGACATAATATAAAATAAATGTTTAGATATCGCCGCTCGTTGACGGTCTATATATAGACTGTCCCTGTGAATCCCAATCCATTCATCGCTCTTCTCCATACCTTTCTATCATTTCTTCCTAGCTACATAGCATTTCAATTTACAGTTTATCATTGCGCGCATCAGCAGGTAGCAAGTGATCCATCAGGTCTGCGTTTGAGGTGAGTCTTACTTTGTAGTGTTTTCTTGTTGTACAAAAGCCTAAAAATGATGGTTATACCTGTTTTGCATACAGGTTGCAGAAACAAAGGTCTGCAACTAAAAGCCTCGAAACTTTACATCAAAATTCACCCGCCATGATTCGAGCCATGGAGGTTCAGCGTAGTCTTGGAAGTGAGTTTCCTAGCTGTATAAAGATGATGTCTAGATCTCAAGTCAAGTGTGGTTTCTGGTTGGTAATGCCTCTTTCTTCAACTGCTAGCTTGTAATAAATCTTTATTTATAAAAACACCACAAAAACTAAATTGTTACACCCTTCTCACCTGATTGGTTTATAGGGCCTTCCCCTTGAATTCTGCAAGTCATTTCTACCTCAAGAAGTTTTACCAATTGTACTCGAAGACGAAGAGGGACAGAAATATGAAGTGAAATATATTGCGTACAAGTGTGGGATCAGTGCAGGGTGGAAAAACTTTGCAGTTTCGCATAACTTGAAGGAAGGGGATGTTTTGCTCTTCCATTTAGTCGAGGCTACGAAGTTCAAGGTGACATACTTATAGTATGCGTTTTTAAGGCCATTGTCAACGGATTTAAATCCGTAAATAAACAAAACACGTGCGCTTAATGATCTCAAATGTTTTTACTTTTGTAGGTTTACATATATAGGGCTAGTGATTCAAATAAGGTAGTTGGTGATGTGCCTGTTGCTCTTTTGAATGTGGGATCACATTCTGAACAAATAACTCCAGGTAACTGTTTTGAATAATGTGTTACTCGTTTTTAGTCAACATATTTTCTTTATATATAAGAACTAAATGATGGAAAAATAGTTGCAGCGTCAGCTAGAAACAAGAAAAACAAGCAGCCGGAGTCTCTTTCTTCAACTGTGGCGCGAAAAGGGGATAAAAAGCCTCGAAAGTCCATCCCGTTGTCACCATCTATCCCCCCTGCAGACCACCTTATCGAACATCAAGGAAACGATAACGAAGAGGGTGGCTCAGAAGCTCTAGCATGCTCTAGTTCATCCACATGTTATCTTCCCTTCCATGAGGTCAAATCCTTTGAAGACTTCCGGATTCTAGTCAATGGCCTCAGCATCGACGGTGAGCTACCCAACGATGTTAGAATGGGTTACTACAAGCTCTGCATACACAAGAAACAATACCTTCATGATGGTCTTCAAGAAGGCTTGTATGACAAGTTTGTGGTGGGTATGATTGGCGAAATTGTAAGAATTGCCAATCAAATCAAAACATGCCAGCTCACCACGAGGAAGGAAGAGTTTGAAGAATGGGATAAATCCCTGAAATCAATGGAGATTTTAGGCATGAACGTTGGCTTTTTGCGCGAAAAGATAAGTGCACTTGTGGCATTTGTGTTCGAGTCAGAAGGCGCCTTAGATGTAAAGAGGTATGCCGAGGCAAAAAGCCAACGTCAACATATAAAGGATGAGGTAGATAGAGTTGCAGCAAAGCTTAGGGAGCTGAAAGAAAGTGAGAAAAAGCTTAAGAGTGTTTCGGGTATACTAGAACAAAAAGTTAAGAAGTATGAACATAAGTTAAAGGAAGAGTTCGATGCTTTGTTGTAGGCTATATCAGAAAGTTTTTTGTTGGCTTTTCCGTTTATAATAAACTAAAAACTTATGACTTATGAATTAATGAACTACTTTGAGTATGTGAATGCGTATTCTTTTTTGGTTCAAATAGTAAAATTGTTAAAACCGATCCGTTTTACTGTTAAATTGTTAAGCCGGTTACTTAGGGCACCAACTAATTATTGATTTAACAATTAACTAAATATAGTATAGCAAACACGTTAAAATTGACTTACAAAACAATAATTCAAATTTATATATTATATAACTACAAAAAACAACTTAACGGTAGGAGTATTACGATTATGGTTACGGCAGACGAGTAAATGACAATAACGGCTACAGCAACACACTAACGGTCACGGCGGTTCTTGGCAAACTTCATGGTGACGTTCAGTTATTACACCGATCCAATGTATCTTTCTATCAAGGATCGTTGCAAGCAAATTGAGGAAGAGAAATCGTATACAGATCATATGAAACCAAGTAACAAAAATCAAATGAAATCAAAACAAAATAAACTCAAAATCAAATAAATATAGGTTCCTATGAAATAAAATCAAACATATCGTGGTTTTCTTTTGAAATAAAAATCGAACAGAAACAAAACCGAGATTGAGAAAATCGAAGTTGAATAACCAAAAATCGAAGATGATGATGAATAGATCTAAGATACCGAACGATTTTGGAAACGAAATGGCTTTCCTTAACTAAAAAATCAAACCCATTTAAAATCAATGGTACAAGGTTTTCTCTCACCTACAATCAAAATCGTTTGTTTACGAACACAAATTGTTGATGATGGGTAATCGTCAAAAAGAACATAGCAAACGATCATGTCGAAGAACAGAGAAGATAATCGGTCAAATCCTTTGAAGACTTCCGGATTCTAGTCGATGGCCTCAACATCGACGGTGAGCTACCCAATGATGTTAGAATGGGTTACTACAAACTTTGCATACACAAGAAACAATACCTTCAATATGGTCTTCAAGAAGGCTTGTATGACAAGTTTGTGGTGGGTATGATTGGCGAAATTGTAAGAATTGCCAATCAGATCAAAACATGCCAACTCACCGCGAGGAAGGAAGAGTTTGAAGGATGGGATAAATCCCTGAAATCAATGGAGATTTTAGGCATGAACGTTGGCTTTTTGCGCGAAAAGATAAGTGCACTTGTGACATTTGTGTTCGAGTCAGAAGGCGCCTTAAATGTAAAGAGGTATGCGGAGGCAAAAAGCCAACATCAACGTGTTAAAGATGAGGTGGGTAGAGTCACAGCAAAGCTTAAAGAGCCGGAAGAAAGTGAGAAAAAACTTAAGGGTGTTTTGAGTAAACTAGAACAAAAAGTTAAAAAATATGAACAGAAGTTAAAAGGAATAGTTTGATGCTTTGTTGTAGGCCATATCATAAAGCTTTTTTGTTGACTTTTCCGTTTATAATAAACTAGAAACTTATAACTTATGAATAAATGAACTACTTTAAGTATGTGAATGTGTATTCTTTTTTGGTTCAAACCGTAAAACTGTTAAAACCGATCCGTTTTACTGTTAATTGTTAAGCTGGTTACTTAGGGCACCAACTAATTAGTGATTTAACAATTAACTAAATATAGTATAGCAAACACGTTAAAATTGACTTACAAAACAATAATTCAAATTTTATATATTATATAACTACAAAAAACAACTTAACGGCAGGAGTATTACGGTTATGGTTACGGCAGACGAGTAGATGACAATAACGGCTACAGCAACACACTAACGGTCACGGCGGTTCTTGGCAAACTTCATGGTGACGTTCAGTTATTACACCGATCCAATGTATCTTTCTATCAAGGATCGTTGCAAGCAAATTGAGGAAGATAAATCGTATACAGATATGAAACCAAGTAACAAAAATCAAATTGATTAAGAAAACATCATACAGTTCAAATGAAATCAAAACAAAATAAAATCAAAATCAAATAAATATAGGTTCCTATGAAACAAAATCAAACGTATCGTGGTTTTCTTTTGAAATAAAAATCGAACAGAAACAAAACCGAGATTGAAAAAATCGAAGATGAATAACCAAAAATCGAAGATGATGATGAATAGATCTAAGATACCGAACGATTTTGGAAACGAAATGACTTTCCTTAACTCAAAAATCAAACCCATTTAAAATCAATGGTACAAGGTTTTCTCTCACCTACAATCAAAATCGTTTGTTTACGAACACAAATTGTTGATGATGGGTAATCGTCAAAAAGAACATAGCAAACGATAATGTCGAAGAACAGAGAAGATAATCGGTCAAGAACTCAAGATGTGAAAGTCAAAATGAATTTGAGTTTTATGAGTTTGAAGTCCTCCACAAAATCCTCCTGTCGTAATCAACAATCAAAATCGTAAAATCAACAATGTATGTGCGCACTTATCACATAATTATTACCTTGATGGGTGGTTTTGTTAATGAGATCATCAATATATATGTATGAGCGCTTAATACATGATTATATATTACCTTGATGGGTGGTTTTGTTAATGAGATCATCAAGTTCAATCTTCAATTTCAGGCGACAATGAACTCGCAAAGGCTATTCATGCTTCAATTATCAAGCTTCATGAGAACGCATCTTACCTTTTTAACGCACTTATTGTGGCGTATTTCAAGTTGGGTATTGTGGGTCATGCGTATAATCATGTATTAAGCGTAAAATCAACAATGTATGTGCACTTATTGTGGCGTATTTCAAGATCCAGACGTGGTTACATTTACGTCAATGGTTTCATGGTTTGCAAAGGCAAATCGAGAGATTGATGCTGTGAGGTTTTTCTTTGAAAGGAGAAGGTTGAGTATTGAGCCTAAAGTGTGGGTTTGGGTCAAATGACCGTATAGAATCTGCGTTGCTTGATATGTGCACAAAGTGTGGAAGGATGACCGATGCAGAAGAAATGTTCCCCTGCAAGTCATTAACCCAAAATAGTTTAAGCATTTGGACATCGATGATTTGTGGGTATGATAGAAACGGGCTTCCATACGAAGCACTTTCTGTATTCTTTGAAGGTCAAGCTGAACAACATATGCTCGTCGATGAAATCGTATCAACTACTGTCCTTGGTATCTGTGCGACACTAGGGTTTGACAGCATTGGTGAACAAATTCATTCTAGTGCTTTGAAACTGGATTTGCTCTATGATGTAAAAGTAGGAAATGCATTGATTGGAATGTATAGCAAGTGTGGCGACATGACTGCTGCTGTTAAGGTTTTTGATAACATAAAAACGACATGATGTTGCTTCTTGGAACAGTTTGATGGGCGTTTATATTTTTCACAAGCAAGGGGATAAAGCCTTGGATCTATGGGAAAACATGAAAACGAAAAACATATATCCAGATTCTATCACTACCCTCTTGATAACCTCAGCATACGCCCACAACACCTCAAATGTGGTTGATGACTGTCATACATTTTTCAACTTGATAAAAACCAGTTACAACATTGAACTGGATTCAAATCATTACACGGCATTGGTCAGTGGTTATGGCAAATGGGGTTTTCTTGAAGAGGCTGAGAACATTATCAAGAAAATGTCATATGAGCCAGACCCTTTTGTATGGAAAGCTTTACTTGATAGTTGTAGAGTTCATATGAATTCAGTTATTGGCAAAAGGGCTGCAAAAGAAATTCTTGCTAAGAAGCCGAATGACACGTCTATATACATACTTGTATCTAACTTATACTCTGCATCTGGGAGATGGCATTGTTCTGAAACGACACGTGAAGAAATGAGAGAAAAAGGTTTCAAAAAACGACCTGGAAAAAGTTGCATTATTCATGATAACAAGATTCATTTGTTTTATGCAAGAGACCGATCACATGCCCGTTTTAAAGACATTTACAGTGGGCTAGATATATTAGTTTTGGAATGTTTGAAAGCCGGTTATGTTCCTGATACTAGTTTTGTGCTTCATGAAGTTGAGGAACATCAAAAGAGGGATTTTTTGTACTACCATAGTGCAAAGTTGGATGTTACTTATGGACTTTTGATGACTAAAGGTCGAAGGCCGATTCGCGTTATGAAAAATATTCTTCTTTATGGGGATTGTCATAGTTTCTTTAAGTATGTTTCTGTTGTTACCAAGAGGGAGATTCATATCAGGGATGCTTTAGGATTCCATTGTTTTGTCAAGAGTTTACATGCAAAGGATAAGTTATCTAAGTTATGATAATATATGTGTGTTCTGTTGTGAAATATTTGCATCTGTATATTCCGTATTTATGATTAGTTCATCTTCAAATATAAAAATTTGTGGAGGTGGTAATGTCAATTTAGATTAAACTATGTCTACGAGTCACCTAACCTGTTCATATGATCTTCTCTGATATAAAATAGGATACAATATCATATGACATTATATAAAATATATGTTTAGAAATCTTTGCATGCTGACGGTTTATATATACATACTGTTTCTATAAACCCCAATCCATTCATTGTTCTTCTCTTTCACATCGACGGCGTGAAGTTCCAGAGATTCTATGTGATAGTGTTATATTCTTACTTACTCAGTTACTGCCTTCAGGATTTGAACTAATACAAAGATAAACTTCTAAATCTTTTGAATCTAAATTATATTTTCTCCTTTTAAAAATGTAGATTATTGAAACAAACTTTCTAATACATTCAAAACAGATCCGGTAATACCATTATATTTTTCTTGATTACATTGAAAAAGAACATAATTTCATTTATAAAAAATAGAATATATATTTAACATTAAATGTTAAAAACTGTTTTAATGTTATCATTTATTTTTTAATATAATCATAAATCATTCCCATACAAAGAACACAAAACATATTCATGTTTTCTTTTTAAATTGAACATGTAAAGATACTTTAATATTTAAAAATTGTTGATTTTTGTAAGAAAACATAACTTATGTTGACTTTTACGTGTAAAAATTGTTGATTTTTGTGAGAAAACAAAACACATTTTGGTTTTTTTATGGTATATGTTATGATATTCATCGTAAATTGTAAATTGTTGTAAAAAGATTGTCCTTTTTTGAATTTAGCAACATGTTACCATCTCATATTACCTTTTTTAGATATAAAATCTCTTTATTAAGATTTAAAGTATTTATATTTAGTAAATTGAAAAAAATGTATTTTTAAATCCACATTAGCAAGAAGTAAAAGGTTAAACACAAAAAATACAGCCACATCATCATCTTTACCTATAAAACGGGTAAAATATCTAATATTAGAAGATCCATTAAAACCTGAATAGCCTAAATGAGAAAAAAAGAATAAGAAACTTAACTTTTAATAAAGTTTTCTCTTTGAAAAACACTAAACATCTTTTATAAAAAAACATTAATTGTGTTGGTTTTATGTGTAAAAATTTCTAGAGCACTTTCATGACAAAAACAAAACACATATTGGTTTTTATGGTATTTGTGATGAGATGATCTCGCATCCCATGACATAATATTACATCACATGACATATATGATATATGATATAATTCGATACAATATTATACGACATAATGCAAACGCTTAGATATCTCCGCCCGGCAGTCTATAAAAACAGATCGTCCCTATGAACTCAGATCCATCCATCGCTCTTCTCCTTCACTCAACACCGTGAAGCTCCATAGATCCTTACCATATCCTTACATTCATACTTACTTTGTTACCTCTTCTGCATCTTCGGTCGACAAAAAGGTAAATTTCTAACACTTCTTAATCTTACTGTATTTAAATATTTACTTTTCTAGT